>JAXQQM020091186.1:0-39197 GCA_034641835.2 Pinus albicaulis | reverse complement strand
TTCGATCCTTGGACGGACAAATCAAGAAAGACGATCAGTTTATGCAGCGATCCCTCAGGATCTTCCGATCCTGAGGGATTCGCACCTCCTTTGTTTTATCACAGTTCTGTTTTCTTTGTTTAGAGCCGAGCTGTCTCTTGCCCTTTTCAGGCAATCCGTTCAGATCTTCTTGGCTTCAGCTGACTATGGTTCATCGCAAATGGAGTAGGAATCAGACTGTTTTTAGCCACGCCTTTGATACAACTGCTCACCTCTTCAAATTCCTGATTTGACAATAAAAACAATCTTTAGTTATCCTTTTTAGTCTCAATGTAAACCTTTCCAAATTAATTACAATTATCATGATAGATTATTCCCTTTGGTGTTTTATTCATAATTTCCAACATGGTACTAGAGTAGTTTTAGGCTCTCAATGAAAGAACAAGTATTTACTGAAGAAGCTGAAAGGTTGTTTGAGAAACTGATTCTCCAACAGTGAGAAGGTTTTTGTTTACACAATCAAGATGGCAGCAGCAGGCACAAGCCTGATTAATCCCCAACTACCACAGTTTAATCAGAATAATTATGATTATTTGGCTATTACAATGAAGGCCCTATTCTCCTCAAAAGATATTTGGGAGTTGGTGGAAAATGGTTTCTAAGAACCAGCAGATGCAACAACATATAATGCTTTGACACAAGCACAAAGAGATTTGTTGAGAGAAAATAAGAAGAAGGAATCCAAATCCCTCTTCTATATTTTCCAAGTAGTGCATGAGAGTATTTTCCCAAGGATTGCAGCAACAACAAAGTCTAAGGAGGCATGGGATACCCTCCAGACAGCCTATCAAGGCATGGCAAAGGTGAATACAAAAAAACTTCAAATGCTAAGAAGCAATTTTGAAACTCTTTGTATGAAAGAGTCTAATAACATAGACTCATTCTTCACACATGTGATTGGGTTGGTTACCCAAATTAGGTCCCATGGAGATACACTTGAAGAAAGGATAATAGTGGAGAAAGTCTTAAGAAGTATACCATCAAGGTTTGATGCCATAATAGTGGCCATAGAAGAGACAAAGGATCTCTCATAGTTTTCAATGGATGGGCTTCATGAACATCACTGATGTCTCATGAGCACGGAATGAAAAGAGCAATTAACTCCTCATTGGAGCATGCATTTAAGACAAAAATGTCTTTTGGTCAAGGTAGAGGTCGAGGAAGATCAAAATACCGAGGAAGATGAAGAAGCCAACACAGAGGTGGAAGATACAACCCTGCAAACACAAGTGGAAGGGGTAGCAATCAAAATCCAAAGCTAAGGATCAAGCCAGAATCAAGCAAAAGGACAGAGGTATGATAAATCTCAAGTCCAATGTCATTATTGCAAAATGTATGGTCATTATGCAAATGAATGTAGAAAGAAGAAAAATGACATGGGTAGTAAACCTAGTGTAAATTTTACAAAATAAAATCAGAACCAAGGAAGTGTGCTTTTAACTTGTAATGTAGCACAAGAAAAACAAGAAGATGTATGGTTCTTAGATTCAGGTTGTAGTAGCCATATGACTGGAAACATAGCAATGTTTTCCTATCTAGATGAAAGTGTAAAATCTGAAGTGACAACAGGGACTGATATCAAGGTCTTTGTCATGGGGAAAAGAAGAGTAAACATACTGACAAAGAAGGGAGAGAAGAAGTTCATGCCAGATGTATATTATGTCCCTGGCTTGAAATGTAACCTTCTAAGCATTGGACAGCTCATGCAAAAGGGTTAAAATGTGTTTTTTAAGAATGATGTGTGCATAATCATGGATATACCTCCAAGTAGATAGCTCATTTCAAAAGTGCATATGACAAGCAATAGGATGTTTCCTCTCAAGATCAGATCAGACTTGAAGGAAGGAGGTGTTGTAGTAGTTGTCACATAAGAAGTCTTTCAAGAAGAAGTGAAATATGAGAACTGGTTATGGAATTTGAGACTTTGACATCTCAATTTCAGATGTTTGAATTTATTGCATAGAGAAGGCATGGTAAAGAGATTACCACTCATAGAGAAATCAAACAGCCTATGTGAAGGCTTCATCTTGGGCAAACAACATAGAGATTCATCATTTCCAATAAGAAAGAGTATAAGGGAAAAGGCACCTTTGGAGATTGTCCACTCAGATTTATGTGGACCAATGCAAACACCATCATTAGCTGACAGTCACTATATGTTGACATTTATAGATGATTACACAAGGAAGACATGGGTCTCTTTTATAAAACAGAAAAGTGAAGTGTTTGAACAGTTCTACCACTTCAAATCTCTTGTTGAGAGGCAAAGTGGACACTACATAAAAGTGTTGAGAACTGACGGAGGTGGAGAATATATCTACAAAGACTTCCTACGTTTCTCCAGGGAGCATGGGATTCACAAGCAGTTTACCACAAGGTATACACATAAGCAAAATGGTGTAGCAAAATGAAAGAATAGGACCATCATGGACATGGTAAGAAGTATGTTGAAGGAAAATCATTTGAAAAATGAGTATTGGGTATAAGCTGTCAACTGTGCAGCTTACATCTTAAATAGATGTCCAACCAAGAGTGTTATGAACAGAGTTCCAGAAGAAGCATGGAGTGGAACAAAGCAATTTGTCACTCACATGAGAGTGTTTGGATGTGTGGCATATGCACATGTCCTAGATAAGTTAAGGAAGAAGTTGTACAGTAAGGGGCATAAATGTATAATTCATGGATACAGTGATGAATCCAAGGCTTACAAGCTCTATAATCCATCTACCAAAAAAGTAATAATCAGCAGAAATGTTCAGTTCATAGAAGAAGAAGCTTGGGATGGAAGTTTAGAGAAGACTGTCAATGTGAAGACATGTATTTCACATGAAGACAAAGAGGAATTGATTTCAGAATGTAATTCCTTAATGGTGGCTCCTCCTCCACCTACACAAGCTCAACAGATCACACCACAAGCAAGCAATAGAACAAAATTGAGAAATCAAGGAAGTGCTTCTCCAACCACACCACATGGATCAACAACTCCCTCAAGTTCAAGCGTAACTCCAAGCACATCTTCAACAAATACAAGAATACCAAGATTCAGAAATTTAAGTGACATTTATGAGCAAGAAGAAGTTGATAATAATGCTGGTCTGAATTCTTTATTTGCATTATTTTTTCATGTTGATGACCCAATCCATTTTGAAGATGCAGTCAAAGAAGAGAAGTGGATTGAAGCAATGAATAAAGAGATAGGAGCAATAGAAAATAATGACACATGGGAGTTAGTGGAAATCCCACAAGGAAAAGAAGTTATTGGAGTGAAATGGGTCTATAAGACCAAGAGAAACATTGAAGGCAAGATAGAAAGGCACAAAGCAAGGCTAGTTGTCAAAGGCTACAAGCAGCAACAAGGAAGAGACTATGAGGAAACCTTTGCACCAGTTGCAAGGATGGAGACAGTGCAGACAGTGTTGTCCATAGCAACATAACAAAAGTGGAAATTTTATCAAATGAATGTGAAGTCAACATTATTGAATAGAGTGCTGAAAGAGGAGGTGTGAAAAATTTGATTCTTCTGGGCACCTCAAAAATTAAGATAGATCTATATTAGTTCTTAGTAATATTATTTATACTATATAAATTTCACATCTCTAAACGTTTTTTTTATTTTTATTAAAACCCACACACACATGCACTTCACATTTTGTTTGACATATTTTATAATTTTTTATTTATTTTTAAATGTGGTGTCAATAACATTGAATATATAAATTTATAATTATTGGTATATAACATTGAATATATAAGAGAATTTATTGTAAGCATAAATTTATTAATTAAATTTAAATAAAATTTTGAAAAATAATAATTATGAATATAAATCATTATAAAATAAAATTTAATTTATAATTAGTATTTGTAGTTTATATATTTTACATAATTAATTTACAATACACTTTATTATTTATAAATTTTGAGGGAAATCATATTGGTTAGAATTACCAAGTGTAATTCATCAGATTTGGCTAATCTTATACATCAATATATATAGTAATATATATAGTGTAGAGATGACAACGATGAAAACTCTAAGATACTAAGAAATAATAAAATAATTAAAATAGAAGTTGAGAAAATAATATTAATAATTACAAATTATACCAATATTAAATAACAAATAAAACAATAATAGTTATAATTTTAAATTTAAAAATAAACTAAAAAAATTGAATGAAATAAGTCAAAAATCAAAATTAAAAATAATAATAAAATATAAATAAATCATAAAGAATATAATAAAAATACCAACCACTCAAAAAAAAAATAGTAGAAAAAAATTGAAATTATAATATTAAAAATTACATTTTTTATTACCCATTTTAACAATTTTAATAGACTAATATTAATAATAATATTAAAAATTAGAAAAAATAAAAATAACTAAATTAAGAATAAAGCACAATAAACTAACAAATTAAAAATCAAACCAAGCCATCGAAACGAAGAATAAGAAACCATGTTAAAAAAATAAAAATGAAAAGAAATTTAAAATTATAAATTAATTTAAATAAAAATTAAATATAATAATTAAGTTACACCTAGAAAACATTATATGGGTTTGTTTTTCGGATTATAAATAGAAAGGTAAAGGGTCTCAACAAAATATGCATTTCGTTAAAAAAACATTATAGAGGATTGTTTTTCGGATTATAAATTGAAAGGTAAAGGGTCTCAACAAAATATGCATTTCGTTAAAGCAAAATTTTATTTAATAATTATTTTAAAGTACATATTTTTCATTAATTTAAAAATAATTTTCTTACCAAAAAACAAATCAAATTTACATTTATAACACAAAACCGTTATTACATTTCTCACTCCCAGTAAATAAATAAATTATAATAAATTTTACCCACTTTTAAGCCTAAGCATTGAAAAGAATAAAATTATAACAACTACACCGGTTATAGACGACCCATTTGTCCCGTGGGCCTTCTTAGAAACATTATAACGTGATCAAGGCTCGTTCTCTAAACTAATTATGCTCCCGTGGCTCTTATTCTTCTCGTTTACCAAATAAATAAGGACGAGTTTATGGAGGCTCACGGATTTCCTAGAAGGTTAAAAGTGATTTAATAGCAGGAGTACTATTTGAATTATATTTTTATAGGGGAAATAGATTTAGCATAATAAAAAATACAGAAATCTAATCCAAACGCTGTAACTTGGATTTGCAAATTAAATTTCTAAATTTTGTTGAAATTTCCATAATATTTTAAGAAAAAAAAATGTTTTGACTACATGAATAAATAATAGCAAAAAAATTTATATTTTAATATTGTTTTATTAATTTTGGGAAGAGACCACGTCTGGTGTACTGTTTACAAAGATACGGGTTATGTGCGTGAGGAATGGTGGGTTCATTTCTATCTAGACGAATTCAACTGCGGTTTATTCGATCTCATATATATCTAGAAGATAGATTTATGCTGGTTAAATTTTTTCTTTAAATAAACTATATTCTACATGAATATCATGGATCAATATCATAAAGCTCAAAAACCACCACCTATATTCCACATGAATACTATGGATCAATACCATAATGCTCAAAAACCACCACCGATTTGACCAAATCAATTTTCTCTCTCTATTTTAGTTTAGAGTTATTTTTTTAAGTAGAATTATTTTATTTTTTAAGATAAAATGATTAAGATAGAGTTGTTTTTATTTTTATTAATAAATATAATGGTTAATTGTATCTTCTTATTTATTGGCCCCAGTAAATATTTACATAACATCTCTTGCATAATGGGTTTAGAAAGAAGAAATAATAAGAAGGTAAGGAAGAATGGGTGTCTACTTTTTCCACTTTTGGGAAGTACTTTTAGCACTTGGTAGTAGAATCTGAAAAACATTTAGAGAATTATGGCAATATGTTAGCATCAGTTTTTTGGCTTTTTCTTTTTGGTGAGGGCACTCTTAGAAGGTTGGGTGAGCTCATCATCAATTTATCCAAAAAAATATCAACCATTCATTATCCAAAAAAAATATTTACATAACGGGACAAAAAGGGTAGAGAACAATAGAGAACACCTTTCACTGGAATTATTCTCCAATCCTCCGGTATTCATCTGAATTGTCTGGTTAAAATTCAGCGAAAAATTTTGAGTTGAAATCTTGATTTGTGTTATTTTCTTGTTAGATTTGAGCTAAAAATTTTGAATTGAATCTTGATTTGTATTATTTAAATTATTTTTTTGATGTATATATAAATTCAACACTCATATAAAACTTTAAAACACTTCAATTACTAATAGAACTTATATTTTCCAAAAAAACTTATTAAAGATCACTCGAAAAAGAAAGTCCTCTCCCCTCACGTAAGCTGCTATGGATTATTGTTAACTTATAATTTCCAAAACATCTCATGAAAGATCACTCGAAAAAGAAAACCCTCTCCCCTCACGTTAGCCGCTACGGATTATCGTTTGAAAAAATAAAAACCATTATGGATTACGCGTAACCCGCTATGGATTATTGTTTGAAAAAATAAAAACCATTATGAATTACGCGTAAAGAAGGGGCCCACCTCTTCCCACGATTTCGACGTTTTATCTGCAATCTTCGTGTGGATCGTGAATTCTCAACGCGTCCTTTTTCGGTAAACCACAACGTCGAACGACTGATTCCCGCACCACTCACTCCAATTCTTTCTTTTTATTTTCTGCGCTGCGCGTGAACTTGACGCTGATGGATGGCCATTGCTTTAAATGAGGGCAGAATTCCACTGGATCGTTAACCTGCGTGGTGCGTACTGCAGTTCCTTATTTGCAGTACGAATTATAGCCTGCTGGGATCGTACATATTGTTTCCATGGGGTCCAAGAATACAGATTTAATGGCGGAAATTCGACGGTTTCTTGGCTTTCCAGCGGATCAAAGCATGATAAGCTTGATACTAAGAACCGTTTTTCTCTACGGGCTTTTCACTTCGCTGTTTCGATATGTTTTCCCGAAGAAATTTAAGCCCTGTTTCGACAGCAAAGGTTCTGAAAGAGCTTTAAATGCGGATAATAAAATCGATGGGGTTTCGGACAATGCGGTCGGCAGAGAGGAGCTGAGGAGGGTTTTCTCTACATTTGATAAGAACGGCGACGGGCTAATCAGCCAGCAGGAGATGAAAGAGTCTTTTGAAAAGCTCAGGCTATGCATTGGCGAAGAGGAATTGCTCCACACGATTCGAACCGTGGACCTCAATGGCGACGGGCATGTGGATTTCGATGAGTTCGTGACGCTGTATGAATCGATGAGCGTTAAAGAAGGTGAAGAAAAAGAAGCGATGGCAGATCATATGGATAGAGATGGGGATCTAGCTGCGGCGTTCGGCGTTTTTGACGAGAATGGAGACGGTTTCATAACGGTAAAAGAGCTCCAGTCGGTGCTCAGGTCGCTGGATCTCAAAGAAGGCCGAACGATTGGGGAGTGCAAGAAGATGATACAGAAAGTTGATAAAGATGGCGACGGGATGGTAAATTATTTGGAGTTTAAAGAGATGATGAGTGCAGGGTTTGGGAAGATTTAGCCGTCAAATTTCATTCAAAGTTGCAGCGGAAATCTGAATGAATTTAACTCGGTTTTGCTTGATGCTCCAACTTGTACGTTGCAGTGCACTGTTTTGTAAATGTGTATATAATTTCATTTTTTAATTGTGGTTGGTTGAAGTGGATTGTTTTGTAAATAATTTTGTACGATAATGAAGGTTTGAGGAAGGAATTGGTATTTCCAAAAGCGCTGAAACTGGAGCCATTATGAAATAATTTTCATAGTAAAATTTTATTAATATATAAATTATTTCAAACTTAGAAATAATTTTGTTGACCTAATTTTGTATAGTAACATTTTATTCATTTTATTTTATTATAGTTGTGCCTAGTTGACCTGCTATAAGTTTCTTTTTGTTAAAAAAAATTAAAGTTCAATATTATAAAAATGAACTTTATTTTTTAAATGAATTTTATGTTCATTTATTTTAAATATTATTGGTTGAAATATTTCACTTTTAACCTCTAATTATGGTAAGAACTAATTTTATGTATTGCATTTTTAATCATTATTGATTATGATGATGATTATTGTTTATTGAGATCAATTTTTGGTCTATCAGACCTAAAGAAAAGAGTTATTTAGTTTGATTTTAAGATTTTATTCCTATGCTTAAAAAGCTTGGAGAGAAGACTCCTGAGCTCACTATAATTTTGACATCTTAAAGGCTAAGAAGGTGAGTATTGCAACAAAGATTATGAAATTGAGCTTTAATTTGGTTGTACCCAGGGCACTCTAAGAGGAAGTGGTTTTTATCTTCAATGTTCATATTCTCATAGAGATGGGAGATCCTTTCCATCCATGGTGTTTTAGGAACTGTCCAACTACCTGTTTCACTATGGAGCTCATGAGAGTTTGTTCTAATCTTGGCTATATTAATTTTCTTCTTTGAGCTAGTCAAAACAGAGAGATACTTTTGATCTTCTAGGGTGGGGTTGATGACCTCCTTATAATATCTTAATTTTCTTTTAGCTGCTAGATCTTTCTCACACCACATTTTTTCTTTGAACTTAGAGGTAACAATTTTTTTTAATGTTATTAATGTTTTGCAAAGCAACATTCTAGTAGATCTCCCAATGTTTTAACAAAGCCCTAGTGTTTTTATACCAACCTCGTTTAAGCTTTAGGTGGTTTTGGCTGGAATTTAAAGCTAGCTTAGGAAGTCTATGGTCTCCTATGCTATTGAGCTTGTGCTTGTACAATAGAAGCCTAGTCATAGGTAGCTCTTGATAGGGGAAAGAGCCACTTCTATAAGGAGAATAGGATAGGGTGTATTTCTTTTAATTTTAAGGTTATACTTTATAAAACACTTCTGGATTTGCTAGAGATGTTGCAACCCCAAACCTCACATCCATATAACATAACAGGAGTGACTAAAGTTGAACTTCTTTCTATCCCACATTACCAGGTTTATGGTTTTACAATTATTTTCAAGACTAAAATAAGCTTCCCCCCCATTGATCCTTTTCTGAATGCTATAGTTCCACTTGAGCTTGTGATGAATATCAATTCCTAGGTACTTGTAAGAAGACACTTCCTCCAAGTTACTAACTTTTGTTTTATCAGTGTTAACAAACATACCCATGGTAGAGCAGAAATCCTTAAGAAGTCTAAGTTGCTTATCAAGATCAGAAGTCTAAGTTGCTTATCAAGATCAGAAGGGCACCTTGGGAGAAGAACAATATCGTCAAGATAGAGATGAAGGATTATTGACAAGGCTATTTATGAATGGCTATTTTTTTGATAAAAGTGAGAGAACACAACTTTTGATTAACCGTTTCTTAAGCTTTTACCTTGTTATGATAAGCTATCAATATTTGTGTAGCATAGAAGTGTGTACAAAATTTTTGATTAATAGTCTCTCAACCTTTTACCTTGTTATGATAAGGTATCAATATTTGTGGAGCTATAACTCTATTATGAATCGATATCATATCTTGGATTTAACCAAACACAAAATCCAATAAATAGCATATACTCCTCCAATGCATAAATAGAATTATAACTCCATAAATGTTGATTATCATCATAACGACTTTCTTAAAAAAAATTACTATTTTTAATCATTCAAAATTAAATTAAAATCTTAAAATATAAAATAATTTATACCAACTTATATACATTTATTATCATTCAAAAATTCCTTAAAAATACAGAAACATACATTAAAAAAAAATAGTAGATTAAAAAAAAGAATATGAACCTATCCAATTAAAAAACACAACACAAATAAACAACGATACCTTAAAACCCACTACAAAACTTACACCACCAAATTAATAAATCAAATATTGAGAATCCATAGATTTTGTGTCCGGGCAGTCTTTTGAAATAATCGCGGTGATTGATCCATTTAGCATCCAAACAGTTTTTGACGACCGTTTACTTTTCTTGTCGTGCACATAAAAGACCAAAAAACTTAATCGGGAGTCCAATTTTTATTTTTAAATCGTTGCCGTTCTTTCCCTATAAAAAAATCACCATCTCTTAATCCCTCAAAATTAAATTAAATTTTTGGAATTTGAAATTTAAGTATAAATTAAAATAGCGTAAAGTTATATATTATTCAAAATATTTTAATATAAAAAATAAGATTAAAAAATTTGATTTTTATACATATTGAATTAAAATATATCTATGTTGATATTTAATATAATTGGTTTATATATATCAGATATTAATTTTATGTTAGGTTTCAAACTACACTTAAATAATAGATATATGTTGATATTGGAGTCGACATCATCATCATCTATTACACCTCATCATCATATATATTAAATATGTTTCAAATTACACCTCTTTAATTTTGGACAGTATATTATTAAAATATTTCAATTATTAAAAAATAATTTTATTTTTAATTATATTATATAAAATAAGAAAAAGATATTAAAATATTTTATGGATATTGAAATATTTATTTTATTATTGATATTAATTTTTTTTTCTTGTATTAATGTTTTTTAAATATCACTGTCAATTATATATTAAATATTAAAAAAATTACACATCGTCTTCATAACTAGAAATAAAAAAACATTTATCAATAAAATAAGAATTCTCTATATAAAATTTAAGGTGAATAACCAAATATTTTATATATGACAAAGGTTGGAAATATTCTTTTATCATTATATGGGTAGTGGGGTATTAATTTTTAGTTGACTTGTTATAGTTTTCTTTTGAGTAAACAAATTTAAAGTTTATCCAAAGTTTAATATTAAAAAGTGAAATTTATTATTTTTAAATAAAATTTAAATTCATTTATCTCAAATATTATAGGTTAAAATGTTTCACCTTTTATTGTGTAATGATAGCAAGAACTAACGTCAATGCACTGTATCATTAATTACTAGTATACCTTCCACACTATGTTTATTGTTGATTAAAAGAACTAGTTAGTATTTAATGTGAAATTGGACGGTGGTCCTCTACCTCTTAACATGTGCAAACAAAGGGAAATTCATTATTGACAGTTGACAACCATTTCATCTTTTCAACTGCCAGAACCTAGTGTATCTAGTAATCTCATGATTATGATTCTCTAAGATTATTTTATTAAATTGTAAGTTCTTGTGTTGTGCATATTTTATTATACATTTTACTAATGTCGGGGCAATAGAGTGCTCACAAATCTCATTTATGCTTATGTACAAAAATATTCTCTAAGTAATAATTAAACATTAATAATGTGTGCATGTGAGTAGAGAATTGAAACTTGTGTGCCAAAGTAGATCATTAGTCCAGTAAAAGTTTGTCAATCATGCTAAAAGTCATGGGAAAATGAAGAATTATAAAAAAAATACCATTTTTTATTAATATATTAAACTTTTCAACTCATTAACTTGTTAAAATAAATAAATATATATGAAAAAATAATGAGCATGTTGGACAATAATGACAATCCAAAATTATAAAAATTAAATTGATATTAAAATAAAGGCTGCAAGCAAACCATGTGTAAAGCATAACATAGATAGAAATGGATAATAACATTAAAATCCATTTATAAATAACTTCATCTAAGTGGGACCATGGTAATATAAAGTTTGAAGCTAATAATAAACTAAGCACATAAGTGTAGTCCATAAAAATGGACAATAACATTAAAATTCATTTATGAATATCTATGTGGGACCATAACAATATAAAGCCTTAAGATAATAATAAACAAAACACATTAGTGTAGTTCAACTTTGAACAAACTTTATTTTTGTTAGATAATATAAATTTATGAAAAAAAAAAATTCATAAAATAAGGTATATTTATAAAGGGAAAATACTTAACAATCGGTTATCAAAATATTTAAAATTTACAAATTGCATAACTTGTTTGGGAACTATTCATTAAAAAAGAGTTCAATTTAAATGTAAACTTCTATAACTTTATGAGTAAAAGCTCTACATGGTGGATATATATTGTCCCTTTCAAGTCAAATTAATGTGTCCATGAAGGGTGGAATTTGATAGTGAAATTTCCATTCATGGCTTATTTTGGTCATAAATGTTTTTATTGACCATGACTTACGAAGGAGTACTTTCTAAGAAAATAATAAAACAATATTCCTAAATGTTTTTTCTAATTTTAAAAAATATAGGATATCATTTATAGATCTTAGACTTTTGTGATCGTATTGATAATGAAGTGGTCTTTTGGATTAATCACATCATTAAGATTTAGACTTTTGTGATCCATATTGATAATGAAGTTGTCTTTCGGATTAATCACGTCATTAAGATATTAATAATATCATTAAGATGTTGAGATTTTCGGTATTAAAATAGTCAAAAATCTCAGTAGGTGACAAAAATTAGGAATTTGTTGCTAGATTAGCTCCAGGTTGTTGGGAGAGAGTTAATGCATCCTAAATTTGATGTGAGAGGATTTATGAGGCAGTTAGATTCTCCTTGCTATAAAACAGGTATCCATACGGATGGTTTGAGAGTGTGTGAGAGTTTGTAATCTCCTGTTTGATTAATAAAGAATTGTCGATGCCTATGTTGTGTGGACGTAGCCCAGATTGGTTGGGTGAACCACGATAAACTCTGTGTCTTCTGTGTATGGTTTATATGCTGTGTTTGTCTTTGATTTTCTGCTGCGCACTGTTAATATAACAATTGGTATCAAAGCGCGCAGCGGAGGAGGGACGGGCCCAAGTCTGCTGTGGCAACGTCCTGCGTGCAGTTGGAGCTGTTGGACCGGCTGGTGGTGGTGCTGCTGTTGAAACAGATCTGCCATCAATCAGCGTGCGTTGACATTGCTGTGTAGACGTTGACCTGCTGCGTGGGACAGACACCGGGCAGAGTTGAAACCTTTGCAATCACGCTGTTGGAGCGTGGCGGTGGAGCACCTGCGTATGCCAAGAGAATCAGCGCTGTTGGAAGACCTGTGCATGCCGAAAACCAGAACGTTTAGTGTTGACTGCGTCGTTGTGTAACGTTGTGGATGCCAGCGCACGGAGAGAACGAAACGCTGTAGGTGGAGTATTGTTCTAAGTTTTTTGATTGGCACAGATTATTATAACACAGTAGCGCCAATAATCAGAAACGCAGCGATTTAAGTTTTTGATTAAAAAAGTCGATTTGGAGTTTATGAAATCGATTTGGAGTTTTTAAAAAGGTCACATATGGTATGTGTTTTTTTTTAAATAAATCGATTGTATTAAAAAGTCCTTTTTTATAATGTTTAAAAATGTAAATGCCATTTACATTGCCATTTACATTTGGTTTTAAGTGAAAGGCCTTTTTTATAAGGTGAAGGGTGGCATTTAAAAAATGATTTGAATATTGCCATTTGCATATGGTATCAAATGAAAGGCACTTTAAAAGTGAAAGGAAATATATATATTTTTTTAAAAGGGCGTTCTTTTTAAAAAGGGCATTCTTTTAAAAAGGGCATTCTTTATTTAAAAGTTGCAATTGGAGGTTGTTATTTTTTTTTGTGTGACTCGATATGGCAAAAACACAAAGTGCCCATTTTGAGATCGAGAAGTTCAATGGCAAAAACAACTTCGAGATCTGGAAGGTTAAGATGCACGATCTGCTGATTCAACAAGGCGTGGCGAAAGCGCTGTTGGGGAAAAGCAAAAGGCCTTCTTCCTTGACGAAGGATGAATGGGATGAGTTGGATGACAGAGCTCTGAGCGCAATTCGGTTATGTCTGGCGGATGACGTTCTGTTCAACATTGTGTCAGAGAAGACCGCCGCAGGCTTGTGGATGAAGCTTGAAAAGCTCTACATGACGAAATCTTTGACAAATCGGATTCTCCTGAAGCGACAACTTTATGGTTTGCGGATGAAGGAAGGTACCTCGATTACTGACCATCTGAATGTTTTCAATGCTCTATTGGTACAATTACAAAGTCTAGATGTAAAATTTGATTCAGAGGATAAGGCAATAACTCTATTGTGTTCATTGCCCGAATCGTGGGATCACTTTGTTACTTCCATAAGCTTTAGTACTGCAGCCATCCTTGAGTTTGACGATGTGGTTGGAGCCTTGTTGTCTGAGGAGACGAGGAAGAAGTCGAATGCAGACACCTCTACATCAGAGGTAATGATGGCCAGAGGTCACTCGAGAGAGAGACACTCCGGGGGTAAGCATAGCAACTCTCGTTCAAAGTCTAAAGGAAAGAAGACAAAGGTGAAGTGCTGGCATTGTGGGAAAACTGGACACCTGAAGAAGAATTGCTGGAAGCGACAGCAGGCTGCTAAAGAAGGCTCTTCAACAGAAAAGAAGGAAGCTAACACGACAGATACAGGTTCGGCATCTGGTTCAGGTATGAGCGACGAAGTATTATCAGTTAATGTGTCAAATCATGGTCAACATTGGTTGTTAGATTCTGGTGCATCAAACCACATGTGTATCCATAAAGAATGGTTTAAGGAATATAAATCAATTAATGATGGAGTTTTGTACATGGGTAATGATGTAACATGTAATATTGTGGGGATTGGGAGCATACAACTACAAATGTTTGATGGGACAACTAGAATATTAACTGATGTGAGGCATGTACCAGATTTAAGGAAAAATTTGATTTCATTAGGAGCACTTGATACGAATGGATATAAAACTGTAATTCAAGGTGGAGTTATGAAAATCTATAAAGGTATCTTACTAGTAATGAAGGCTAAGAAAGTAGGAAATATGTTTCAATTAGAAGGAAGAACAGGGTCAGATCATGTGTCTACGGTGTCTGAACATGACAGTAGTTCCATTCGCCTATGGCATCAAAGGTTGGGCCATATGAGCGAAAGAGGGTTAAAGATTTTGGCTGATCGCAAGCTACTTCCTAATCTAAGGTCTGGAAAGTTAGATTTCTGTAAGCATTGCTTATTTGGAAAACAAAGTAAACAAAAATTTAAAACATGCAAACATACTAGTAAAGGGATACTTGATTATATTCATTCAGATGTTTGGGGTCCAGCCCCTACAGCGTCATATGGTGGCTCGTCATATTTTGTGTCGTTCATTGATGATTTTTCTAGAAAGGTGTGGGTCTACATGATGAAAAAGAAGTCTGATGTTTTTACAATTTTCAAACAGTTTAGAGCATTGGTAGAAAACATCACTGGTAGAACTATAAAGTGTTTAAGAACTGAAAATGGTGGTGAGTTTACTTCCAAGGAGTTTGACAGCTATTGCAAGGATGCAGGGATCGAGAGACATAAGACCACGGTTTATACTCCTCAGCAAAATGGAGTTGCTGAACGCATGAACAGGACTCTTCTAGAGAGAGCAAGGAGTATGCTGAGTAACGCTGGGTTGCAAAAGGAGTTGTGGACGGAAGCTGTGGCTACAGCTTGTTATGTGATAAATCGGTCGCCATCAACAGCGATAGACTGCAAGATTCCGCAAGAGGTATGGAAAGGACACCCTTGTGACTATTCTAAACTCAGAGTGTTTGGTTGTGATGCATATGCTCTAGTGCCTAAACATCAGCGAACTAAGTTAGATCCAAAGTCTAAAAGGTATATCTTTGTTGGGTATGGTGTTGGAACAAAGGGATATAGATTGTGGGATCCTACTACCCGCAAAATCATCATCAACAGAGATGTAAAGTTTGATGAATCCTCTCTTGTACAGTTACATGTAGATAGTAGATTGAAACAGGATGATGTATCTGATTTTCAGCACATTCAGTTTGATAGCATTTCTAATGATAGTCATGATGACCATAGTTCAGATACTAGTCATGAACAGGTTTCAGAATCAGAACATGAACAGGGTTCAGGTTTAGATCATGAACAGGTCTCAGATACTGGTCGGCAAGAAGTCCCTACAGGTGGTAGTCAGCCAATCGAGGAAGCACCAGAAACATCCTTAAGGAGGTCGACAAGAATCAAACGGCCACCTAGAAGGTATGATGATTATGTTACTTCAGTTTCTTTGACCGCTAACGATGATGAACCTCTGTGCTATCAGGAAGCTATAGAAGGTTCGAAAAGTGATAAGTGGAAAGCAGCTATGAAGGAAGAAATGATGGCCTTAGGTAAGAATGGCACATGGGATCTGGTTGAACTTCCAAAAGACAGGAAAATTGTGGGATGCAAATGGGTTTTCAAGGTGAAACGGGGTGTGAATGATACGGAGGACAGGTACAAAGCGCGACTGGTTGCAAAAGGGTTTTCTCAGAAAGCCGGTATTGACTTTCATGAGATTTTTTCACCAGTGGTTAAAATTGTTTCAATTAGAATTGTGTTAGCGTTAGTTGCTTTGCTTGATTTGGAATTACAGCAACTAGATGTTAAGACTGCATTTCTACATGGAGATTTAGATGAGGAAATTTATATGGAACAACCGGAAGGGTTTGTTCAGCATCGCAATAAGAAATTTGTCTGCAGGCTCAAGAAGTCATTGTATGGTCTGAAGCAGTCGCCTCGACGGTGGTACAAGAAATTTGATTCTTTCATGTTGAGTCAAAAATATATAAGAAGTGAATATGATCATTGTGTTTACTTTAAGCAGTTAAGTAATGGCATGTTCATTATCTTAGTGTTGTATGTTGACGATATGCTTTTAGCAAGCAAAAGCATTGAAGAAATCAACGGGTTGAAGACTCAGATGGCAAGGACATTTGATATGAAAGATCTAGGAGCAGCAAGACAGATTTTGGGCATGGAGATTTTCAGAGACAGGAGTAATGGTAAGCTGTGGCTATCACAACAGAAGTATGTTGAGAAGATACTTTTGAGGTTTGGTATGAACAATGTGAAGCCTGTTTCAGTCCCTTTTGCTTCCCATTTTAAGCTTTCTTCGAGTTTATGTCCTAATACAGATGAAGAAAAGGATTATATGTCTCGAATTCCATATGCCAATGTAGTAGGGTGTTTAATGTATGCGATGGTTTGTACTCGACTAGATATTTCACATGCAGTTGGGGTTGTCAGCAGGTATATGGAAAATCCGGGTAAAGAACACTGGTCAGCAGTGAAATGGGTGCTTCGGTACTTGAGAGGCACAAGTAGTTATTGTATTACTTACAATAAGAGTAGTGAATTTGTTTGCGGGTATGTTGATTCCGATTTTGCAGGTGATTTGGATAAGAGAAGGTCAACTTCAGGGTATGTATTTACTCTTGCAGGTGGAGCTATTAGCTGGATGTCAAAGCTACAGAACATTGTTGCTTTATCCACTACTGAAGCAGAATACATTGCTGCTTCTCATGCTTGCAAAGAGGCGGTTTGGTTGAAAGGGTTGCTTGGTGAGTTTGGTAGGTTACAGGACAACATCAGGTTACTTTGTGATAGTCAAAGTGCAATACATTTGGCTAAGAATCCGGCCTATCATAGTAAATCAAAGCATATTCCAATTAAGTACCATTTTGTAAGACAGGTTATCACTGAAAGGGAAGTCTCTCTTGAAAAGGTGCATACAAAGGAAAACTGTGCAGACATGTTCACGAAACCAGTTTTGTTGGAGAAGCTGCGTTGGTGTTTGGCTTCTCTTGGCTTGCAGAAAAAATAAATAATAAAGAAACAGGGCATCAGGCTAATTGTTGTCAAGGTGGAGATTGTTGAGATTTTTCAGTTTTATTAAAATAGGCAAAAATCTCAGTAGATGACAAAAATTAGGAATTTGTTGCTAGATTAGCTCCAGGTTGTTGGGAGAGAGTTAATGCATCCTAAATTTGATGTGAGAGGATTTATGAGGCAGTTAGATTCTCCTTGCTATAAAACAGGTATCCATACGGATGGTTTGAGAGTGTGTGAGAGTTTGTAATCTCCTGTTTGATTAATAAAGAATTGCCGATGCCTATGTTGTGTGGACGTAGCCCAGATTGGTTGGGTGAACCACGATAAACTCTGTGTCTTCTGTGTATGGTTTATATGTTGTGTTTGTCTTTGATTTTACATTTAACATAACATTAATAATATCATTAAGATTTGATTTACGTTTCAAACCATCTAATGTGGTTCATCCTGAGGACACAAGTGTCTAATTTGGTTCATCCAATGGCGGTTAGATAAGTAGACCAAATCTTAATGATGTGATTAATACGAAAGACAACTTCATTATAAGACATCATTGCAGATTTTGACTTTGTATAATTAAGTATAGCCCCCCCCTTTTTTTTAATCTCTTGTTTTCTAATTTTACCTCTACCCTTTTTTCTTCTAGTTTTGATTTCTGGTTTATTCATACACTTATATAGGCTTCCATTTTTCCAAATATTCATAATTTTTTACTTTAATCTAGCTATATTTAAACTAGACGACTACTATGTAGCTTATTGATATATAACTAGTTGATATATAAATTATTTCAAGTTGTAAATAATCTTGATAATAACTTGATCATTTTTCTATTTGATATTTGATTTACAAACATTTCTCAACTTATTATTATTATTTAATGATAGGTTTAAATTATGTTATTGTTTTTGTTTAAATATCTTGGTAAGTTGTGAATGACTGGTTGTTTTAAATTTCTTTAACGGATGGCGTCATGAATTGTTACAGGGAAAATTCATTTCAATTGTTTTGGCTTAAATTTATTCCACAAATCATAAATAGGTGATCATTTAAACTTGTTTTGTGTGTTAACAAATACATATAAAATTAGTACAACCACATTAATAAATTGGTTAACATATACATGCACAACCACATTAGTAAATGTGATTGATATAGGTGGATAGCCATTAATGGTATATATTTAATATTGATATTGATATTGATATTAATAAATATATAATTTAAAAATAATAATAATATTGATATTAAAAAACAAATTTTATATTATAAAATATTATTATTTTTATTGTCTTTATAATTACAACAAAAAATCATAATAATATAATAATAATTATTATATTATAATAATATGATGATATTATTGAAATTATGAGTGATACCATATTATAAACTCAAAGGATTATAAACCCAAGGGAATAATATTAAACCTAGTTGATAAATAAACCCAAGAGATTAATATTATAAACCAAAGAGATTAATTAACCGAATGGATTAATAATAAAAACTCAAGGGATTAATCATATTATAAATATAAGGGATAAATATTAAAAACTCAAAGAATTAATAAACTCGATAGATTAATATTATAAACTCAAGGCAATAATAATCCAATGAATTATTAATATTATAAACAAAAGAGATCAATATTATAAACCTAAGTAATTAATAAACCCAAAAGATTATTAATATCACAAACCCAAGAGATTAATATTACCAACCCATAGGATTAGTAAGCCTAAGGAATTATTATTATTGTATTCTTTTAAAGAACAAGTATATTTTCGTTAAGAAATGTTGGATTGCAGGTCAAAAATCAATACATATTTAACCTTTAAATCTTCTTCAGCCTTCCAAAAACTCCATTGATGTCTATTACAGTTCACACCCATTCAATTCACACCCATTATAGAAACATCTATTCTAAACAAGTTCTCTTTATAGAGTTTCGAAAAATACCTAGAATCATTATAAACATGCAAAACATTTTAAATTATTTTAGACCTAGACCTTGCTACATATTCCTTGTTTCAGAAGTATCCTGATGTTCATCAGTTTCATTCTCAAGCTGAGTAGGTGAGGCCTATTCCATGTTGATGCTCATGCTAGCTCCATATCCTCTCTGCACGTCGAGGTTATCCTGCCTCTACACCATTCCTTATAGTTTATTGACACGTTCCACCATTCTCAAGTATTCCATTGCCTAAATCATCTCTTCCATTTGTAGTGTCAACATGTATATTTCCAATTGATTCCTCTCCATCCTGGTTTTCTGGAGCTCCAATTTCTGGGACATTAGCTCATGATGCGCACATGTTTATGAAAGAATCATGTTTGCTAGTCTAATGAATAGCAACGCTATATAATCTAGTGCATGTTCTCGTCACTCCAGTGTATTATTTTTCTCACCAATGTCACTACTACTGTCCATGATACAAATTTAGCACAAATTATTCCCTCTGAGTAAACTGGCTGCAATTTATCTAGTTTTGATTCCTCCGGGACATAATTTGGCTCTTTATATTTGATCGAGCCCAACCTCCTCCATTTATGCCTTCTAACTGCTCTTTTATTGTGGCATAATCTCCAATATGGTGATTGGACAAGAACATATAGTACCATCGTGGGGAGAGAGTTTTTTGGTACTTGATGGATTAACAATGAGGGGCACACACTTGTTACCATTGTCTCGACTTGAGTATATATTAACTCACCTTCTCTTATTTTCTCTTGGAGGTTACAATTAGATCTCCATCTTTCCATCCTCAAACATTGCATGACATCCACCCTTCGATTGGATGAGTGATTGCATCCTTTTTTGATGTGATTCTGCCTTTGCAACATGTGGAGGTTTAGCAGCCAATGTTACCAATATGGTGAGTGCACTAGTCGAGAGAAATGATTGTTTTTGCCACCATTTCTATGTTGATCATTGATTAATTCCTCGATGCCTTGATTTTTATATTTACCTTTCACGGTATTGGTTTGGTTAAATATTCCTCATCATTAACTTTCATTACCCCTTGTTCTAAGAGAACTCATTGGTTGGATAAAGGGTCTACCACTATATTAAGATTTCTCTTAATATGATATAGCTCTACCTTCTCAAATTTTAGAAAAATGAGCTTGATTCATTGAAAAAATGGAATCAAGGTTTGTTTAGGGCTTCCTTGTACTTTTCTCATCTGGTTTACTATAATCAATGAATCGTTGAAGACTATCAATGACAAATTTCTTTGGTTAGAGCCAACTTCAATCCTTGCCACAATGTTAAGTACTGAGCTTGGTTGTTTATTAAGTCCCATAGTCACTAGGAAAATTGAATCCATTTTTCTTCATTGAGGCGAAAGGTAACCCCTCCTGCTCCTGCTACCCTTGAAATTAATGATTAATATTATAAACCGATAGGATTAATAAACCCAAGGGGTTATTAATATTATAAACCCTAGGGATTAATAAAACCAAGAGATTAATATTATAAACCCAACATATTAATAAACCTAATGGATTATTAATATTATAAAGCCAAGGGATCAATATTAAAATCAAGGATTGATATCAAATCCTAGGATGGATATTATAAATCCTAACGTTGTTATTAAATATTAGTATGATAAACCTTTACATTAATATACAAAACATAATCTTGAATAATATAATAAACCCTAAGATTATAAAACCTAATATATTAATATATATATTATGGATTAATATTATAAACCCAAGGCATCAATATTAAACCCAATATTATAAATCCTTATATTAAACCCAATATAATAAACCCTAATATTATAAACCCAATATGAAACCCAACAATATAAGCCCTAATTTTAAACCTTAGTTTTGTAATGTCATGATCTGGAAACGAATAAATTGTAGTGTAATGTAACATTGTGACAATCAATATCAGATTGATTTTCATATTGCAACAACATTTGTCATAATGCGGTGTTGGATTGATTTTTGTACCATTCGAACGTCACAATATCAAACGCTATTGTATTGTCACAATGCGATGTTGAAAAAATTGCAATGCAATGCAATATTTCAACAATAATTGTTAGATTGGTTGTCACATTGCGACATAGTTTGTCACAACGTGACATTTGATATATTTCTTCACCATTCAAACATCACAACATTAAACCCTAATGTTAAACAAAATGGTATAAACCCTATCATTATAAAATAAATATTATAAGCCATAATATTAAACCCAGTATTATAAGCATAATATTAAACCCAATATTATAAACCATAATATTAAACCCAAAATTATAAAGCCTAATTTTATAATGTGACAATGCAACTTCGAAAAAAGCGCAATGTAATGTAACATTTCAATAATGATTTTATTTAGCTGCTACATTAAAATTATTTAGCTCCAAGATATTTTTTAAGACTTAATTCACATAATACATTGAATATTTGGTGCATATACATGGTAACTATATGCAGATACTGAATAGAATTTTCAATTTTTTCTACATGAATATCTCCTCAACCATAATGCATGTTTGAAGGCATAAGACTATGCAAGTCATACTACTTTGTGGCTATTGCACTTAAAGTAAAAAATCAAGTTGGGAAACCTGATTGGGTAATCATGTCAGTGAGTTTAGTATGACACTTTGTCCAATAGGTCGTTGTGCCCGTAAGAGAAAAAACAAAATGCATTAATTTCTCAGCTAACTTCTTGTTAGGTAAATCACCTAGCTATTGACGCAGGTATTTGTTAGGTAAACATGACTCGGGGTAGAGTCAATGTTGACTAGGGTAAATAGTAGTGGTTTTGGGGCACATGGTTTTGGCCCATGGTATTGCATGTAATGGAGCCTATAAAAGGCTATGAATACTTCATTCTAATGCAAGGCCTGGAGGTGAGCGGTGAAGGCTCACTTGGCCAGATTGGCCAAGGTTTTGGCCAATGGTTAATGAAATTTCATTGGTTGGGTTTTTCCCCGGATTTGGGGTTTTCCTGGATAAACATCTGTGTTTATGTTTATGTGATTTGTTGCTGGCTCTTTCATGGTTATGATTATTTGTTCCTCTCGGTAAATATTTTATTTCTGCGGTAAATTCCTAACAACTGGTATCAGAGCCATATTTAGTGATTTTTTTTAATATCTATAGTTTGCTACTACTGTGTGAAATTTTCTCCTGGACAGCTATACGTAAAAGGACAGATCTACATCTATGTGTGAAAGTGTCAGATCTACATCTAGATCTGGTGTATATCTGGTTGGATCTGTGTGTGAATATGATGGATCAACATAGACGTGATTAGATCTAGTGCTGTCGGCAAAATGATGGACGCAATTATGTGGAATAGATCGAGTTCGTTGCGAAGATCGGGCCAAGGTGATGTGAAGAATGGAAGCTCGCTACAAAACATTGTGTGACTATCAATGATTTTGTGGTGGAAGCATTGGTGATAACGCGTAGATGGAAAAATAAAGGCATGGATCATATGATGTAATGATGGCCAGAGTTGGTCCAGGGCAATTCTCAGGCTTGCGACGTGAGGAAGAATTTGGAGACATTGGCACGCAGATGACAGTTGGGGTTCTTCATTCTTAGCCGCAACGAGATGGTCGTCACCCTGCGGAACCCGAAGGCTTGAGCAGGAGTGGTGGTGTATGCCGGACCGTTGCAAGTTATATCCATCTATGGAGCTTTCCTCCCCACCACCGAAAGCCAGGAGGCTACAGGAAATACGGTCAGTTTGGAAAACGTGCAATCCAGTGCTATCGTGGCAAGGATTGTCATGGGGAATCTAATAGCGCTCAGACACATCTTTCTCATGGCTGAAAAGGGAGAGGATCCTTTCCCATGGTGAGCTACAGGTTTCCCATGGCATTGAAGACCATAGAGTTGATAGAATAGGCAGGCGGTGAGCAGGGCTTCGTCCACAAGATGTAGGAAGTCGTGTTGAGAAACTTCATCAATCATGGAGAACTTGGTTGCATTTTTTGGGCGCCGTGAAGAGTCGCACCTTCTGTTATGTTGTATGCGCCAAATAAATAAGTTCGGCATGGTCAAATTTAGAAGGATAAATCATTGGAAAAGAGGCAGCTCTGATTGGACAATATAAGTGAATGCCGCAAACTATCAAAGGGTAGGGAGATTGGATCCCTGCGTATACAATGCACAAAGATCTAATGGATCCAAAGATTTCGGGTGGAAGTTGGCACGAGCCATGAAGCACCGTGAGCATACGATGAGGCGTTGTTGGCGATGTTGTGCAGAAAACAGTTGGATCCAAACAAACATATGCCAACGGTAATCTGACAAAGATGAAGTCATCACATTTTGAAAAGGGAAGCCATCAAATTTTTGCTGCATTAGGAGAGCAAAGTGTTTGACAGAATGTGTCAATCAAATGTTTTGAAGAACGTTAAAATGAGAGAGGATATTTGCATGTGAATTAATTAAAAATTGATGAACCATGTATCTGAAGAGAATTCCTAGAGGACTGGCGGTTACAGAGGCTAGTGACCCATGTAATCCAGTAGATGGATTTTTTTTATATGGACATTGATGTACAACTATGATGTCCTATTTGGAGAGGACATCATGAATGAATGTAGAGAATGGTCATACAAAGAAAAGTAACAATGAAACAAAAAATTATTATAATGGAGTTAATTTTTATATGTAAATGGGCATACTGCTGTAAGACCTGGTATGGCATGCGTACCCCTGGGTAATCACTGGTAAATTCTGAGTTTGACCTAGGTGATAGGGGGGATGTCAAGTTAACAATTACCCTGGGTAAAAATTTGAGGGGGGAAGAGCAAGAGGGAGCGGGGTTGTCTCACTTAGCAGGTTTGGCTGGATTTAGTCAAGAAACCCCAAGTCAAGTTTAAGGGGGGAATTGTTAGGTAAACATGACTCGGGGTAGAGTCCATGTTGACTAGGGTAAATAGTAGTGGTTTTGGGGCACAAGGTTTTGTGCACCCATGGTTTTGGCCCATGGTATTGCATGTAATGGAGCCTATAAAAGGCTAGGAATAGTTCATTGTAATGCAAGGCCTGGAGGTGAGCGGTGAAGGCTCACTTGGCCAGATTGGCCAAGGTTTTGGCCAATGGTTAATGAAATTTCATTGGTTGGGTTTTTCCCCGGATTTGGGGTTTTCCCGGATAAACATATATGTTTATGTTTATGTGATTTGTTGCTGGCTCTTTCATGGTTATGATTATTTGTTCCTCTCGATAAATATTTTATTTCTGCGGTAAATTCCTAACAGTATTCAATAGTTGCAGGTGCATTTTCATGGATACTTTGTTTCAAAAAGAAGGAAGTTATTCCTTATCTACGTTGACACATAATCATGTTCAACAACAAATATCAAAACTGGGGATGGCTTTTGAATCTATGGTCAAAATATCAAAGTAGATGTAAATCATAGTCATGCATTTCAACATTACAAATAGATGGATACAACCAATCAACATTAATATTATGAACCTAATAAATTAATATTATAAACCCAAGGGATTAATATTAAACCCAATGATTAGTGTTAAACCCTAGTATTAATATTATAAACCTTAAGGTTAATATATCAAACCAAGATTAATAGTATAAACCGTAAGATTAATGTATCAAACCAAAGATTAATATTATAAACCATAATATATTATTATGCATTTTAGGGATTAATATTATAAACCCAAGGGATTATTAATATTATAAACACAAGAGATTAATAAACCCAACAAATTAATATATATATATATTGTAGGTCATTAATAAAAAAGTATGTACAAGGATGCCAAAATGTATGTGGCCTCACCCGACTAGGTTTGTTGACCAATGTTATAACCATATTAGAGATGAAAAGAAAAATACCCAACTGAGAGAGCCACAACATTACAGGCCTTACATGCCATAAAAAAAAAGAACTAACAAGACATTAGTTACCATAATTAGTCATATGAAAAGATAGAGGAAGGACTTTATGGCCCTGTCCCTAGAGGAGGATGTGGGCAGTAGATAAAATGGACATGTTGTTCAAAGTGAGAAAGTCGCGATTCCAACTTCTTGATTTTCTCGGTTATAATATTTTTACCACACCAGACAACCACAATTCGTTCACAAATGTGGCACTGAAAGTACTGGAGTTTCCCAATATTGGCCATAACAACCTCACGTTCTTCTTTTTGGACCCTGTCAGGAGATTCCAAAGTGTCTAAAATGGACTGAAGGATATCCAGCTACGTTGGAGATATCCTGATGCAACCAATAGTTTAATGCCCCTCAGATACCACGCGTCATGTCCTATCACCTCGCCCTTGAGCCTTGACCATGGTCTGATCTTCCACCCCTACTTCCACCCCCACGATCACCCTCATACAGGGCCCTACAACCTGTGGCACCTGTAAAAATAGCTAACTGCATCTTCCTACCTCAAACTTCACCACCCCCACTAGATTTACCATGCTTAGAAGCTACAAGACGACCCCTGCAAACATCAACAACTCTCGCTCTGCCACCCATGGCACCGGTCATCATAGGAAAACCCTTAGGCATACTAGCCAAATATGGCTTCGATCCCACAAGATAATGTGAGGAGCAGGGGAGAGGCTTCATCCTGGGATCCTTGCTTAGAACCAGAGGCTTGCAATGAGCCCCAACCGTCTTCCAAAATTTCCTAGGCAGCCCCAACACCACACCCCCTTTAACAATAAATGTTGTGAGCTAGTCAATCACCACCGCAGGCCCAACACTCCACACCCTTGTCAAGAGATGTATAATTACGCTATCACTCTAGTCTCCTCCACCCCAAATCACTACGCAATGGCTACAAAAATTGGCCAAAACTGCCTGGCAACCTCTCACCAGGAGAACCCAGTGGAGAACCAAACAACTACCCAAAGGAAAAACACAAAACTCCGAATCCTAGAATCCTAAGTGGCACCAGAGCCATCATACTTCCTCAATGATAGTTCTGTGACCAACAACACCCATACAGGAAAACCAGACAAATCCAAAGCTAGAGATCTCAGTTACGACCAATGTCAGAAACCTACGTTGAGTGCATATACCACCTACATGACACCGAATGCCACTGGCCATAACACCACCCACAACACATAAAGGTATGCTCCAATACTAGCCAGAATGCCAAAATATAGAACTACCCATGCCCAAAACATAAAATCCCAAAACCAACCAATTCTCCACCTGACCAACCAATTGAGAAAACAGTGAAAAGGAAAAATTCACCCAAATCTACAAGGTTGTAACTGATACCTTACAGAACCCGCAGAAGAATGGGCACCGGATGAAGGCACACCACCATACCCGCACGACCTTGGAATTCAAAGCCACATATTAATTCCAAGCACGCTGAAATTCAAACAAAAATCTTAATGTTCTGTAACTCACACTAAATAACCACCTGCATACGGATGCCATGGATCCTTGTAATCTATCTCACGCGGGCGAGGAATGAAAGGTCACATGAGCAGTAGCAGAAGTATTAATTATTATGTTATGGGAAGGTATTGTGCCTTCCCTCCACCACCTTTTCCTTATGCCAAGAGTCATATGTCGACCACTGAAGAGTGGCAATTGTTCACCACCCTCATCGGAGACACAACATATTAATATTATAAACCCTAGGATTAATATTAAACCCAATGATTGATATTATAACAAGGAAGATTAATATACCTAACATAATAATAATATTATAAACCCTAAGATAGATAATTTTAACCATCAGTTAGTCCATAACTCATTACATGCCATCTAACTCGAATTAATTGACTATAACTCAGTGATAAGCCATATCACACATTTTAAATGAAAGTTAACTCAAGAAACTATGAGACTAAATTTGAATTAGCTTCTTTGACTAAGGCACAAGTCAAATAATTCATTCCTTGCTACATTTTCAACACTCCCTCTTTGCAAGGAAGGGATTATTGGAAAAACCTTGTCCAGATGGATCTGTCTTCAACTCTACCAAGTTGTTTGTTGTTGCAGCTGCTCCCTCTAAACTAGAAGACTTATCTGCCTCCTTATGTGGAACCTGGTTTGAAGACCCATTTTTTCCCACCATGTTATGTGAGTTCACCACATTAGTCATAAGTGTAATGTACCAGGGTGTCTTCTTCTTGATGCTAGGAGACTCAACTCTCTTCTAAGCTCCCTTAACCAAATACTCTACACACTTGGCTCAAACTTTCCCTATATTGGAAATATTTGACTGAGTGGATGCCTCCACTCACCCTGGGTTATGGTCCTCATCATCATCATCATGCTAGTTAGCCAAATTGCTAACTAGCCTAGACTAAAACTGAGATACTAGTTGAGGATCCATCTTGAGAGCTCTATCTTTCTCTCGCTCAACCACCATATCTATGCTATGAGAATTCTCTACCTTTTTGCTCAATCCTATACCAATATTATTGTCTTGCTATGAAGTAGAATGCTTGAGGTAGGCCATCCCTTTACTAGATAATACATCATAACCTTTGTCTTCAAGGTTTTGCACTGAGACAAGAATTTTCTTCAATCTTGGAACATTATTGAGATGGAGAAGGGAACCAAAATCTCTCTTAAAGCTCATTGCACCAACTCCTTTGGTCATATATTTTCCATCATCTCCAAGCTCAATATGGAATTTCATGTCTTTCTCCTCCAAAATGATGAAGAAATACTTATTCCCTGTCATGTGAAATGAAGCCCTTGAATCAATATACCACTCACTACCTTGAAATGAGCTTGCCATGTAAGCTGTCAAAGAGAAATCTTATTTGAACTGGGAAGAAATTGCTTCTCTTGCTGCTACTGCTGCATCATTCTTACTGGATTTCCTGTTTGGAAATTTTTTAGTATAATGTCCAAACTCATGATAATGAAAACACTTGATCTTGCTAAGGTCTATCTTTTCCTTGCCTCCATCTTGACTAGCCTTAGTTTTGTCTTGGGCCTTCTTTCCTTTGTATTTCTTCCCTTTGCTAGCTAAAGAAAAGTTTCCCTCATCTTATTTCCAAGAAGAGACTCCATCCCTTGTGATCCTCCTTATATCTTCCTACAAAAGATCTGACCACAGTCTCTCCTAGGGAAACTTTCAGGGGCTAATATTCGTAGGTGGGCTAATTTTCTATACTTTTTCCAAAAACAATATTCGCTAATTTAATTTTTTTCTAAAAAGAATTCGACCAAATTTTATAGTATGAAATTATTCTACCATGAAAATCGCCAAGATATTTTATATACTAATATGATATTATCATAATTTTAGAGATTTTTACAAAAATATCATCAAACATTTTATAATTTTTCTATTATATATTACCAAGATTCGCTAAGGTTTATAAACTTTCAAATAGATATCCATCCTTAAAAATTTTCTTGGTATCTCCCAATTAGGGAGCTTATCTCTGCCATTCACTGCATCCTCAAAAATATGGCAAGATTTATGAAGCCCAAGAAGAGAAAGGCTCACAGGGTCTGCTGGTGGAATTGTGTCTCCAATACCTCCAAGTTCATATCTCACTTGAGAAAACCTGGATAGGTGATCCAGGTGGATATTAGTGGCCACCCACCTATTCCACTTGGACCCTCACCATTGTGTCTTTCAGTTTTTAAGTTTCCATAATTTTAGCACATTTTTCTATTTTTGGCAGTTTTACGGGTCCTGAACTTCCGAAGCCATTTTGAGGCCCTAAACGATGTTTTTTGGGAAAAAATAGGACAACATGTTTGTTGCTCGAGAATTTTAATCCTTAGATAGATATTTATAACAAGGTATTATGCACATCAAATGGAGATTGTATGCTAAAGTTACGACCCCGGGAAGCTAATGTACCAATTTACCCAAACGGGGCCCATAGTTTTGGCGCTTCATCTCCTAGGGTTAGGTTTTTGGATGTTTAGGCTTTTCCATTGTTTCTAAATAATAAATAGGCCTTCAAGCCTCATTTTAACACAGTCCATAGGCATGTAGCCACCACATCTCTTTTCAGAGATAAGCTACCATCACTCGAGCTAATTTATTTCCATTCTATATGTAAGTATATTTTAGTCTTTGATATTAATGAAATGAAGTTATATTTTTGTTTCATCTCTATGTTTATGTTTATATTTTTATTGTGTTGTGTTCTTGCATAAATTAGGATCAGTGGTATCAGAGCGGTTTTCTCTTTCACTATTTTTATTTACATGTCCCCAATGAGGTCAGGGTATACGGAGTTAGGGCTTGATCTGGTTGAACCCTTGAAAGATCAACCTCACAAAGCTTGACTTCCTCCCATGGTGGACAAAAATAAAGATGAGGGAGCAGGAGATCCTATCAAAATATTGCTCGATGAGGCCCTTGAGAAACAGAGGAACGTGATGATGGATAACTTTCCCCAGATCCTTCAACGGATGCCCACAGGCGACACATCTTCATCCGACAACCACTCTGGTGGTGCCACTCCGTTTAAGGTACAAGTTAACTTTGAAATTCCCACATTTGAAGGACAGATAGATGCATATGTCATAGAAAAATGGTTGTATCTGTTGGAAGGATATTTTTCTATTCATGATTTTTCCAATAAGGAAAATATTAATTTTTCACTCTTGAAATCTACCCCCCACGTCAAGGGCTGGTGGAAAAATTTCTATGAGTAGAAGGACGAGGGGGAACCCTCAATATTATTAGTCGCACCCACTTGGAATTATTTTCAAGACACCATCAAGGAACAATACTATCATGTCTATAGCTATGAAGACAAGTACATACAATGGACTACATTACAGCAACAAAGGGATCAAGATGTGCATGAGCTGACAAATATTTTCCATATCTTGTGCACAAAGCTGGGTATCAAATATTCTGAGAAAGAAGTTGTTTGCACAAATACACTCAAGAGGAAATGGAGTTCCTGGAAATCTCCTCGCTTGGTGGAACATACCGATATGTTGCCAAAATTGAGCAGAAATTCAAGAAAAATAAGTGATACTTTGGATTTGTGAACCCAAAGCAGAAAAAAGGAACCCCCAAGCCACAAAGAAAAGGACAGAACCTAATCGGACCCCCCATGGAAACTCCTCAAAGCTGTAAGAAAATGGTGATGTGAAGGAAAAGAAGGACACTGACAAGTGGTGTGAGTTCCATAAAAGCCCCACTCACAACACACAGGAATGTCATGCAAAGAAGTCACTGGTGATCAAGCTGAGAGACTCAGAAATAGATGCATTTTCTTGATTCTAAGTTGATTCTCGATAAGAGAACCAACAAGGATAAGCAGGTCATTGACACTGAATCTACTCCGATGGTAGCGACCACCAAGATCCAAAAAACGGAAACAGAAGATCTAAAGGAGAGGGATCGCCTCTTTCAATCACAAATGTGGGTGAAGAGCTCACCGCTATAATTAATTATCGACAACGGGAGTCAAAAGAACCTCATTTCAGAAGAGGTCGTGAAGCAGTTGGGCCTACCTACCACACCACACATGTAGTCGTACATCATCAAGTGGCTTCACCAAGGATGAGATATCTGTGTCAATGAGCAGCGTTGCATTCCATATAGCATCAAGCCCTTCATGGATGAGGTATTGTGTGATATAGTGATCCAATGGATTAATTTTATACTCAAAATTAAAATTTCTCAGAATGGAACGAAACATGTTCGCGTGCGTAGACCTCGTCGTTCTGAATCCGACACAACTTGTTTCATGAAAAACTGACTCTGTATGCTCCTCCAATCACATTCTATTCATTTTTGCAAACAACTAACAAAAATTGTTTTTGGATGTATAGGGTTGCCTAGTCAGTAGTATTGCTGGCTGGACCCTAATTGTACATGGTTGACTGGACCTTTTTGGGCTAATCACAGTGCGCCACTTGTCATGTGCTGGTTGGTTTGGGATGGAGAAATTTCATTGGTTGATGGTGCGACCAATTAGGGAATGGGACATGGACCAACCAAAGGTTTCCACATGGCACCTTGGTGGTTGACCAACACATTGGTTACGGGCGGATAACACTTCGTCAGAATCGAACACGGCACCTGAGGGTGGAAATACCAGAGCGTTACCAATACGCCATGCAGTTGTGACTTAACATATATGGTTCCAATGTTTTATTTAAATGTGTGTAATGGAGCATATGGGGGTGGGCCAGGGCTAGTCCCAACCTTGGTCACCACGCCCATGAAAATAAGGGGTGGGACTAGGGGCTAGGGCTTAGCCCGACCCACCATTTTTCATTTTCAAATAAATCGGCCGCCCAATATATATAATAAAAGAATTGGTTATTAGGCCACATTGTGAAAATTAACAGTCCCACAATTTGCACCAGATGTTGGCAGAAATTCCCTCAGTTAGCAATTTTTTGGGTGAAATTGTATGGTGGTTTGTAGTCAGGTCGAAATTGTAGGACGGATTGCTGGAAAACTTGTGGAGATCACAACTTCTTCATTTTTTGGCCTTTTTGAGAGAAGAAAGAGGTCAGACATGGGTTTTCGACAGTTATGAAGCCATTGGAGCTATCAGTACAACCATGTGAGAAATATAAATGTATGTAAACACCAATTTATGCATAATGAAAAAGTTCCAACCATTGGAAGCTGTACTAGGAAACGTAGCCCAGTAGGGGTGAACTCCTTCATCAATTGTTATTGTGTGTTTAAGGTTATGGTGATATCATCTTCTATTTTCTGCAAAAATATCGTTTAAATTTCATGTTTTTGGGTTTAATAATTTGACAAAAGAGGCTTAAACCCTAATTAAAACACTTGAAAATTTTTAAAAACATCAAGAAATTTTTAAATATAGATCAGTTTTGTATAAGAGCTTAGGTTTTTTATGTTGTTGTGAGAGTTTAATTGTTTTCAAGTGTATGTGATGCATACAAGATTGAATCTCAAGAGAGGAGAAGGAAAGTTTGTGGTTGCAAGTCCTCAAATTAGGTCAAGGACAAGGAGAGAAAAGTTGCCACAATATCCACCACAAATTCTACCTAAAATTGTAGTTGAAGCATCAACAAGTATGTCACGTGAAGGAGAGCCTTATAATATGTCAGAAGATGAGAAAGCCTTTAGGAAAACATTCCTTGATATGACACAAATGGCGAAATTTCTCTATGAGGAGAGAAACACAAGGTTGCAAGGTGAGAGCTCCAAACCTTCTGGAGGAGATGGAGGAGATGGGAAAGAGCCTCCAAAAGGGAATGGCGACAAACCACCTTTGACACCACCATTCTCTTCACCTCCATCCTCACCACCATCTTCACCATCGTATTCTTCCACAAAAAATCCTTCACCAACACCTCCACATTCTCCAAAGGGACATGGAAAAACTCCATTGTTGAAACCTTACATAAAATTAGAATTCCCTATGTATAATGATGAGGTAAATGCTAAGATATTAGATAATTGGGTTTGTCAACTTGAAGTGTATTGCAAGATACAAAGGATCAAGGATGATGACACCAAGGTTCAACTTGCTTCATTAAGGTTGTAAGGTGTAGCTCTTATTTGGTCGGAATCCAAAACTCAAGAGAACATGAACAAACATGGTATATTCTTAACCTCTTGGAATGATTTTGTTGCCGCACTAAGAAGACAATTCTATCCATTAGCATACATGAAAAAATATGTTATTGTTAGGTCCCTATATCACTAGTATAGCCCCTTATTATTGTTAGTGTAAACCCCTTATTGTTATTGTTGTACCCTTGTAACCCCCATTTTGTTATTATTGTGCCCTTAAATTATTATTGTTAGGTCGGCTAGGATTACATTGAGGCCCACTAGGATTACATTATGGCCCCATGGACTCCTATATATAGAAAGGAGGTTTTGTGAATTGTATCATCCAAGAATTGTTCATTTATGTAATGTATTGGAGGTTGCCCCCTCGAAGTGGCTTATTTCTTAGGCGTTTATATCTCTTTTCTTCTATTTTTGAAGCTGGTTACACAACATTTGGTATCAGAGCTTTGGATTCTAGGGTTTCGCTGCTCCAAACAGGTCATCGTGGAATTTTCGCTATAACTTTTTTTTCTACGAAGTTTCAGAAGCTGAAATTTTTAGGGTGCAAAGCTGAAATCCTGAGGAAGATTGTCTAAAAATTTCAGAGCTTGGTTCGCAATATTTTCGGAGATATCATCTGTGGAAGTTAGGTCTTTTTTCAAGCTCCTAAACAGGTCATCGTGGCATTTTCGCTATAAAACTTTTTCTACGAAGGTTCAGAATCTGAAATTTGTATGGTGCGAAGCTGAAATCCTGAGGAAATTTGTCAAAAAATTTCAGAGCTTGGTTCGCAATATTTTTGGAGATATGATCTGTGGAAGGTAGTGCTTTTTCAGGCTCCTGAATTTCATCTCAAAGAGGTGATCGTGGGAAAAGTTCAATAACTCTCTCTCTAGAGATTGGATTGGAGTGCCGTCAAAAGTGGTCGCAAGTACACGGCCTGTAGTTTCTTGGCTATCAATTTTAGAAACAAAGAACAAAACAGTGACACGTGGCAAGTCGTACAAGTTCGCTCTACTGAACCAGTCCAAAATTAGGTCATTGTGGGAGATTGGACACAAATTTGTCTTGGAGAATCCAAATCAGGTCAGACCTGTGGCATTTGAAAGAAGATTCAAAGGGCTACTACAGGGCTGAATTTGAGATATCGAAGATTTTCAATTACAGAGATAATTCAATTTCAATATCGAGCTCCTAAAAGCTAGTAAAAGATGTGTATTTTTTTTCCGAATTACATAAGTCTTGTTTGAAGAATCAAGTTGAATTGATTCCAAGGGCAACTTGTAGAATAGATATCAATATTGGATTTTAAAATGGCCCCTAAAAATAATTCAACACCCATTAAGCCTTCAGAAGGCTCTACTATGACTCAGGAAGATGAAGAATTGCAACATGATCTATCAAAATTACAAGAGCAAATGCAACAGTTTTCACTCTCGCAAAGAGCAACAAAAAATGAAATGGAAGTTTTGAAGAAAGACATGGAAGTGAAGATGGACGGTTTGAAGAAAGGCATGGAAGCTAAAATGGATGGCGTGGAAGCTAAGATGGATGGCGTGGAAGCTAAGATGGATGACATGAAAGACAACATGGAAAACATGAAGAGTGATCTAAAAGCATACATGGAAGGTTTGATGACAAGCTTAAAACCAGAAATGATTCCTAATGGCGGAAATATAGGAGAAGAACCTCATGATGAGAACAAAATAAATGTTAATCGTGATTTCATAAACTCGAATGTTGGTGGGAAGAACCACCATATTCCAAAAATGAATATGAGGAATTTTGATGGAAAGGATCCTGTAACATGGATACTACAGATGGAGCAATATTTTGATCTCCATAACGTGCAAAACACACAAAAGGTACGCATTGCAACTTACATTTAGAACAAAATACATTTGTATGGTATCAATGGCTTTGCTCCCGTAAAAAAATTGTCACTTGGTCAATTTTTACGGAGGAAATGATAGCACATTATGAGGATACAAAGAGCAACACCTTCTTTAGCCAATTGATAAATCTCAAACAAAAGGGTTTAGTGGGGCAGCACATTGAGGACTTCCAAAATTGAATATAAGGGTAACTGATATTCCAGAGGAACACAGGATTGATCTCTTCATAGGCACTTTAAAGGATAACATCCAACATGAAGTTCGCATTCTGGAACCTGATTCATTGGAGAAGGTATTCAGGTTGGCAAGAAAAGTTGAATGTAAAATTATGGCGACAAGGAAGCCTACCACTCAATTCTATAAAGAAGGAAGTGTTGCTACGCCTAGATTTCCACAACCTACAAGGTTGACACCACAACAATTGGAAGAAAAAAGAGCAAAAGGGCTTTGCTACAGTTGGGATAGCAAATACACTAAAGGTCATAAGTGTGCTGAGAAGAAATTATTTTACATAGATTGTGAAGAGGAAGAAGAAAATGAACAAGAAGAGGATATACACCAGGAACTAGCTGTAGAAGAGGAAGAAATGAGTCCGACCATATCATGTAATGCATTGGCAGGAATTACCACTCCTCAAACTCTCAAGATAGAAGGACATATCAAGAAGAAAAAGGCAATAGTGTTGATTGATTCATGTAGCACCCATAATTTTATTCATTGTAAGGTAGCCAAGGAATTGAATTGTTTCCAATACCCAACACCAGAATGTCAAGTGATGGTTGCAAATGGAGGAACTATAAATTTCTCTGGAAAATGCCATAATATCAAGCTAACCATGGGGGAATATGTATTGACTAGTCCAATGCTTTCCATTCCTATGGGAGGTGCTGATGTTGTACTAGGAGCACAATGGTTACAATCTTTGGGGACGGTAGCTTTTAATTTTCAAGAACTTTTCTTGAAATTTTTTTCAGAAGGAAAGGAAGTCGAATTACGGGGTATTGCGGGGAAGACAGGAAGGATAATAAGCTCTAATGTCATGACAAAGCTTCTAAAGAAATAACAGCGAGGCGTAATTGCACAATTATGCTCACTAGAAGTTCCAACATCAAAATCATCTATTTCTGCAGATCTCCAACAAGTCTTGGACAATCATTCCAAGGTGTTTGGAACTCCCAAAGGACTCCCACCTATTCGTGATCATGATCATGCTATTCATTTGATTCCAGGAAGTGTTCCTCCAAACATCAGGCCTTATAGATATCCTTATGTCCAAAAGAGCGAAATTGAACGTATGATTGCAGAAATGTTAGAGGCGGGTATAATCCAACCTAGTCAAAGTTCTTTCTCTGCTCCTGTAGTATTGGTACACAAGAAGGATGGATCATGACACATGTGTCTGGATTATAGGGAGCTCAATAAGCTCACCATTAAAGATAAATTTCCCATTCCTGTGATTGATGAATTATTGGATGAATTACATGGAGCAATTTATCATCAAATTAGAATGAAGACTGAAGATATTCCAAAAACAACATTTCGAACTCATGAGGGTCATTATGAATTTTTGGTCATGCCTTTTGGCCTTACCAATGCACCTTCTACATTTCAAGGGTTGATGAATTCCATTTTCAAACCCTTCCTTAGAAAATTTGTGCTAGTATTTTTTGATGATATACTAATCTACAACAGGTCTTGGAAGGATCATGTTTAACATGTTGACAGGGTGCTCAAACTATTGCAGGAGAAACAATTATATGCAAAAAAATCCAAATGTTTCTTTGGAGTACAAGAGGTGGAATATCCGGGTCATATTGTATCTCACGAGGGTGTTAAAGTAGACCCTAACAAAATTAAAGCCATTAAGGAATGGAAAGTTCCCACAACCATAAAGAATTTGCGAGGATTTCTCGGGTTAACAGGGTATTATCGCAAGTTTGTTAAGAATTATGGGAGAATAGCAGCACCTCTAACAACATTATTGAAGAAAGATGCATTTTCATGGACTCCTGAAGCAACTAAGGCCTTGGAACGTCTTAAAGAGGCAATGTGCCTAGCACCGGTCTTAGCTACACCAGACTTCACAAAAACCTTTATTGTGGAATGTGATGCCTCAGGAAATGGAATTGGTGCAGTTTTAATGCAGGAATGAAGACCCATTGCTTTTGAAAGTCGTCCAATCAAAGGAAAGTATTTACAGAAACCTATTTATGAGAAGGAAATGTTAGCAATACTACATGCACTAAAGACATGGCGAACTTACCTAATGGGAAGACACTTCAAGGTAAAAACTGATCATGATAGTCTTAAACACTTTTTGGAACAAAGACTATCTTCAGAAGAGCAGCAAAAATGGGTCACAAAGATGTTGGGTTATGACTTTGAAACAATCTACAAAAAAGGAAAGCTTAATGTTGTTGCAGATGCAATATCAAGAAAGAATGAAGAGCTGGAAGCATTGCTTTGTGCCATTTCTATTATCCAACGAGATTGAATAACTAAAGCAAGAGATGAATGGAAGAAGGACAAATATGTATGGACACTCATTCAAAAGTTGCAGCAAGATCCTAGTACATATGATACATTTAGTTGGAAAAATGATTCCTTATGGTACAAAGATCGCTTATATCTTTGTAAGAATTCCCAACTAAAACAAAAGATTCTTCCGGAATTGCACACTTCTCCTTTAGGAGGACACTCAGGATTTTTAAAAACTTACCACAAGGTGAAGAAAGAATTTTTTTGGGATGGCCTTAAATCTGATATTCAAAAGTTTGTGGCGGAATGTTTGGTTTGCCAGCAGAATAAAGTGGAAACAATTAAGACCCCGTGACTTCTACAACCTTTATCCATTCCAAGTCAACGTTGGGAGGAGATTTCAATGGATTTCATCACAGGTTTACCTAAGTCCGAAGGAAAGAGTGTCATCATGGTGGTAGTTGATAGACTTACCAAGTATGCACACTTTTGTGCATTATCTCATCCATTTAAAGCAAGTACACTTGCTACTACATTTATGGACACAATTCAAAAGCTACATGGAAACCCAAGGGTTATTGTGAGCGACAGAGATCCCATTTTTACTGGAAATTTTTGGACGGAGTTATTTTCTCGTTTGGGTACTCAATTAGCTCATAGCTCATCTTATCATCCTCAATCTGATGGTCAAACTGAGATAGTAAATAAATGTTTGGAAGGATATCTTCGTTGTTTTGTATCCGATAAACAAACATAATGGGTCAAGTGGTTACCTCTTGCTAAGTGGTGGTATAACACTTCCTTCCATACTGCAGCAAAAATGACCCCATTTATGGCACTTTATGGATATCATCCACCATCCATCACATCATATTTAAGGGAAAATTCGAAGGTTCAAGCAGTGGAAGATCACATCGAGCATCAGTAAGAAGTTCTCCAACTCTTAAAGGATAACCTGAATTTGGCACAAAATCGAATGAAACAACAGGCAGATCAACATCGTAGCGAGAGAAGTTTTGATGTAGGAGATTGGGTATTTTTACGGCTACAACCATACAAACAAATGTCCCTCAAGCAAGCAAAGAAGGACAATAAATTATCGCCAAAGTACTATGGTCCTTACAAGGTGTTGCAAAAGATTGGTACTATGGCATACAAATTGGAGCTTCCTGCTTCTTCGCGAGTACATCCAGTTTTCCATGTTTCATGCTTAAAGAAGGTTATAGGTGAAAATCTTCCAGTTCAAACAGTATTGCCAGAACTCGATGGGGAAGGGAAAATCATATTGGAACCTGAAGCAGTCATGGAAAAAAGAACTCGACAACTACGGAATCGATCAATTTCAGAGTATCTCATCAAGTGGAAGAACTTACCCACCGAAGATTCTACATGGGAGGATGAGAATTTTATACAGAAGCACCCAGAGCTACTCAAGTGTTGAGGACAACACTTTTTTGAAGGAGAGGGGTATGTTAGGTCCCTATATTACTAGTATAGTCCCTTATTGTTGTTAGTGTAACCCCCTTATTGTTATTATTGTACCCTTGTAACCCCCATTTTGTTATTATTGTGCCCTTAAATTATTATTGTTAGGTCGGCTAGGATTACATTGTTGCCCACTAGGATTACATTATGGCCCCATGGACTCCTATATATAGAAAGGAGGTTTTGTGAATTGTATCATCCAAGAATTGTTCATTCATGTAATGTATTGGAGGTTGCCCCCTCGAAGTGGCTTATTTCTAAGGCGTTGACATCTCTTTTCTTCTCTT
>JAXQQM020062501.1:0-52142 GCA_034641835.2 Pinus albicaulis | reverse complement strand
GTGTGATATCTGAAACCACAGGGTGGTATCAGATCATGGTTCAAATACTTGGACTAGATGGGCTAGATGCATGTTGTTATTAATGCATTGTCATGATTAAGGTTGTCATGCATGAGGTCATTGCATGTAGTATATGTCATCATGATGATTTTGGTATCTTATGATGCTGATATGTTGGTTGAGATGAAGCAAGAGATGAAAATCACTAGAGAGAGGTTGCAACAGTAGAGTTAGGGGTAAGAGAAGATCGTCATAGAATTTTGTATGTGGGGCATGCACATATGTTGGTTGATGATTATTATAATAATTATGGTTCTGTACATATCTTTCATTCAATTGTTGTTATGGTTATATGTATGATATATGCTAGTTGATCAGTGTGGTCTTATGCAAATGTGTTAGGTAATCATATATGGTAGTAACTTGTTGTTATATGTATTGTGGTCATATTCATGATGGATGTGGTAATTGTACTCATGATATTGATGTTATATGTATCATAATAACATGTATTGGTCTATGCATATCGATATGGTTATAACATTTAGGTATGAGTCGATATATTTGTGATATTATGTCATACTAATCTAGACTGACTAAGCATATGTGATTGTTATGCATGAATCGAAATTATTTATGAGTTTACAATGTGAATATGTTATCTAGTTACTCTTATTGATATCATAACCTTGTTTATGTTTTAGTTGGTATGTTGTGAAGTTATATCAAGATAATCTAGATTTGTTGTGCAGACAAGATAGCCTCCCCTAAGATACATTTAGGTATGTGTTGGTTAGGTCACCTATTGGCTGTTCGAGTGTTTGGTGTCTATTATGTTGTCTATTTATTGCTTTAATGTTTGATTAATTGTAAGGTATGAGTATGTGTCTATGATATTTCTTGAAGGAATCATCTTGTTTTAAAACATTTGTACTAACACATTATGGTATGAGAAAACTGATATGTACTTGAGTGTAAGTAGGTGATAGTTGTAGCATTATGTATTATGAATGATGAATGTGATTTGATTCTTGATTATGACATGGTTGTTAGACTTGGTAAAGGTTGATTTCAAATTAATGGATATGATGTCTTCGTATCTAGAACATGTGGCTGACATGTGTGTTCAATTACAAGGTAGTGTTTGGTGCAACAAGGTAAGATAACTGGTATATTTTTATATTTATTTTTACATTGATATATATGTGTTTATGGAAGTATGATACACATAATTGCATGGAAAAGAGAGTGCCATGAAATCTTGGAGAAGGCTCAGGTTGAGATTTCCTTTGGAAGTATTGGGAAGCCATGGGGATTGATTCATGGTGTTTGTTGCTAGTCTTGTGCTTTTGGTATTTTTTGATTTGTTGTGCTTGATTGCAGATTTGTTCATGTATAGTGTATGGTCATACCCCTTTGTTTGTGGTTTCATATTGCTATTGGTTTCCATGGGTTTATTCTTGTTTGTTTTTGGTTCTTTCATTTTATGTTTTAAGGGTCTTGGGGATTGTTTGAGGAAAGAGGAAAGTTAATTGAATTCGGGAAGATTTGGATGAAACCCAATAGGCAATGTAAGACTTGAATGAAGCTCGGTGCATGTATAAGGGAAAATAAAGGAAATAATGTGACTACCAATTATATTGGTTGGGTCCATTAGGGAAAATGGATGGTGGAGGGATAGTCATGAGAGAGGTAACATGAAAGGTACAGTAAATGGATCTAAGGTGTTAGAGGCATTTTTTATGTTGGGAATGATTATTATCAATGTTCTGCATGGTGTGCATAGATAAAGGAATTTCTCTTAACCTGACCTTATGATCTCTAGTAATTATGTTGTGATCATGATTATGCTGATGTCTATATATGTATACATATATGCCATGTATGTCTTTTTTTGATAGGGTCATGAGGGATCATGATTTTTTTATGCTAATTCTTATATGCATATATGCATGTATGTATGTCATTGTTTGAGGGGGTCATTAGAGATCATTATTGTGGAGGAATGATTGCTTATGTAGGTGAATGGAATGAAGAGGTTCCTGGTTTATGAGGAATCAAGTGGTAAACGTAGCCCTGACAGATTTATGAGGTCAATATCATGTGGATATGATTTGGTATTATGTTCTTGCACTATGCCCATGTCTATGTTATTGAAATGTAACATTGAAGGATACATCCACAGACTGAAAGCAATGCGATCTGTGGCATGCTAGAAAAGCATGGACAAGACACTTGAAGTAAGGTTTCCTGGTGGAGACAATGTCGTCTCTGGATGTGGATTACTAATGTTGTATTTATGTTGTACATGATGTACCTATGGTGTTGTGTGCATGTTGCATATATAGTGTTATATGTATGTTGCATATGCGGTATTGTGTACTTATAATGTTGTGTGCTTGTTGATATATGGTACTGTGTACATAGGGTTATGTGTAAGTGTTGTTTGTGAAGTGTTATGTACATATGGTGTTGTGTATGTGTTTTATATGCGGTGATATGTACATATGGTGCTATGTACGTGTTCTATATGCAGTGCTAGGTACATATGGTTTTGTGTATGTGTTGTATATGCGGTGTTATTGGTGTTGTGTACATGTTGTATAAGCGGTGTCGTGGGCATGTTGGATATGTGGTTTTGTGTACATACGGTGTTGTGGGCATGTGGATATGCGGTGCTATGTACATGTGGTGTTGTGTGCATGCAGTACGGTGTACATGTGGTGTTGTGTGCATGTGTTTTTGTGCACACGTTGTGCAGGTAGTGTACATTATGTGTTGTCTACATGTTGTGTAGGTGGTGCTATGTACGTGGTGTGTTGTGTATGCATTTTGCAGGTGATGTTGTGTACATGTGGTATGGTGTACATGCCGTACATGTTGTGTTGTGTATGTTTTGTATGGTGTTATGGGTATTTTGCAATCGTTGTATCATGACATGTGTATTCATGGTATTGTACAGTGTGTACATATATGTATTGTGTTGTACACTGTGTGTAGGTGTATGTGTTGTGTTGTACATTGGGTGTAGGTGTATGTGTCGTGTTGTACAATTGGTGTAGGTGTATATGTTATGTTGTACACCAGATGTAGGTGTATGTATCGTGTTCTACACTGGGTGTAGGTGTATTTGTGGTGTTGTACACCATGTTTACATGTATGTGTTGTGTTGTATACCAGGTGTAGGTGTATTTGTGGCATTGTACACTAGGTGTAGGTGTATGTGTTGTGTTGTATACTGGGTGTAGGTGTATGTGTTGTGTTGTATACCGGGTGTATGTGTATGTGTGGCATTTTACACCGGGTGTATGTTTATGTGTTGTGGTGTACATTATTTATGTCTATGTTTTGTACAGTGAGATGGGACAAGAAAGTATGGGATTGTCTAGTCCCTTGTTGTTGATATTAAGGGTTGAGGTGGTTTAGTCACATGATACCTTTGCTGCTATTGAGGGAGGAGGCATTTTAGTCTTCGAATTCCCTTTTTGCATAAAGAGAAGGCACTATGTGCTTGATGGGTTTGGAAACTAATTCAGTATGTACGAAAAGGGTAAAGAGAAAAGGTAGAAGCAAATAACCATTTGAAATATGAGTATGAGTATTTTATTTCATTTTTAATTATACATGTGATCTATGATTTTGATTTATGATGGTTTCATTTTGAGCTAACTAGATGAGATATGTTTATACATGATGATTTGGTAAAATATGTGGTTTGACTTGTTGTGACTAGAAGTAAACATAATTGCAAGTGTACCTTATTGGCGAGCCACCAATGAGGTATGATTTGAGTTTACTACAATTTATTTTGAATCTAATTGAAATTATGTGCTTGGTACAGGAAAGCATGGAAATTCCTAGTTTGGGTGGTGGAAAATTGCTAGTGTGGGTGGTTGAAACTGATTGCAAGAATTAGCCATTGCAAAATAAATTGGAATATGCAATAGTATGCTGGTGATGAAATTTAGGAGAAGGGCCATTATGCGAAATTGTTACCCAATAGTGTCCATTGATTGCCATGATAATTTTATGATTGGTATGATGGTTTCGAGGAAAGTATATGCCTTGGTTGTTTTACCTTCCGATGTGAGCAAACCTTGCCAAGGGATGGATCGCCCAGGATAGGGAATGTTAGGGGACTTGGAAGGTGAGTGCCTACGTGGAAGGGGGTGGTTGGATTTCCTAAGGGAATGTGTAGCAAAGAAGGGAAGGTTGGGGGAATGGATTTTTTAAGGATATTAGCATTGCCAGATGGAGTTAAATGCATATTGGTAGTGTGCCCTGGAACAATGATCCGATAACTATTCACTAAGGGAATAGGTAGCACAAGGATCATGGCATTGGACATTGGATACATGTTGACTTTGGTAGTGGATTCTAGACTTCCTGGGAAAGAGGTGAATCTCGGTATTATTTTGACGATGGAAGTGTGAGCCTATAGATTCCCTTGTTCCGATACAAGCATCATATCCTTTTATTTGTTGGTTGAGAAAATATGCATATGTGTATTTGTGTATATTATTGTAAATACTATATCAATATGTATTATAAAACTCCATAGACAGTATGGTTATTTTTTGGTTGAAGAAAATGTACACAAGTATGTGCAGTTGTTATTGTAAATACTGCAATGAGTTGTGTTGTAAAGCTCCAATAAGTGGTATGGTGGTCATATGTTCATATTCGTCATGATGGTTTTGATTTTGAGAAGGTTGTTATTGTAAATACTGCAATGAGATGGGTTATAATGCTCCATAGGTAGTATGTTTTTTGTTTTTAGCGGTCTTGCTGGTTGTATGTTTCATTGAACTCCGAGGACAATGTTCCCCTATGGGGGAGGGGTCTGTAACAACCTTGGGTTAAAATTTCATGTAATAAAGTTAATAAAGGAAAAATAATACCACAGTCAAGGGACACATTTTTCAAGTTGAATGTTGGGAAAAATATCCTAGTGGGTATCACTTATTGTGTTTGTAGCTAAGGGGAAATTGGCAAAAGAAATGAAAAAGGAATTGAAAATGAAAAGAGGCATTAATTTGGATATTATTTATGAAAAGAAAGGAAATTAGGAGAAAAGGGAGTTGAAAGCTCACAGGTTGCATGTGAGGAGGAAATTAAAGGAAAATAATGGAAATTTGAAGAAATTAGAAGCATTAATGATAAAAAGGATTCTTAGGATTATTTCACAACATTTTGTCAGTTTAGTTTTGGAATTAGTTTCAGAGAGGAGAAGAGCAGCAAGAGGAGAAAAAAATCAAGTACGCAAAGGAAGGACACAAGAAGTAAAGGAAGGACACAGAAAGAAAAATAAGGCAAGGATCAAGTAACTTCAGTGAGAATACTTGCAGGTAACATGTTGCCTGTATGATTTCCTAGTTGGTTTTGACATGCATGGTATGTGCATGTTGGTATGTGGTTCTTTTGTTATCATTGAAATGGGTTTTTTCTAGGTTTCAACAATGGATTTTGGCCTATCCTTACCATTTCTAGATAGCCATGGAGTGATGGGATTGTTCTCAATCTGGGCTCTGGATTTATGGAATATTTTGGATCTGGGTGAAGTGGTATTAGGAAATTTTCCAAAGGCCTAGGAATCCCTTGACTGGAAATGGAGGGATACACAGTAAAGCATGAGGGTGGAGACAAGAAAATTCCTCAAGGTATTGGAGAGGAAATTATGGGGCATCCAAGCTCGGTTTGGTTTTGTAATATCGACATCAGTTTAGGTGAGATCACAAGATAGTGAGGGTGGAGGTGGTGTAACCTATGGATTCCCTTGGTTTTTATTGGATTGGTTTATCCCATGAGATCCCATAGTCATGCTTGTAATATGGCACGGGGGTGATTGGCTGAAAGAAATATTTTCTTTAGTTAGTCTATGGTTGGGCGGTACGTGGAAGTCCTGAACCTCATTGGCTTTTGTCTATGTTAGTAAGAATTAAGTTTCTCTTGGTTTGATGAGAAAATATACTTGTTATTATGTGGCTTTAATGGTTTTTATCTTATTGTTATTTATATGTTTATATGTTGGTTATAAGCATGGTTATATGACAGTTCTTAGTCATGGATGTTTTCATGTTTTTACTTGTAACTGAATGAATAATTAATCCAAGACCTAATTGGGGTTATGACAGCTAATGTGAGAAGGTAATGACCCTTCTTGTTAAACCTCAAATAAGTTTTCATTTCCTTATGATTATACTTGCATTTAAGACCTGTAGGTTGCATATTTACCAAGTGTTTGACGAAATGTTAGTCCTGGTTGGGGATGGTCAGGTCAAGTCCTGGTTTCAATTTTTTTTTTACAAGTATTGTTTCCATGTCATTTGTCATCTTTAGAAGTTTCACTAAGTTCTGAGCAGAGGCTTGAGTCATGGCCTTGAGAAAGTGGCATAGAATCTGGGGTCATTGTCATAGAACTGAGCACAAAAGTCAATAGTCACATGGAAGTATGCCTATGGGAGCGACTGGGGACCCATAGTCGCATGGAGGCTTTGACAAGGGAGCGACTAGGGCTCTAGGTCAGGGAAAAAGTGATTTATCTCAAGGGTTGGACATCTTGAGGGGTTGGGTTGCTCCTAGAGGTCCTGTGGTGATCTAAAGCTCATGTTTTAGATAAAAATTGAAAGTACTCGAAATTTCTTCAAACCTGAATGACCAGATAGAGTTTTTCGCCATGATTTCGGCACAACTCGTTTCATCAAAATACAAGTTCGTATGACTGAGTTATCATCTGCTATTCGTTTTCCAAAACAGGCAAAAAATTAGCAGAATAGGTACAGTGCTAATGTGGCAGGTACAGTCAGCATTGTAGGAATATTCTCTAGATTGTAGCCAGTAACAGTGTGACAAGTGTCGTCTTTAGATTCTCCAGATGGGTTAAGTAAAGAGAAAAAGTTCTCGATGACCTTAAAATTCTTCCTAAGTTGGAATTTGAATTTCAAATATATATATATATATAGATATAGATATGCTAATCAGATTTGGAGAAGGGTCAGATAGGCAGAGTCAACAATTTGGCGGGGTGGAATTTCTTGTAATGAGGAGTAAAATTGTATGGTGGGGTCGGGGCTCGAACCCTTGACCTCCCACTGGCAAACTGCACGCCTAACCATCTCTGTTGTTAGGTAGTTATTACCCCTATGGTCTTCCACATCTATTTGAGGGTTCTAGCCACTCAGGCCAACCCCATCTCCATGTCACCGAAAGCGCACAACCAGGTGCCACCATTGATCCAACAGATTTTTTTAATGGAGATTAATTAACATTAAGTTGTGGCTTAATGATGTTAATACATCATTTGGACACAAAGTGTGGATTAATCATAAAACATACTAAAATACCTGTAATCGAGGATTAACACCTAATTAATACAGTGCTTAAACTAGCGAAAAATTCAGAGGGATGCCAATTTTGGCGGTATTTCCAATTTTATAATTTTAACTACCAGTCTTTCCAGTTTTGGTGGAGAAATTGGGGAAAAGTAGGGTTTGGTCATAACTCACTCAATTTTCGACCAAATTGAGCTTAGTAAAAGTCATTCCTAGCTAATTTGCATGTTAGGAACTGAATGGAGTAGGTTGTAGAGGCAGAAAATGTCATCTACAAGTGTTTTAGTGCATTTGAAGATTTTTTAAGGCGATGTCCACCAGGTGTTGGGGTCATTTCCAAAGCATAATGAGTCCAAATTCAGCAAAAAAATAGTCATTTTCAGGATATTATGATGTTTTAAACTCATTGGAGAAGGTTCCAAGAGGTTATGAAGATTGTAACATCAATTTGAGCACACTTTAAGCTAATACGAAGGTTACACTATGAAGCTGGACTAAGGAGATGTAGCCAAGGAGGGGTGAACTCCTTTATCAAAATTCATTGTGTTAAGCTCTGTTATATGTTATTGCCATGTTTACTATTGTTTTTTTTTTCATTTAAAATTATGTTTTTTAAGCTTATGACAAATTCATAATTTCACTAAGTACACTGTTTTCCAATCACACGCTCTTAAACAAACCCATGAAGGATAAGTAAAACAATGCAAAGAAAAAATTATATCTGAAATGAAACTAGCAAAAAAATAACTAGCAAGTAATTTCAGATCAAGTTGGTATTAGAGCACAAGGTTTCTTGCTTGTTTTACTTTAAGGGTTTTAATAGTGCAAAATTACTGATGCTTAGAAGATTGAGATTGCAAAGAGGATAAGGGAAGCTATCGATAGCTATTCCAGAAGTTAGGACAAGAAGGAAGAACGCTGAGGAAGCATCATCCTCTCCCCAAGGACCACTCAAGGCAACAATTGAAGCACAAGAGAAATTAATTGCACAAGAGGCCAAAGTGGTTGAAGAGACACAAGCTGCAGAGATTGAGCTTGAATCTACAGCCAAAATGTCAGGCCATGAAGGAACTCATGAACATTCTGAGTAAGAGGATGTTAAGAAGGAGTTCAAATAAATGCAAAGGATGGTGAAACTCATGTATGAAGCTTTTATGGAAAAGGAAATTCGATAAGGTTCAAAACACACTCATAGAGAAGAATCTTCAAATAGTAAAAAGGAGGAAGAGAGGAGCTCAAAAGCTAGTGGTGGAAAACCACATCCTTCTCCACCATCATCATCATCATCATCCTCAACAAAATCTTAATCTTCCACCTCCACTACAAAAACTCACACCCATACTCATTCCAAGATCCCAAAAGGTAAGACTATGTTACTCAAGTTGGACATCAAATTTGAACTTCCTACATATAATGGAGAAGTTAATGCTGAAATACTAGATAATTGGATTCGCCAATTATAAGTTTACTATAGAATTCAAAATATGCAAGAGGACGATATTAAAATCCAATTGGCTTCATTAAGGCTAGAAGGAGCAGCATTAGTTTGGTGAGAGGAAAAGACACAAGAGGAAATGCGCATCCATGGTAATATTTCCATTTCTTGGGTCGAATTCATTTCTTCCATTAAAAGACAATTCTATCCATTAGCCTATATGTAGAAAGAAATAATTATTTGGAAAAAATTTAGACAGCTAAAAGGTCAAAGTGTCCAAGATTACACACAAGAGTATAGGAAAAGGGATTTTTTACTTGGAGTAGACTTAAATTAACAAGACACACTCTTGAAGTATATTGGAGGTCTACATTCATACTTAAAACACAATATTCTCATGTTTAACCCAAATAACTTATATGAAGTATGTGTGCAAGCCACACATCTTGAAGCAAGGGGTAAAAACATTTCTGAAGAGGGTAGTAAGAAGAAGCCATTTAAGGGTAAGGGAAAAGAGAAAGGAGGAAAATGGAAGGGAAAAAATAATGCAAGTGTGAATCAAGAAGGGGATAAAATAACATGAAAACATTGTTCCAGAGAGTAGCATGATGAATCTCACCATTGGAAACTACATCCTGAACTAAGACCAAAGAAACCAAATAACAAAGGGAAACAAAGATGACTTCCACCACACAAAAAAATCTTGGATCTGATTCAGGAGATGAAACGAAGATAGTTTCCATGGTTAACAAGGGAAAAGAAGCAATAGCTAGTGCAAGTTATAGTACCTCAAACTATCACAATAACACTTCAAATGAAGATACAAGGATAGAATTATTCCATGTTAGAGTAATTTCTAATCATACAAATATTGATGCCTTATTTGATACGGGGTCACAAGAAAACTTGATTTTAGAAGTCTTAGTTAAAAAAATGAACCTTGAAACTATACCTCATCATAAGCCATACCATTTGGGTTGGATATTTAAAAATGAAAATTTACAGGTGACAAGGAAATGTATTTCAAATTTGCTATTACTACAAACTTTGTTGATGAAGTTGAGTTAGATGTTGTGCCACTTGATATTTCAGGGATTATCTTGGGTAGTCCATATTTGTATGACAGGAAAGTGGTATTCTACTGTCATGAGAACAAATGTCATTTAATCAAAGATGGAGTGGAGTATATTGTGAGAGCTCATCACAAGAAACTGAATATCTCTTTAGTTACTGAAGGGCAAATGAAGAGGCTAGTAAATGCAAGTAAAATTTTTTTGCTTCTTATGATCAAGAAAAAGGAAGATGTTAACTATGAATCTTTTGAAGCATGTGATGAAAAATTGAAATCTGATTTTTTTGATGTGGTAAGTCAGAATGGAGAGATGTTTCAATAACTAAAGGGTTTGCCACCCAAGAGGGGAATTCAGTATGAGATTTAGCTGCAATAGGATGTTCCACTTCCGAATATTGGTATGTATCGAATGTCAGTCATGGAAAGTTTTGAAATCAAGAAGAAAATCCAAGAATTGTTGAATAAAGGTTTCATATTCCCATCTACTTTTCCATGTGGTTATCCAATAGTTTTGGTTCCAAAGAAGGACGAGACTTGGCGCATGTGTATCGATTTCTGTTCACTAAAAAAAATCATGGTAAAGAATTGCTACCCACTTCCACACATTGATGATTTTCTTGATCAGTTAAAACATGCAAATTATTTCACTAAGTTAGATTTGAGAAGTGGTTATCATCAAGTTAGGATAGCTGAAGAAGACATTTCAAAAAATGCTTTCAAGACTAGACAAGGATTGTATGAGTGGTTAGTTATGCCATTTGGCTTAACAAATGCACTAGCTACTTTTATGAGAGTGATGAATGATGTACTTAGACCATTTATAGATGACTTTGTCATTGTTTACTTATATGACATACTTATATTCATCAAATCAAGAGAAGAACATGTCATGCATGTGAACAAGGTACTTGATGTTTTGAGAAAAGAGCAATTGTTTCTTAAGATGTCAAAGTGTGAATTTTGTAAGACTTCATTGGTATATTTAGGACACATAGTTGGAGGAGGTGAATTGAAGATTGATCCTTCCAAAGTTAAGGTCATTTTGAATTGGCCCAAGCCCAATATAGTTATCGAGGTAAGAATATTTTTAGGGGCAACACAATATCGAAGGAAATTTATTATTATTTTTTCTTCCATTATAGCACCATTACATGCATTGAAAAGCATAAAGAAAGTCTTCCATTGGGGAGATTTGCAGCATAAATAATTTTATGCTTTAAAGAAAAAGATAAGTTTAGCACTGGTACTATCAATTCCAGATCTAAGACGGCCATTTGAGATCCAAACGGAAGTAAGTGATTATGTTATGGGAGCAGTTCTTATGCCACATGGTAAGCCTATCTCATTTCATTCTGAAACTTTTAATGGAGTTGTGACTAAATTTCCTACATATGATAAGGAGTTATATGCATTGGTACAAATTGTAAAGAAATGGAAGCATTACTTTATGGGAAAGGAGACCATTATCCATACCGACCATCAGCCATTGCAGTACTTACAATCACAGTCAAAGTTGCAGCAATAAATACATTTCAGGTGGATGGATTTTCTACAAAAATAAAACTTGGTTATCAGGTACAAGAAAGGAATCTACAATAAGGTATTTGATATGATATCTAGGCCTATTGTAAATTTAGCTATTATTCTCAAGCACAATCCTATTATGCATGAAAGTTACATTGAACAATATATGAATGATAGTGATTTTCAAGATGTGTATGAGAACTTGAGTAAGGGAAATGAAAGTGAAGATTTAAATTATCATGTGCATAATAGTTTGGTGTATCACTTGGGCAAGTTATGTATACCACAGGGAGAAAGAAACAGTATCATAAGGGAGGCGCACACATCATTGATTTAAAGACATTTCGGTGTAGGCAAGATAGTAACACACCTACAAAGGTATTGTTATTGGCCACGCATGAATGAAAGTGTTTCTCGTTTTATTAGAGGATGTTCTTCATGTGAAACAAGTAAGCCTAGCAATAGGAAGCTTGGTTTGTACACACCACTTCCAATTCATTCTCATCCTTGGGAGAGAATCTCAATGGATTTTGTAGGAGGCATTCCTATGTCAAGGAAAGGTCATGATTATTTGTATGTTGTGGTAGATAGGTTCAACAAAATGTGTATTTTGATGGCATGTAAGAAAACTATTACAGCTGAAAAAACTACTAATATTTTCTTTCAAAATGTATGGATCCATGTTGGTCTTCCTACTTATATTGTAAGTTATCGATATTCTTGATTTGTTGGGAATTTTTGGTCAAAATTATGTGACATGATGGATACAAAGTTGAAGAACAGTACAACATTTCATCCGCAAACAGATGGTCAAATAGAGGTGCTAAATAGAATTGTTATTCATCTTCTAAGAGGCTATTGCAACAAGCATCCCAAGTTGTGGGATGAACAACTACACTACATACAAGATGCATACAATCGGGCAAAACATTCTTCTACAAATACATCACCATTTGAGGAATGGTTTGGTTACTTGCCAAGATCGCCATTGGAATTTATCTTTGAGAAAGACGTTGTTATAGATGGACATAGTGACATAGATAAAGCAAGAAAGTTCATTGAGCAAATTCAGTTGGTACATCACATAGTGCAAGAGCAACTTGAGAAGAGTAAAAGCAACTACAAGGCAAGGCATGACAAACATCGGGTTGATCAAAAATTCCTAGTTGGAGATGAAGTTTGGCTGTACATAAGCAAATAAATATTTCAAGGGGAAGGTAAAAAGTTCAAATCAATCCATTATGGTCCATTTAAAATTCTAGAAAATATTGGTATAAATGCATTCAAGCTAGATTTGCCTCCTTATATGAAAATTTATTCTGTCATTAATGTTGAGAATTTGAGATTGTTTGAGCCTCATTTGATTGATGATCAAGGATAGCATGTTCAACTGCCATAAATAGATGATTTCTCACCAGAATATCTTGATGAACTTCAACAAGATCTCATACTTGACAGGAGAATTAGAACTTCAAGAAGAGGGAATGTTAAATAACTTAGAGTTGGACTAAAAGATCAAAATCCTTCAAAGGAAAAATTGTTGGAGATTGTAAAAGCGACGGAGTTGTACCCCCACTTTCTGAACAATTGATAATATCTTTTGGGGTCCAAAAGGCTTCTAGTGGGAAGGAATGATCTAAAGCTCAAGTTTTAGCTAAAAATTTAAAGTGCTCGAAATTGCTGCAAACCTGAACGACCGGATAGAGTTTGTCACCAGCCGCAACTCATTTCATCAAAATCTGAGTTTGTATGACTGAGTTATCGTCTGCTATTCATTTTGCAAAACAGGAAAAAAATGAGAAGAACAAGTACAGTGCTGATGTGGCAGATACAATCAGCATTGCAGGAATATTCTCAAGATTGCAGCTAGTAACACTGTGACAAGTTTCGTCTTGAGATTCGCCATATGGGTTAAGTGAAGAGAAAAATTGCCCAATGACCTTCAAATTATTCCTAAGTTGGAATTTGAATTTTTTTTTAAGGGTTGGAGTGAAACCCAACCACAGGGCGCCATGTGTCCTCTTTGGTGGGCCACCTCCTAACCCTAAGGTGGAATAATTTGACGTTGGGGACTAAATTTCATGGTGGAAATTTCAAATATATAATATATATATATATATATATATATATATATATATATATATATATATATATTGATGGAATGTGATTAAGTTTGGAGGCATGCTAATCATATTTGGAGAAGGGTTAGAGAGGCGGATTCGACAATTTGGTGGGTGCAGAATTTGTTGTAACGAGGAGTAAAATTATATGGCGGGGTTAGGGCTCGAACCCCTGACCTCCCGCCGAAAAAATGCACGCCTAACCGTCTATGTTGTCGGGTAGTTCTTACCACTATGGTCTTCCACATCCATTTGAATTAACACTACCAACCCGTTGGGGGTTGGAGGGGGCCAGCCCCTCGAGCTATCCCCCTCCCCATGTGATTGAAAGTGCATGACCAGGTGCCACCATTGATCTGACATATTTTTTTTAATGGAGATTAATTAACGTTAAGCTGTGGCTTAATGACGTTAATACGTCATTAGCGCGTAAAGCGTGGATTAACGATAAACCATAATTAACCGCCCATAATATAGGATTAGTGCCTAATTAATACAACGCTTAAACTGGCGGAAAATTTGGAGGTGCGCCAATTTTGGCGGTATTTCCAATTTTAGAATTTTAACTGACAGTGTTTCTAGTTTTGGAGGAGAATTTGGGGCAAAGTTGGTTTTGGTAAAAAAAATCACTCAATTTTCAACCAAATTGAGCTTAGTAAAAGTCATTTATGGCTAACTTGCATGCTAGGAACTCAATGGAGTAGGTTGCAGAGGCAAAAAAGTTCATCTACATGTGTTTTAGTGCATTTGAAGATTTTTGAAGGATAGGGCCACAAGGTGTTGGGGTCATTGCCAGAGCATCCAAAGTCCAAATTCAGCAAACAAATAATCATTTTTGGGAGATTATGATGTTTTAAACTCATTGGAACAAGTTACAAGAGGTTCTAAAGCTTCTAACAGCAATTTGAGCACACTTGAAGCTAATACAAAGGTCACACTATGAAGCTGGACCAAGGAGATGTAGCCAAGGAGAGGTGAACTCCTTTATCAAAATTCATTGTGTTAAGCTTTGTTATATGTGCTTGTTGTGTTTACTATTTATTCTGTTCTGCCATTTAAAATTATGCTTTTTAAGCTTATGAAAAATTCATAATTTCACTAAGTACATTGTTTGCCAATAACGTGCTCTTAAACAAACTCATGAAGGATAAGTAAAAGAATGCAAAGAAAAAATTATATCTGAAATGAAACTAGAACAACAATAACTAGCAAGTAATTTAAAATCATGTGGCACCTAAGGGAAGCCAGTAAGGTCTTAAGTTGTCAACTCCATTTTCTTAAGGTCACAAAGGAGGTTTAGTCTTATCATAGTGACCCTCAGCTCATGTTTACCCCAGGCAAGCCGGTGAAAGAGGGAAAATGTGGGAGAAGGCAGTTACACTAATCGTGTTTTTAATCCCAACTCACACACATCCTTACCATTATTTTCATATTTATCAAGATACAAATGCTTCTCTAATCTTTCATGACCCATAAAGTTGAACACTAAATCTTTGAAATGGATACTGGAACATGATAATACAATTCTCACAAGATTTCAACATCAAACATTTTACAAGATATTACACTTTGTTTTAAAACTGTTGAAAACATAGTCATTTTAGAAATTGAAAACATTCACAATGACAAGCATTCCCTCACCCAAATTTCCTTTGAACACTGATCCAAAACTAAACTTCAAGATATTACACTATGTTTCAAAACTCTACACAACTTGGTCATTTCCCAAATTCAAGACCTTCATAGCGATAAGCATACCCTCACCCAAAATACCTTTGCACATTGATCCAAAATTACCCTTCCCCACAATGTTGGCTTCAATAAATAAATCCATTAGTTGCTCTAAAAATATCTTGATATGATATATTTTTATGCTTTGATTTATAACAAATAACTAGGGGAAAATCAAAGTTTTGCATATGCAAATTACCACTTAATAGGAATCTAAATAGAAAACAACATATCATAAAACCAATACCACCAAAAATTGGCAATTTAATTTTTCTCAGAACAGTAAAATGACTTCTTGTTCTTGGACATGTCAGTAAGGAAAATACTTGAAATCCACAGAGACCTAAATTTCCAATATTTAAGGATATGATAATGGTTTGTTTTGTAAAAAAATCTCCTTTTGATATTTCTCCTTTGAGATTGTTAAAAGATAAATTCTAATAATGAAATCTCTCTCAAGTTGTTCAAAATCCGTATTGGCCCAGATAAGGAGTTAGAAGAGAGATCAAATTCCATGAGATTTTGTAGATATCCAAGTGAAAATGGGATGGAACCTTCTAACAAATTGCTAGATGGATTTAATGATTCAAGTGCAATGCAACTTCCAAGTGTTGGTGGAATGAAAACAATCAATACATTGGTAGATACATTTATATCTAAATCATTTCCAAGTTTCTTTATCTCTAGAGGTTTATTGGTAGATATATCTATAGCTAAAGCATTTCCAAGTTTCTTTATCTCTAGAGGTAAGGGGTCATCAAACAATTCCATGAAAAATTCAAATAAAAATACAAGGAATAATGGTGACTTCTGGTGTTATGCTTCTACTGAATCTATTGTAAGAGAAGTGAAGCAATCCCCAATTTTTGCAATTTGCTAAACTAGTAGGTATTTTATCAAATAATTAATTGTGAGGACGAGAAAGGGTCCACATATGTTCAAGATGGTTTCCAGAAAACATGTTTCTACCAATATGTATGAAACCAACATGTTTTAATTGTTTGATATCATTGGGTGCGCTTCCTTCTAATCTATTATCCCAAAATTATAATTCTGATTCCGGGAACAACCTCTCCGCTATTTAAAACTTAGAAAGAGATGATGGCCCACAGGTCAGGGAAAAAAAACAAATGAGAGTGTGGGGTTAATGGGTTGTTTTTTTCAAACACGTGTTGTAGAGATATAGAGCTCTCAAGTGGAGTTTTGTCAACACGTTGTTTTTTTCAGATGAGAATTCAGTTCCCAAAATCTAAGAACTTTATTTCTAAACAATCAGCAACAATTTTCGAGTTCACTGGCAGATTCATTATGTGCCCCTGAAATCCAATGGACCAATTTTTTTTTTGTTAAAACTGAATCTATTAACTATTAAGTAAATGGCTCTCTAGGTGAGATACCTAGAGTGTGTAAAAACACTCATATAAGCACTGACTATTGAGTCAGATGAGCCTCAAATATATAGGCTTTCACACTAACGAGATGGTTTCAACCACTCCCTATATATTAGGATATGAGGTCTAAGATTATATTCTCAAACCTATCATCATCATAACAATAATCTAAGTTTAGGTTTCTCCATTACTTCCAACACTTCCCCTTAATGGGGAAAAGGTACTGAACAATAACATATGCTTGCTGGTCTCAGTCTCAGCTAGGCTTACATAAAAACATAAAAACTTGGTAACTGAGGTTTTCATTTTGGTATTTATGCTTGTGAATCCATACTTGTTCATTTCGAGATGAGGTTTCATCTTCACTTTCCTCACCATGAGCTAGTGATGTATCTTCATCTCATTTACTCCCAAGTGATGGAAAGCTTGAATTCTTATTCTCTCCCTTCTCAAAATTATGACAGGCTGGATAGGAGAATTTTCCCTCTCACTATTTCTGGTGTCAACCATCTGAATGTCAGCGATAATGTCTTCATCATTTATTAATGCAAATTTTGTGTTGATTTCATAAAGACATGGTGTTTCAAGCCATGCTTCAAGAAACTCCAATTCCTCTTCAAACTACATTGTTTTTTGCTTGTTGCTGTTGCTAACATCTGCACACACAGAAATATTCATGAGATCATCATAATTTAAATTCTCTCCAGCTTTGTCTTCTTCTGCTACATATTCACAATCAGCTTCATGTGGCTCGTCCAATTGATATTTAATATAACAGTTAGATTAAAAAAATTCTACCTTGAGATCCTGATCTATAATCATGGATACAAAAATCAGATTCTTTGTTACTCCGGGTACATACATTACATTATGAATATATCTAACATTACCATTAGGTAAAATAACATAAATTTTCCCGCACCCTTTGATCGGATGACTTCTATCATCACCAAAAAGGAAAACACAACATAAAAGTTGGTTATAACACCCTACTGCCAAAATCTGAGAACTTTATTTCTAAAAAATCAACAATAATTTTCGAGTTCCCAATGGACCAATTTTGTTTTTGTTAAAAATTGAATCTATTAACTATTAAGTAAATGGATCTCTAGGTGAGATACCTAGAGAGTGTATAAACACTCATACAAGCAAGACTATTGAGTCAGATGAGCCTCAAATATATAGGCTTTCACACTAGCAGAATGGTTTCAACCTCTCCCTAGATATTAGGATATTACGTCTAAGATTAGATTCTCAAACCTATCCTCATCATAACAATAATCTAAGTTTAGGTTTCTCCATTACTTCCAACACTCCCCCTTAATGGAGAAAGGGTACTGAAAAATAACATACACCTTCTGGTCTCAGTCTCAATTGGGCTTACATAAAAACATAAAAAATTGGTAACAGAGGTTTTCATTTTGGTCTTTATGCTTGTGACTACATACTTGTTCACTCCGAGATGAGGCTTCATCCTCACCTTCCTCGCCATGAGGTATTGATGTATCTTCACCTCATTTCTTCCCTAGTAATGGAAAGCTTGAATTCTTATTCTTGCCCTTCTCAAAATTATGACAAGTTCGATAGGATAATTTTCCCTCTCACTATTTCCGGTGTCAACCATATGAACGTCAACGATAATGTCTTCATCATTTATTGATGCAAATTTTGTGTTGATTTCATAAATACATGGTGTTTCAAGCCATGCTTCAAGAAAATTTAATTCCTCTTCAAACTTCGTTGCTTTTTCCTTGTTGTTGTTGCTAACATCTGCACACACAGAAATATTCATGAGATCATCATAATTTAAATTTTCTCCAGCTTTATCTTCTTCTGCCACGTCTTCGCAATCAGCTTCATGTGGCTTGTCCAATTGATCTTTAATATAACAATTAGATTTAAAAAATTCTACCTTGAGATCCTGATATGTAATCATGGATACAAAAACAAGATTCTTTATTACTCCCGGTACATACATTACATTATGAATATATTTGACATTACCATTAGGTAAAATAATAGAAATTTTCTTGCACCCTTTGATCTGATGACTTCTAAATTTTATGGGGTCTTCCCTTACGTGAAACTCCTTTCCTATACCCCCCACCTGGTTTTGTGTCACAACAGGTCTTGGAAATAGTAGTGTTGCAAAATATATCTTTCAAAATACGAGTCTGGTACTTGGTCCCACCTACCTCGACTGCAGCCACAGGCATCACCTCTATAGGGTTAATCCCCCTCACTCCTGAGGGGGGCCTATTAAAACCGTTGTCGCCACCAGGCCATCAAAGGAAAGTTCCGTCGCAAAATCGGTTGTCAGAACCAAGAAAAATGATAAAAGGGGAAGAAGGTAGAAAATCCCTTCATATAATGAGAATTACAACCTTGCACCATATGCGACATAGTAGGCCACCCTACCCATATATTTCTGGAGCTAGATGAATTTAAAATCACTACTCAACTCTGAAGCACATATCGCGGCAAAAAAATCCTGGAAAAAGGACCTAACCACCAAAATTCAAGGCAAGGTATTGCGTACGAACTAGCATATTCCACTACATTCCTTGATTTCGCTTAGCGCTAACTAGCATATGCACTGCCATAGTTTGCCTGTCCATCAAAGATGGATTTGACACATAATCCATGATTATCTCGACAACGCAGAAGGATGTGACAAGCAGGTTTATTCTCTTTCTGTCAGCTGAAAAGCAAGAAGTCGTAAAACCCTTAGTTAACCCACTCCGCCCTCCACAAAAAATACCAACATGTGCATTGTGTAATCAACACAACCATGTGGTCGCCACTTGCCCAGACCTATAAGTGCTACATCGCTGGTACCCGATCACGTCACCAAACGAACAGGACGGGAACACCCAAGTACGAATTTTTTGTCTATGTTGTCAGGGCAACCACCATGAGCAACGTTGTATGTATCCCGCGAGTGCACCCACTAGTTGACATGATACATTCATTAGAGATGCACCACTAGGATATCATCAACCCAGAGCTTAAAAACCCTCATGAAAGGCAGATCTCCCACAGGAAATCTACCCCATACCCATTCCAACACATTGGGCAAGTTAAGAAGACGCATCAACCTAGCACGACCCACATCCATCCTAGGCCAACATGCGGGCTATGTGACAGAATCGGCCACCAGGTCAATCAGTGAGTTAAAGAACTGAAGCACCTTGTGAACAACTTTCGCATAGTCTCTTCCCTCCCGCAAAGACATCTCTCTAACCAAGAGAGGATCACGCACTGTTATTTCTGGATTTTCTCACACTTTCATCATACAATAAGATGTGATCATATCCCCAAGCTTAGAGTGGCAAGAGCAGCATTAAGTCTACAACCCCCAAGAGAGTTAGACTTACCCAAGCCAAAATCTCGAAAATCGAAATAGAGTACTCTCTCCCCCACGCCTGACCTTTTCTGAGTGTCCACTTTAAGGACAAAGAATAGTGTAGGCTCACACACCATCTACTCTGTAGGCACAGTGGTACCATGCACCATCAGCACTGGCCATAATCACAAAACAGAGGCATGCCCGTTAATGGAAACATTCAGGCACCTCTGCACTAGGCCCAACTTCCAAATTCCGGAAAGTGCTCAACCCAAAGAAGAACCTAGCCTTTCCCTCACACAAGCTGCCACGATGGAGATTCCCACACCTCCAAACGTCGATGACACGATACATCACATCCGATTTGTTAGGTCCCTATGTTACTAGTATAGTCCCTTATTGTTGTTAGGGTAACCCCCTTATTGTTATTGTTGTATCCCTGTAACCCCAATATTGTTATTATTGTGCCCTTACATTATTATTGTTAGGTTCACTAGGATTATATTTTGACCAATGGACACTTATATATAGAAGGAGGTTTTTTTCATTTGTGTCATTTGTCATTAACAAAAAAATGTTTTTTTTGTTAATTTTTATTTTGTCTTTAAATTATGATATTTTTTTTTTTACAAGTTTTATTTTGTTTACACTTTTATTGGTTTTCTTTTATATTTGATTTTTTTATCATGTTTTTTAATTTTATTTTCAAAATGACCACTTTTCTAAGTCAACATGATATTTTAAAATAAAATCAAAGAAAATTCAAAGTTCCAAAAATATGCTAAAAAAAAAAATAGGTTATTCTACATTACCACTTTTCAAAATCGACATGAAAATCATGACATTAAAAAAAAAATCATCAGAAAATTTAAATTGCCAAAACTATGCTAAAAAGGAAGAGTGATTCTACATCACCCCTTTTCAAAATCGGGTGTTTTTTTTGCTACCTCTAAAAAAAACGGGTACCAAGTAATTTTCTCATTTGATCGGTAACTATGTTACACATCATTAACATTGTTTTCATTTTTATCAGGATACACATGCTTTTCTAAGCTTCCATGACCCATAAATTTGAACACTAAATCTTTGAAACAGAGACTAGAACATGATAATATAATTTTTACAAGATTTCAACATCAAAAATTTTGCAAGATATTACACTTTGTTTTAAAACTTTTCAAAACATAGTCATTTTAGAAATTGAAAACCTTTACAATGAAAAGCATACCCTCACTCGAATTTCCTTTGAACACTGATCCAAAACTAAACTTCAAAATATTACAATATGTTTTAAAACTCTACACAACCTGGTCATTTCCCAATTTAAGACCTTCACAGCGACAAGCATACCCTCACCGAAAATTTCTTTGCACATTGATCCAAAATTACCCTTCCCCAACATGTTGGCTTCAATTATAAATAAATACATTAGTTGCTCTAAAAATCTCTTGATATGATATATTTTTATGCTTTGATTTATGGAAAATAACTAGGGGAAAATAAAAATTTTGTACATGCAAAAGAGGAATCCAAATAGAATACAACATATCATAAAACCAATAGCACCAGAAATTGGCAATTTAATTATTCTCAGAACATTAAAAAGACTTCTTGGTGTTGGACATTTCAGTAAGGAAAATAGTTGAAGTCCACAGACCTGAATTTCCAATTAAGAATATGATAATAGTTTGGTTTGTAAAAAAAAAAATCCTTTTGATCTTTCTCCTTTGATATTGTTAAAAGATAAATTTTAATAGTGAAATCTCTTTCAACTTATTAAGAATCCATTTTTTCCTTTCTACCAAGCAAGTCCTTAATATTAGGTGTAACTAGGGTTGCATGTCATTTTACCCTATAATCCTGAAAAAGTCGGCATTATCCTGATTAAAATTTGGCCATTGAAAAGGAAAAGACACTAAGTGTACCTGATAGTGGAGAAAAGAAATAGAAGCCTCATACTCCAATTCATTACACTAGAAAACTGCTTCGCCATGTAAACAACACAACACACATTATAGATGAAAGGTATTTTACTAGTAAAGAGAATGGAAAATACTAAACTCCATATTCTAAGAATAATATTTTTCAACTGCGTCCTTATGCAGCACTTATGTTTGTGATTCGGGAAATAAAATGATGGCTTCCACTACTTTATCTGAATTTCACAAGTGTCAATTAGGTCCAAATTTTATAGATGTCCGCTGATTATGAAAACTTAAGGCTTGGATCACATGGAAAATGGATAATATTGGTATTGAACACACCATGAGGCGCAACATAAAAAATAACCATCTCATCTAAGTCCATTGAATTGTGATGACACACAGGTTGAAGAAGGTTCAAAATTCAATGATGCAGAAAGAAAAATCGAGTCATGCATATCCTCTAATATCCTTCCAGCTCTCCCCCTGAAGAAGTGCCAATCTATTAACAAATATAGAGAAGGTTAAACAACTTAATCTAATCCCTTGGAAGAAATAATCCATGAAGGTTAAACAGCTTAATCTTAACCTCTCATGTTTTAAAATTCATGTTATTAGATAGAGAATAAAGATCTAGCCAAACTGTTTAATCTTGGCAGATCAGTAGCTGGGTAGAGAATAATAAGGATCTCAATCGGTTAATCTGAGCCCTTGGAATAAATAAGGATAGAATTAGTTAGTTTTTTATTTTAAAAGAAAATGAACAAGGGTTCGCAATCTCAAATGCACCCACGTAAATGAAGAAAAAATGTTAGCGTAGCATATGGGTAAGCAGAAACAATTTTTACAGTCACGGATAAGCAGAAAATTGGTGATTTCAGTCACTAAATTCCTTCAAAAATATCATCCCCTTGTAAAAATACTTCATCCCCTCCATTTTCGTTCTTCCCCCCTCATTTTTCCTTTTTCCCATTATCATCCATTTTCCTTTGCAAAAGTCCACTTTTCCTAAGTTTAAAACACATTTTACTTAAGAAAACTTAAAAGACCTTTAACTAATTCCCCTTTACCCAAAAATACCCAAAAAACCCAAAAAATACTTTATCCTAAGTGTAAATGCAAAAATATTATGTCAGGACCCACAACAATGAAATTTATCTCTATATCATGTTTTACACTAGGCTTGGTGTATTCCATTTCCCTCATCGCATTTCATTACTAACACATTAATTTAAATATTGACTCCTATATTTACCCTTAACCCTGTATTAAATTAAATCCTTAAATAATATATCCCAACCTATGTTTATAGTTTAACCTATGTTTTATTTCCCCCACGTGATATATAGTGCCACTCATCCCATAGGTTAAAACTATTAAATCATATTATTTATTTCGATCCCATTATAAATAACCCCCGCCAATGCTAATGTTACACTTATCTGCATTACATTTGTTAAATAAAACATCAATATATGCCAATCATATTTCACTCCAAACTATGTAGTAAACCTTAGTTTAATTACATATTTCACCTCCCACTACATTAAAGTCTCAGGCCCCACACCATCATACCATGCATATCTATCGCACGATCTGCTCCGTCCGATCTACATTCACCATATCTGACGATGATCAATGCTTGTCACACATTTCATTACGCGATGGTTAAACAAACCCAAAGCTTGTGATAAACGCAGTTTTCGGGATTTCTCTCACCTCTACGTGTCTTAATTGCATTGGATTGCAATGATCATTCTAATCCCGCTTACCAAGTTTGAACCATGCGAAAACCGCTTGGCAGTTATTCCCTGCCCCATGCCCAAACCACCCACCTGTTTGAATTGACCGCCATTCAATGCATTCATTGTTCAATGAAAAATGTTTATAAACCGACCAAATGCATTGTTTTTACTCTTCTGTTACCGTTTTTCACAAAAAATAAGCATTGCAGACCAAAAAGACTGTTGTTGACTCTGTTTTTAGCCTAAATCAAACATAATTCACCAATTTGACTGCTACAAATAGTGCAAAAGTCAGTTGAGTGCCTATAAACACCAACAAAAGCTTCTGAAAGCTTTCTACAAACCCAGAAACCCTCCTCCACAACAAAATTTAAGTTTTTTCCAGGTATTCTTTAGAAGAAAAGACTCATTCATCAATCTAAAAGAGTTATATAGTTAATTGAATCATTTAGGAACCTTGGAACCTAAAGAAAACTCATTTTCTTCCTAAAAACCTTTACTCTATAAGCCCTAAGCAATCCTCTCCCAAATTTTGAAAACCTAGAATATTAAGAATCATAGATTGAGTAAATTAAAGAATTTTATCCATCTACAGACTGGAGAATGCTTTATGTGACCTTCAAACCCTTTCCTATAGTAATTATACATCCTTTTGCATAAAATTTATGTCCTAAGATTTTTTTTATCACAGAGAGTACATAAAAAACCCTAGATATCATTTGCTGAAGCTATAAGGTCTTGAAGTTTCTATTTTGATATATAAGTTACAACTTGGGTTAATTGAATGAGTTTAAAACCTTTGCAGACAAAATATAGAACCCCTGTTTTATCCTAGTCCTTTTGCAAACTATCATAACTTACACAGGTGTTTTACAGGCCTAAATCAATGTTTTTAAGGTCAAAAGAGTATAGAAATGATAAATCAAACAAGTCTATGGCTTCCAAAAACATTCTAGCAGTCAACCCTCTACAACTCCTTGTTGTAGATGTAGAAAATACTCCCCTGGAATATGTAGACTTCAAGATTACTGATACTGTGACAAAGTTCAACCTTCTTGAGATCCACTATTGGAGCTAAGAAAAATCCCTAGATCAGGCTGATGAAGTGTTTATCTGGGAATCAAACTTGCAAAAATATGTTGTTCCTCATACTTACCAATGCCCAAAAGTAATCTGACTCTACCAATCATGCTACTCTCCTAATCAAACAACCATAGTGAGCTTTGAAAAATAACTCTTGTTTACTATTATAGCATATTCAATCAATCAAATGCTTCAAATACAGCCTAGACCAGATGAAGTTCCTTTGTCTACTGAAGCCCTCACTAAATTATACTTGGATCTGGACTTCCCCAAGAGGTTCCAGATTTTTCAGACCTTCATGCCTTCTTATGTAGAAATTCCCAAGTTTAATCCTCCATACTCCTCTGCTAAATTCTCTAAAAGGACAAGATATATTATTTCCATGTTATCTTTCATCCTTGGCTATTTTACAGATGAACATGTTGATGTTGCAGTGCTTGGTTTCTTGTATATTTTTGCACCTGGTCATCCTTTTGCTATCATATTTACCTTTGCCCAATATATTGTTGACAGTATCCATGAGCAATTACTCAAAATTTCTTCTGAATGTGTTTTTAGGTATTCTTCATTCCTTTTCCACATATTCCTATATTTTCAGTCTGAGAAGTTTAATATAAGCCTTCAAAAGCTTGATGTGGAAGGAAATCCAAAATCTAACATATTCTGGACTTCCTTGATAAGGAAAGATTCAAATGAGTTCACCTATTCAGAGTTCACAGATTCTTTCATCCATCCCTTGGTCAATTTTATAAATGGAAGTGTGCAGCCCAAAATTAGCAATGAAATCAAGAAGGTTTTGCAATTTTCTAAGCACAATAGGACAGGTGATTGGTACTTGTACCAAAATCACACTGAAATAATAGTCTATGGATCAAGCCTTATCCATTATCAACTGCCAAAATACCTCCCTAAGAGGTTATTTTCTCTGGAGTATATAAGGCAGATTCTAAATTCAGATGTTGTCAATTTCTTAATAGCAAAAAAGAAAACACAATTCAAGTTGAAGAACCAGGTTGGCCCTTTCATCTGTAATAATAGTGAAGTAGGTCCAGAGGTAGAAAAACAGTTGCAGGAGTTCAAATTCAGTCCAAGTTTTCTTTGGTATTATGATCCCCTTGGTTATTAGAAAGATCAGAGTTAGATGCAAATTAACTCCATATATACATGAAAAGAAGCCAGAGATTGAGAAATTCTCGAACCAATCTAAATGGTTAGAGAACACATTGGTAGAGGCAGAGACGCAAAGTTATACTAGTCAAACTTTACAAACTCCAGCCCAAGAAGACAGAACTGTGAAAAGAAACAGGGAGGAAGGATATTATACAACTGAGACTACAACAGAGACTAAATTCAAAATAAGGTACAACAAAAAGCCTAAGCTAAATCCTGCCAGTAAAGAAAAAGAGACAGTAGAGGTCATCGACACAGAAATTGCAGAGAAAGATAGCGTACCTCCTACAATAATTGAAGAGAAACAAAAACCCACTATTTCAAAGGCACAGTCAATTAAAAAAAAACACAGTATAGAAGTGTCTTCATCGAAGAAAACAGCTGAAAAGGACATGGACATCAAAGAAATATATAAAGAAATCAAGTCCAAAAAATTAAGAAATAAAAAATGAGATATATTCTCAGTATCTACAGCAAACTCCTAGTATTTAGAATGGGCTACTTTCAACCTTTGACTACAAAAAAAAAAAAAAAAAGATGTCGATGATAGTTCTTCATCCCACAGTTCAAACTCCAAAATAATCCTTTGATTATAAAAAGATAGATTTTGAATTTCTAGTCTAGGATATTCATCCTCTAGATCAAATTGAATTTCATAAGAAGGCAGGAGAGATGATTTATTCCACAATGACCACCAAGGCCATGACTGCACAAAAACTTCAAAACACTTTGATAAATGTAAGAGATCAACTCAATTTGGAGAATGCATCTTCATATGCAAAGGACACCATAATCAAATCCTTGGAAGAGCTAGTGATTGAAGTAGGATATGATCCTCAAAATATAAAAGTTGTAGAGGAATTGATCAAAAAGAAAAATGCAGGTATTGTTGCACATAAGAAACAATTGAAGCTGCCCCCTACAGAGCATCCTCAATCCAAGGAGGTATTATAGGATTCTAATAAAAAATATGAGATGATGAGTCTCATTTTGCAGTTAACAGCTCAAATAAAGGAAATGGAAATTGAAATGGACAAGTTGGTCCAGGAGAAACAAGCCAAAAAAGCAGAGGAAGTTCTTGCCACTTTGATTCTTGTAGTTACAATAGCTGTACCATCTACGTTGGCAGAATCACTGGCTCCTAATGTCCCAATGGCTACAACAGTTCCAGTTACTTCATCTACAACTTCAGCAAAAAAATCTTCAACAACAACAGCACAAAACTCAGATGAAGCAAGCAAATTAGTAAAGGAAATGCAAGATATGTCTATCTAGACCAATGAAATAAACAAATTAAAATAATAGCTCAAAAATCTTGAAGATGTTAAGAAACTTGCACAAATAAATGCTAAGAATGAAGAACAAAAGGCCAACAGATTGAATGAGCAACTGAAAATGTTAGACAAAGAACTCACACTGAAGTAACTAATGGCACATATCAAATGGCAGCTATGGTCCAATATCATTGAAGTAGTCAATGATATTTGGCCATCCATATAGGTCATATATGAGCAAAAAATATTATTGAAATTAGCAAGAGAAGCAATACAAAAGATCAAAGAAGAGCTTGGCAAAAAACTTGTAGAAGCTAGATAGAAATCATCAAGTTCCAAAATTCTAAAAACAGACAAGAGCTAGAAGAAATTGGAATTACTGACATAATAGAGACCATCCTAGAAGTTAGGAAGGTAATCTCTAAAAAGAATTTGATGACACGGCTAGAGGAGAAGTGCTAGAACATGGAGATTTCAATCACAAGGTTCATGAATAAGTTTGATGTTCTAAGGAAAAAAGGCCTTCCCAATCCTATAGTGATTAATGATAGATTAACGAAGCAAGAATATTATGACAAAAAGATAAGAGAGTTTTCCAAAGAGCAGGTGAACAAATCAGCCTTACAGGGAATCCCAACATGGAAGGTACTATATAATAATTTTGAGAATTTGTTTGACTTATAGCATGAAGTAAAACACTTATTTGTGAACAAACCAACATTCTCAAAGTATACTGAAGCTGATGAAAACTTCAGAAGGATGATGAAGACAAAAATTTCAGAGGAAGAATTCTGGGAGAAGTTGACTGATCTACTATAAAGTCAAATTGCAGTAAGCACAAAGTAGTGAAAGTAAAAAATATAGTTTGTTGTTTTTACATTAGCATTGATAGTTTTTACAGAAAACGAGTATCAGGAAAAGAGTATCAGGATAAAAGTGTATCATATGAAATATTAAAGGCAAAATCAGAGAAAAAAATAATCTGCCAGCATGAAAGACACCTCATTGTCCAACTACAGTATTCGTTGAACAAACAAAGAGAGAAATCAGTGATAAAATAAAGATAGCAAACCATTTTATTTCAATAAAAAGGGGAAAGCTAGCATTAGTTAGGAAGATGTCACTATCTTCTTACATGAAGATATTTCTTTTCCATCAATAATTCTTAAGTTTATTCTAGGATATTTTGTATGAATTTTTGTATAAATACTTCTCATTAAGAAGTATGAAGGGTGGATGAATTGTTGAACATTTTTTTACTTGTACTATTCTGAACCTAAGGGTTTTTCTACCAATTTCAATTCAGTAGATTGGATTAAGGAAATAAAACATCATATTACAAGATTCATGTGTTGGGCCACTACAGTGAGTTATTTTCACTTGTTACTTTGTCAATTTCTTATGTTTTCCATCAATACTTGAATGTGTTCTAAATCTAAATGATAAATTAGGAATTTTTATTTCATAATATGTTAAAAGCACTCTATTTTGACTGATTATCATTTATATGTTTTCGACTGATATCTAGATTACAGAACCCTTAATTTCTTCCTGATTTCGATTGACCTCTACCTTTTCACTCATAATCAGGATTTAAGGACCCTTAATTGCTCTTTTATCCCGATGAAAACCATTTCATCATCAGCCTTGAAGATCTGAAGTGACTCAGCTATCTTGCCCTGTAAACATTTCCCTTTAGACCTTGATCCTGATCTAACTTCTTGACACATTGAATCCATTTTCCTAATGGGATACAGATCTATAGCTATCCATCTAAGTGATTTCACGATCAAATCAAAACAAAACCCAAAATTAATTTATCCGACATAACTAGTCTAAAATCAAATACAAATCTACAAAGTTAAATCATATAGAGAGAGCCCTCTCTGAGCATTAGGAAGGCTAGATCCTAAGGCTTAAAAGTAGGTTTGTGGTTACCTCTAATATTATTTAAAACTAAAATAAAAAATCTCATATTTTTTGAGAATTATTGGAGTGATAACACAACCTAAAAGAGGCTTCTTTCTCTCCCACATGTGAATCTAGATGCCAGAAATATGGATGATATTGGGTATGGATGCCAAAAATCTAGATGATGCAACATATGGATGCCATAAATCTGGATGCCGTAAATATGGATGATTATGGATATGGATGACGAAAATCTAGATGTTGCTATGGATGACGAAAATGGATGCCAGAAATCTGGATGCCGGAAATATGGATGATGCCGGATATGGATGCCGGAAATATGGATGCCAGAAATGGATGCCAGAAATCTGGATGCCGAAAATCTGGATGTCGGAAATATGGATGCTAGAAATATGGATGTTGTCAGAAATGTATGTCGTAAATCTGGATAACGGATTCTTTTGTCGACTTGCGTTGACTTTTTGAGTTGTCTTTGAGTTGTGTGTGTGACACTTGTGGAAGGATGATTTGGCAGTTGGAGAATTTGGTTTGAACAACTCAAGGATTTGCTGGCTAGGGCTTCCTGTTGATTGTTGTAACACACATTTATCTATTCTGATACATTATTTGGCTTGTCTTATGTTGATCTATTATTATGTTCTATCAACGTTTTACTTTCATGTTTATGTGATTGCTAAATTGAATTGGGCCTATAAGAAATATTGAAGTAAAACTGCATTAAACATAGAACATAGCATCGTTATCTAAATTTAACACAATGCGAGGAACCCTTGACAAGGGATGGATCACCCAGGATAGGGGATGTCAGGGAACTTGGAAGGTGAGTGACTGACATTAGGGGAATTTTAAGGTTTAAAATGGGCCTCCTAAGAAAAATGTACAAAAAAAAAATTATAAGAACCAATAGGATTCAAGATGACGATGTCAACCATGGGGGATGATTCACCATTTTTTAAGTAAAAGGGTAAAAAAATAAAAAATTAATAAAATAATAAAACTACTTTTTTAGCTCATATTTTCAACTTATCTCCCAATTTTTTTACTCAAATTACGAGTGGGAGTACTCATTAGATGCAAAATTTAACTCCTCATCCAATGAGTACCCATTTTTCATACTTTCAGTATACTTTTCTACATGAAAAATGAATGAAAAAACGTGATTTTAATCACGTTTTTCACATATTTATCATTTTTTGTGTAGTGGGGTCCATCGAAAGTATGCAACATGGTATCCTTGGATGAGGAATTAAATTTAGCATCCAACGAGTACTCCGCTCGAAATTTGAGTAAAATATTTGGGAGATAAGTTGAAAATATGAGTTGAAAAAGTAGTTTTTTCTTTTTTCCCTCTAAAATTTGATGATGTACTCAAATCTTATTTTATTATTTCCACTATTATTTTATAATTTCCTTAAGAGGCCCATTTTAGACCTCAAAATTCCCCTAATGATGGAAGGGGGTGGTTGGATTGCCCGAGGGAGTGTGTAGGAGAGAAGGGAAGGTCGAGGGAATGGATTTGTTAAGTACATTATCATTTCCAAATGGAATCAGATGCACATTGGTAGTGTGCCTTGGAATAATGAGCTGGTAACCGTTCACTAAGGGAATAGGTAGTGCAAGGATCATGGTGCTAGACATTAGATATAGGTTGACTTTGGTAATGGATTCGAGACTTCCTGGGAAGGAAGTGAATCTTGGTATTACTTTTAGGGTGGAGGTGTGAGCCTCTGGATTCCCTTGTTGCGGATGCAGGCACCATATCCTTTTATTTGTTGGTTGAGAAAATGTGCATATGTGTATGTGTATATTATTGTAAATAATGTATCAAGATGTATTATAAAGCTCCATAGGCATTATGGTTATTTTTTGGCTGAAGAAAATGTGCATAATTATGTGCAGTTGTTATTGTAAACACCGCAATGAGTTGTGTTATAAAGATCCAATAAATGGTATGGTAGTCATATTGTCATGTTTTTCATGATGGTTTTTATTTTGAGTAGGTTATTATTGTAAATACTGCAATGAGTTGGGTTATAAAGCTTCAGAGGTAATATGTTTTTGGTTTTTAGCAGTCTTGCTGGTTGTAGGTGTGATTGAGCATCGAGGATGGTGTTCCCCTAAGGGGGAGGGGCTTGTTACAACCCTGGGTTAAAATTTCATGTAATAAAGTTAATAGAGGAAAAATAATACCACGGTCAAGGGACATGTATTACAATATTAATGTTGGGAAAAATATCCTAGTGGACATCACTTGTTGTGTTTATGGCTAAGGGGAAATTAGCAAAGGAAATGGAAAAGGAATTGAAAGTGAAAAGAGGTATTAATTGGCATATTATTTATGAAAATAAAGGAAATTAGGAGAAAAGGGAGGCAAAATGTCACAGGTTGCATGTGATGAGGAAATTAAAGGAAAATAATGGAAATTTGAAGAAATTACAAACATCTATGATAAAAAAGATTTTGAGGATAAGTTCACAACCTTTTGTCAGTTTAGTTTCGGAATTATTTTCAAAGAGAAAAGGAAAAGGAAAGAAAAGGAAGGCAAGGATCAATAAACTTTAGTGATAATACTTGGAGGTAATAGGTTGCATGTATGATTTCCTAGCTGGTTTTGACATGCATGGTATTTTCATGTTGGCATTTGGTTCTTTTTCTTTCATTGGCATGGGTTTTTTTGAGTTGCAACAATGGATTTTAGCCTAGCCTTACCATTTATGGATAGCCATGGTGTGATGGGATTGTTCTCAGTTTGAGCTTTGGATTGCCAGAATATTTTGGATCCAGGTGAGGTGGTCTTAGGAAAATTTCCAAATTCCTAGAAATCCCTTGAATGGGAATGTCAGGATACACGGTAAAGCGTGAGGGTGGAGACGAGAAAATTCCTCAAGGTATTGGAGAAGAAATTCTTAGGCATCCAAGATCGGTTTGTTTTTGTAATCTCGACACCATTTTTGGTGAGATTATAGTATAGTGAGGGTGGAGGTGGTGTACCCTTTGGATTCCCTTGGTTGTTATTGGATTGGTTTATCCCATGAGATCCCACATTCATGCTTGGAATATGGCCAAGGGGTAATTGGCTAAAAGAAAGATTTGGTTCAACCAATCTATGGTTGGGCGGTATGTGGAGGTCCTGAACCTGGTCGGCTTTTGTCTATGTTATTAAGAGCTAATTTTCTCTTGGTTTTATAAGGAAATATACTTGTTATTATGTGGCTTTAATGGTTGTTCTCTTACTGTTTATATTTTGGTTATAAGCATGGTTATATGATAGTTCTCAGTCATGGATCTTTTCATGATTTTACTTGTAACTGAATGAATAATTATTGCAAGACCTAGTTGGTGTTATGACAGCTAATGCAAAAAGGAAATGATCCTTCTTCTTAAACCTCAGATAAGTTTTCATTTCCTTATGATCATACTTGCATTCATGACCTATAGGTTGCATATTTACCAAGTGTTTAACGAAATGTCAGTCCCGATTGGGGATGGTCAGGTCAAGTCCTAGTTTCACTTTTTGGTTTGTAAGTATTGTTTCCATGTCATTTATCATCTTTGGAAGTTTTACTGATTTCTAAACAGATGCTTGAGTCCTGGCCTTGAAAACATGGCACAGAATCCGGGGTCACTGTCAGAGAACCAAGCAGAAAAGTCCATAGTCACATGGAAGTAGGTCTATGGGAGCGACTGGGAACCCATAGTTGCATGGAGGCTTTGAAAAGGGAGTGACTAGGGCTTTAGGTCAAGGAAAACGTGAGTTATCTCACGGGTTGAACACCTTGAGGGGTTGGGTTGTTCGTGGAGGTCCTGTGGCACCTAAGGGAAGCTAGTAATGTCTTAAGTTGTCGGATCCATTTTCTTAAGGTCACATAGGAGGTTGAGTCTTATCATAGTGACCCTCAGCTCATGTTTACCTTGGGAAAGCTAGTAAAAGTGGGAAAATGTTGGAGGAGGTGGTTATAGTAATTGTGTTTTCAATCCCAACTCACACACATCCGTAGCATTTTTTTAATATTTATCAAGATACAAATGCTTCTCTAAGCTTCCATGACCCATTAAGTTGAACATTAAATATTTGAAATGTACACTGGAACATGATAATACAATTCTTACAACATTTCGACATCAAACATTTTGCAAGATATTACACTTTGTTTTAAAACTGTTGAAAACATAGTCATTTTCGAAATTGAAAACATTCACAATGACAAGCATACCCTCACCCAAATTTCCTTTGAACATTGATCCAAAACTAAACTGCAAGATATTACACTATGTTTTAAAACTCTACACAACCTGGTCATTTCCCAAATTGAAGACCTTCACAGCGACAAGCATATCCTCACCCAAAATGCCTTTGTAGGTTAATCCAAAATTACCCTTCCCCACAATGTTGGCTTCAATAAAAAAATCCATTAGTTGCTCTAAAAATCTCTTGATATGATATATTTATGTGCTTTGATTTATGACAAATAACTAGGGGAAAATCAAAGTGTTGTATATGCAAATTACCACTTGAGAGAAATCCAAATAGAAAACAACATATCATAAAACTAATAGCACCAGAAATTGGCAATTTAATTTTTCTCAGAACATTAAAATGAATTCTTTGTGTTGGACATGTGAGTAAGGAAAATACTTGAAGTCCACATAGACCAGAATTTCCAATTAAGGATATGATAATGGTTTGGTTTGTACAAAAATCTCCTTTTGATATTTCTCCTTTGAGATTGTTAAAAGATAAATTCTAATAGTGAAATCTCTCTCAAATTGTTAAGAATCCATATTGGCCCTGATAATAAGCTAGAGGAGAGATCAAATTCCATGAGATTTTGTAGATATCCAAGTGAAAGTGGGATGGAACCTTCTAACAAATGGTTAGATGGATTTAATGATTCAAGTGCAATTCATCTTCTAAGTGTTGGTGAAATGAAAACAATCAATAGATTGGTAGATACATTTATAGGTAAAGCATTTCCCAGTTTCTTTATCTCTAGAGGTCTATCGGTAGATATATCTATAGCTAAAGAATTTCCAAGTTTCTTTATCTCTATAGGTAAGGGGTCATCAAACAATTCCATGACAAATTCAAATAAAAATACAAGGAAGAATGATAACTTCTGGTGTTATGCTTCTAGTGGGTCTACTGTAAGACAAGTGAATCAATCCCAATTTTTGCAATATGCTAAAATAGTAGGTATTTTATTAAATAAGCAATTGTGAGGAAGAGAAAGGGTCCACATTGTTCAAGATGGTCGAAGGAATTTGAAATTTTTCTGGAAAACATGTTTCTACCAATATGTACAAAACCAACATGTTTTAAATGTTTGATATCAATGGGTGTGTTTCCTTCTAACCTATTATCCCAGAATTATCATTCTGATTCTAGGAACAAACAGATCTCATCTATTTAAAACACAGAAAGAGATGATGGCCCGCAGGGCAGGGAAAGAAAATGAATGAGAACGTTGTTTTTTTCAAACACGGTGTTGAGATATAGAGCTCTCAAGTGGCGTTTTGTCGACGCATTTTTTTTTCAGTTGAGAATTGAGTTCCCGAATAAGCATGGAATTAGGTATGATCCCTAACCTAATAAAAAGAACTATCCCATAGGGTCGCTGGAAATAATAGTATAGAAAATAGGGAACAACATTATGTCACATGGCTTCATCTATTTTGGTCTTCCAACTGCAGTAAGAAATTAGAGCTTCTGTAAATGATACACACAGTTTTAGAATCCTGAAAATGTCGGCATTACCTTCATTAAAATTTGGCCACTGCAAAGAAACTGAAGCCTTATACACCAATTCATTACACTAGAAAATTGCCTCCCCATGTAAACAACACAACACACATTGTAGATGAAAGATATTTTACCGGCCTAGATCCATCTAATTCTGGATCTATCATGCGCCGAGAGGGATCAAATCTCTCGAGGTGCAAACCTATTTTTTGAGTGAAAAACTTGAGGAAAGGTTTTCACCTCGAGAGATTTTATCCCTCTCGGTGCATGATAGATCCAGAGTTAGATGGATCTAGGCTGGTTTCATTCGTGTGCTGCCAAGGAAAACCTATCAAAGATATGATTAATTTTATCAATAATATGTAAATATATCAAATATTAATATAATAATTTTAAATATGCTAAATATTTCTGAGGTTAACTTGGCCATTTTAATTTTAAATTTTCTTAGTTACCTCAGTTCGTTGAGATGATAATTATTGTTAATAACTATAATGATGAAAAATGATGAAATAATTTTTTTAAATACAAAGTGACAATAATAGTGTTGAAAGATAGAAAATGTGAATAATAAGAACGTACTCATGTTACAATCAATCTCAAACTATTTTCTTCTACTATTCTTATTTCCTCCCTTGTAAGTTTTGTTACCTTTTCATATCGATTATATGAAAGAGAAAATTTAAATCATAAACCATTTAAATCTTTAGCTCGATCTGTTGTAGTAAACATGATACCTTGTCTCTCTTTCTCTCCAATATTAATATCTTAAATTACTATAACACAAAAATCAATCTACATTGTTAATAACGTTTTGTGCTTACACTAAAATCAATGCATATTGTTAATCCAATCACTTTAAAATTAATGTACCATCATATATCCAATTACATCAAATCATAAATCAACATATACATTGAAATCAATTCATTTAATGCAAGCAATCAAATAATATTAGAAAATAACTTTTACATTGAAATCAATGCACCTAATGCAATCAATCAAATAATATTAGAAACCAACATCTACACTGAAATCAATGCATTTAATCCAAGAAATCAAATATGATTAGAAATCGCCATCTACACTGAAATCAATGCATTTAGCACAAACAATCAAATATAATTATAAATCGATGTCTAAATTGAAATCAACACATCCAATGCAAGAAATCAAATAGTATTAGGAATCATCACCTACACTGAAATCAATGCATCTAGTGCAAGTAATCATATATCATTAGAAATAAATATCTACACTAAAATTGATGCATCTAGTGCAAATAATCAAATAGGATTATAAAACACCATCTCCACTTAAATCAATCCATCTAGTGCAAGAAATATTCTTCCCTCCCTCCACCCTCCATCCATATCTATATCCCCATCCATCTCTTTTTTTTGTCTCTATCTCACCCCCCTAAACACACACGCTCTCGCACTCCATATATATCATTCTCTTTGTCAATCACCCTCTCTCCCCATCTCTCTCTCTTCTTCCCTCTCTTCCCCTTCTCTCCCTCTCCCCCACTAATATCTCTCTTTCCTCCTTTTGTCCTCTCTCTCTCTCTCTCTTTCTCCATCTTCCTTATCACTCACTCTCTCTCTCTCTAGGAACCAACATCTACACTGAAATCAATGCATTTACTCAAAGAAATCAAATAGGATTAGAAATCACCATCTACACTGAAATCAATGCATTTAGTGCAAACAATCAAATAGGATTAGAAATCATCTACATTGAAATTAATTCATCTTGTGCAAGTAATCAAATATAATTATAAATCGACATCTAAATTTAAATCAGCACATTCAGTGAAAGCAATCAAATTGTATTAGAAATCACCACCTACACTGAAATCAATGCATCTAGTGCAAGTAATCAAATATCATTAGAAATAAATATCTACACTAAAATCGATGCATCTAGTGCAAATAATCAAATAGGATTAGAAATCACCATCTCCACTTATATCAATCCATCTAGTACAAGAAATATTCCTCCCTCTCTCCACCTTCCATCCATATCTATATCCCCCTCCATATATTCTTTTTTGTCTCTCTATCTCACCCCCCTAAACACACGCGCTCTCGTACTCCATATATATCAATCTCTTTTTCAATCACCCCCTCTCCCCATCTCTCTCTTCTTCCCTCTCTTCACCTTCCATTTATATCTCTATCTTCCCCTTCTCTCCCTCTCCCCCATTAATATCTCTCTTTCCTCCTTTTTTCCTCTCTCCCTCTCTCTCCATATTCCTTATCACTCTCTCCCTCTCTCCCTAGAAACCAACATATACACTGAAATCAATGCATTTACTCAAATAAATCAAATAGGATTAGAAATCACCATCTACACTGAAATCAATGCATTTAGTGAAAAAAATCAAATAGGATTAGAAATCATCTACATTGAAACCAATTCATCTAGTGCAAGTAATCAAATATAATTATAAATCGAAATCTAAATTGAAATCAAGAAATTCAGTGCAAGCAATCAAATTGTACTAGAAATCACCACCTACACTGAAATCAATGCATCTAGTGCAAGTAATCAAATATCATTAGAAATAAATATATACACTAAAATCGATGCATATAGTGCAAATAATCAAATAGGATTATAAATCACCATATCCACTTATATCAATCCATCTAGTGTGAGAAATATTCTTCCCTCTCTCCACCCTCCATCCATATCTATATCCCCCTCCATCTCTTCTTTTCTGTCTCTCTATCTCACCCCCCCTAAACACACACACTCTCGCAATCCATATATATCAATCTCTTTGTCAATCCCCTCCTCTCCCCATCTCTCTCTTCTTCCCTCTCTTCACCTTCCATCTATATCTCTATCTTCCCCCTCTCTCCCTCTCCCCCGCTAATATCTCTCTTTCCTCATTTTTTCCTCTCTTCCTCTCTCTCCATCTTCCTTATCACTCACTCACTCTCTCTCTCTCCACCTTTCTCTCTCTATTTCTTTCTTCTTACCTCTCTCCCCCTCCCCCTCCAAGTCCATCTCTCTTTTCCTCCCTCTCTCCACTCTCTCACATCCTCTCTCTTCCTTCCTCTCTTTCCCTTTCTCTCCCATCTCTCTCTCCCTCTCTCTCTCTCTTCACCCACCAACTATGTTACTATATCCCTCCCTCTCTCCTTATATCTCCTTCTTCCCCCTTATCTCCATCTCTCCTTATTTGTCTCTTTATCTCAGCCCCAAACATACATGCTCTCTCTCTGTCTCTCCCTTGTCACTCCTTCTCTCTCTCCACTTCTCACTCTCTATATTTCTTATTTCCTACATCTCTCCCCCTCCAACTCCATCTCTGTTATCGATCCCTCTCTCCTCCTCTCTCTCAAGTCCTCTCTCTCATCCTTATTTTCTCTCTATCTCTCTCCTAAATCCCTCTCTCTTCCCTGATCTCTATCTCTCTCTCTCCAATACTCTCTCTTCCCCCATCACTCTCCTCCTCTCTCTCATCCTTCCTCTATCTCCCTTTCTCTCCCACCTGTCTCTCTCTCTTTTCCCTTCAATCCTCTCTCTTCCCCCAGATATCTCTCTCTCTCTATAATCCTCTCTCTTCCCCCATCCCTTTCTTTCTCTCTCTCTCTTTCCACCCCTCTCTCTCTCCAACTACCTTACTATATCCCTCCCACTCTCCTTCTCAATTCTTCTCTCCCCCTTTCTTTCCATACATCTTCCTTTGTCTCTTTATCTCACCCCTAAACATACACACTCTCTCTCCATCTCTCCCTTATCAATCTCCCTCTCTATTTCTTCTTAGTTATGTAAACTAATGAACATAAATATTCGTAAATATAAAGCAGATTATGGAGTATTTATGAAAAGAGGTTTTATTTACTTACCATACCTCTAGTTTATTTATATTTTTATTTATTTACCATACCCCTTTTCTTTACTATGGTATTTGGCCCATAGGCTTGTTATATAATTATATTTTTATTTATAATCCTATTTGATATATTTTTATTTATTTATTTACCATACCTCTTTATATCTATTTTATATTTATTTATTTATTTATCATACTTGTTTATACCTCTTTTATATTTATTTATTTACCCATGGTATTTGGCCCATGGTATCAATATTAATTTGTCCCATGGTATTCGCCCCATAGGCTTCATCTAAATAAAACCTCTTTTTAAAGTTTTTTTAAATATAAAAAAGTTTATGGAATAAATATAAAAAGAATTTTTATTTATTTACCATACATTAGTTTATATATTTATTTATTTATTTACCATAGCTCTGGAGTAAGTATAAATTCATTTTACAAATATTTAATTAAAAGAAATATTAAAAGATTTTGGATTTTGATTGTTTGTGTTGAATTAACTTTTTTCCTTTGATTTAGGAAATGGTATTGACTTTAGTAAAGAGTAAAGATGTTTAAAATTTTACTTAATTTGGAAATTCAATGTGGTAATTTTTTTTGTTAAAGGTAAATTTATGATCCATTCAAATTCATGTATATAATTTACTATCCATTCAAATTATATAAATAATAAATAATTGTATTATAAATTGATATATGTTCTAGCACAATGCGATTTTTATTTTTTATTTTTTATTTTAATTTAAAACCTAAACCGACATTTTGTATGAGGACGTGGCCCACCTGACATCGGGGTCAAATTGGGCTGTAGATGTGCCTCTCAGTGCAACTAGTAAAGAGAATGGGCAATACTAAACTCCATAGTTTAAGAATAATATTTTTCATCTGCGTCCTTATGCAGCATTTCTGTTTGTGATTCAGGAAATAAAATGGCGGTTTCCATTGCTTTATCCGAATTAGGTCCAAAGTTTATAGATGTCCACTGATTATGAAAAATTAAGGCTTGGATCACATGGAAAATGGATAAGATTGGTAATGAATGCACCACAAGGCGCAACATAAACAAGAATCATCTCATTTAAGTCCATTGAATTGTGATGACACACGGGTTGAAGAAGGTTCAGAATTCAATGATGCAGAAAGATAAATCGAGTCATGCATATCCTCTAATATCCTTCCAGCTCTCTCCCTGAAGAAGTGCTGATATATTGACATGAATTGTTGCTCTTCATGATTATAGCACCCAATTGCCAAAATATGAGAACTTTATTTCTAAAAAATCAGCAGCAATTTTCGAGTTCACGTTGGAATTTTTGAATATTCCAAACACACAGGGAGAATAAAATTCTCCTCTACCACAACACAGAGATTCAATATAAAATTTCGAATGCTGGACAGAGATGACACAACTTTTATTTTTCATTAACAAAACACAAACTATTACAAAATGATGATTCAGGCTTTAGAACTAGGTTCTGGTTTTCCAATGGTTTAGCTGCGACAAACACAGCGCTCAAAATATTTCCTCTCTCTCTCTCTCTCTCTCTCTGCCTTCGAGCATTACAAAACATACACAGTCTGTCTATGCAAAACAACTATTAACATAAAAACAATTATGTTATTTCATTAACTTTATATATGGCGCGCTATTTTAAAACCATAAGATAAACTATATAAAATAATATATGTGAAACCCCTCTGTGGGTCCTTGCGGAGGCACTCTCCCTCGGGTACAATAAATCTATGTTGTGCTCCTACACTGATTCTCCACCATTGATCTCTGGTCAACGTATAACCGCTCGATCAACTACGGAGGCACCCCTCTGTTCTTTGAAAAACCTTTTCACTGCCCCCGTAACACTATTTTTAATTAAAAAACATAAAACTTTAACCTGGAATTCAAACCTTCTACAAATTAGATTGCATTCTTTTCGCGTTACAAATGCCCCTACATCAGTGAGGCTGAAACTTGCGCGAACGCATTCTGATTGGCTTGTGCTAAGGCCTGCGGAACTCAAATAGAAATATAAACCCGATCTCATAAAATCTTCGCGTAACAAATCCTCCATGTGACGTCATGGAAAAAACGAACGCGAAACAACGTGATTGGTCCACGTGGCCTTGATAGTGGGACCACATTGCATCGGCACTTCGGTGGAATGGCAGAACAACGGAACGGCCATTGCGAGAAAATTGCGATGAGTGATGAGCGATGGTGGTAGGGACCACATCACATCGGCACTTCGGCAATTGGCGGAACTATGGTGTAGTGGACCTTGGACTTTGGCGATGAGCGATTGTGCGATGTTGCAATGTTGCGGCGTGGGGACCACATCGCTTCAGTCACATCGCATCGGCGGTTAAACTTCAGCGGAACGGATTGGCAGATGGAAAAATGGTTATGTTGCAATGTTGCGATGTGCAATGGTGGTAGGGACCACTTCACATCACAACAACGGTGGTGAATGTTTGCGGTGGTATAAAACATTTTTCCGTTGCAATATGCGATGTGCGATATCGCAACATCACATCGTGTTAGGAATTTACATCAACAAGACACTAACACAAATATTTGCGATGGGTGATGACTGGTGGGGACCACAATGACGTAGCCCATTCAAAATTTAAAAACTTGGCGCGTGAACAAAAACTCATTTTGTTGGTTGGTGAGGGCTTTAAGCCCGAAAAGACTTTTATTTAATAAAATTGTTGTTTCGTGGTTGAACCACGATTTTCTTCAATTCCTCTGCAAAGTCGGCTGTGCCCATAAAACTTAAATTCCTCCTTATAGCTCCAACTAAACTTTGTTAAATACATAGAGGTGTGCGCTCAACCTCTATTGACCCTATTGTACTCTATTTCTACCTGCACGGGGTTTGCAGGTGACTTTAATATTTTCAACAGTCACCCTTAAAGTCAGTTGCTAGGTTATCTGTCATACCCAAGCATTTCCTCAAATATTCAAAACTCTTCTGCCCCAATGGCTTTGTCAGAATGTCTCCAAACTACTCCTCTATTCTACAATGTTGTAATACAATTTCTCCATTGTTCACCAATTTCCTGATGTAGTGAAACTTGGCATCTATGTGTTTTGTTCTTTTATGAAACACATAATTCTTTGACAATGCAATAGCTGAGCTATTGTCACAATAAATCATTGTGCCCTTTACCTATTCTTGAAAAAAATTCCTCAACATTCTTCTCATCCAAACTTCTTGACACGCTATTGCTATAGCTACCACATACTCTGCCTCTGCTGTAGACAATGCCACAATAGACTGTTTCTTAGAATCCCATGAAATGGCTCCTGAACCCATATGAAAAACATAACCAGAAGTACTTTTCCATTCATCAATACTTCCAGCCCAATCACTGTCAGTATATCCAATTAATTTAGAATTTTATGAAGTAGTATACAAAATACCATACCTCTTTTTTCCTTTTACATACCTTAGAATTCTTTTTGCTGCTTTCCAATTTGTTTCTTTTGGCCTTTCCATAAATATGGAAATCAAACTAACAACATGCATAATATCAGGCCTAGTTGCAGTCAAATACATGAGGATGCCAACTATGCTCTTGTACAAACTAGGATCAAAATCCTTGTTGTTGTCCTCTTTGTTGAGTTTCAATTCCATGACTGTGGGAGTAATTGCTGCATTGCAATTCTGCATATTAAATCTTTACAAAACTTCATTTACATACTTTTCTTGAGAGATAAAAATCCCATTTTCATTTTTCTCTACTTCTATTCCTAAGCAGTATCTCAACAATCCCATATTAGTCATTTCAAATTCATCTTTCATGACTGTTTTAAAATTTTCAATGAGGTAATTATCATTACATGTGAATATCACATCATCAACATATAACACAACAATGAGCATCTTACCATCATTCTCCTTGATGTATAATGTGGGTTCTCCTTCACATTTTTCAAACCCATTTTCCAGTAGATAGGAATCTATCCCACTGTACCATGCTCTTGGTGCTTGCTTCAGCCCATAAAAAGATTTCTTCAATCTGCAAACTTTGTGCTCTTGGCCCTTTTTCTCATAGCCTAGAGGTTGTTCAACATAAACCTCTTCCGTTAAAACTCCATTTAGGAATGTTGATTTTACATCCATTTGGTAAACCTTCCATTTGTTTTGTGCTGCTATGGACAACACTGCTCTCACTGTTTCCATTCTTGCAACTGGTGCAAAGGTTTCCTCATAATCTCTTCCATGTTGCTGCTTATATCCTTTGACAACAAGTCTGGCCTTGTGCCTTTCAATCTTACCTTCAGCATTGCTCTTGGTCTTATAGACCCACTTTACTCCAATGAATTCCTTGCCATTTGGGAGATCAACCAATTCCCATGTTTTATTCTTCTCTATTGCATTCATTTTTTATCTTTTATAACATCTTCAAAATGAATAGGATCATCAACATGGCAATATAAAGAAAATAAAGAGTTCATACCTTCATTTGTTGTCTCTTGCTCCTAAATTTCATTTAAATTTTTGAATCTTGTTCCTCTTTCATTTGGTGTAGTTGTGCTTGAAGAAGCACTCAAATATGCCCCATGTGGTGTGCTTGGAGAAGCACTCTCATTTCTTCTCAAGGGTGTTCTTACTCTTGCTTGAGGTGTCCCTTGTTGTCCTTGTGTTGTTGGAGGTGGTGCTACCAATGAGGTGTTCTTTTCAGCCACATCTTCCTCATCTTCATCATGAGACAAATAGCTTTTGACATTGACTATTTTCTTAATGCTTCCATCCCATGCTTCTTCTTCTATGAATTTCACATCTCTGCTTATAACAAATTTCTTTGTGGATGGGTTATACAATCTATATCCCTTGGATTCTTCACAATATCCATGGAATATGCACTTCTCCCCCTTACTGTCCAACTTCTTCCTCAGCTGATCTGGAATGTGTGCATAAGCCACACACCCAAAAACTCTCATGTGGGTGACTCCTTGTTTTCTGCCACTCCACGCTTCTTCTGGAACTATGTTCATTACAGCTTTTTTTGGGCATGTATTTGAAATATACACAACAAAATTTGTAACTTCTACCCAATACTCATTTGGCAAATGGTTTTCCTTTAGCATACTTCTCACCATATCCATCATGGTTCGATTCTTTCTTTCAACAACACCATTTTGCTGTGGTGTGTACCTTGTTGTAAACTATTTGTGTATGCCATTTTCTTTGCAAATACACAGAAAATATTTTGAGATATACTCACCTCCTCTATCAGTTCTAAGGACTTTGATATGCTGCCCACTTTGTTTCTCTACAAGAGCTTTAAAATGGAAAAATTTCTCAAACAATTCACTTTTATATTTCAAGAAATAAACCCATACTTTTCTTGTGAAATCATCAATGAAGGTCAACATGTAATTTCTGCCCGATATTGATGATTTTTGCATCGGCCCACACAAATCTGAATGGATAATTTCTAAGGGTGATTTTTTCCTTATGCTCTTTCCTTATGGAAAGTTTTCTCTGTGTTGTTTACCCAAGATGCAACCTTCACATAGGTTGTCCAGTTTCTCAATCAATGGTAGTGCTCTTACTATTCCCTTTCTATGCAACAAATTTATACCTCTGAAATTGAGATGTCCTAATCTCAAGTGTTATAACCAATTCTCATCTTTCACTTCCTTTTGAAATACCTCTTGTGTTACATCTTCTATATTCTTTTTCTTTCCCTTCAAGTCTGTATTGAGCTTGAGTGGAAACATTCTATTGCTGGTCATTTGCACTTCTTCAATAACCTTCTTGCTTGGAAGTATGTCCATTATTGTGCACACATCATTTTTGAAGAATACATTGTAACCTTTTTTAATGAGCTGACCAACGCTCAAAATATTACATTTCAAGCCAGGAACATAGTATACATCTAGCACAAATTTCTGCTCACCATTTCTTGCACGGATACTTACTCTGCCTTTTCCCTTGAAATATATCTTAGTATCAGTTACAGTTGTTACTTTAGATTTAAATTCTTCATCAAGATTGGCAAACATTGCTATGTTTCCAGTCATGAGATTACTGCAGCCTGAATCTAAGAACCATACATCATCCTGTCTATCTTGTGCTACATTACATGTTAACAACACATTCTTTGGGTTCTTTTATTCTCTCGCTACATTAGCATTCTGCTTATTATTCATGTCATTTTGTTTTTTTCCTGTACTCGTTGGCATAGTGCCCATATTTCTTGCAATAATGACATTGGACATTGGATTTGTCATACCTTTGTTCATGAGCATGTTGATGTCCACCTTGCTGGCTACTGCTTTGGCCTTGCCTTTGATTCTGACTGTTTCTCCTTCCATGAGTATGTGAAGGGTAGTTTCTTCCTCCTCTATTTTGGCTTTTGCCTCTTCCTCTTCCTCTACCTTAACCTCTTCCTATTCCAAAAGGCATCTGGATCTTGAAGGCATGCTCCAAATATGGGTTTACTGATTTTCCCAATCTCTGTTTATGAGTCATCAGTGATGCATGAAGTTCATCTACTGTGGAATTTGAGAGATCCTTTGTCTCTTCAATGGTGGTTACAATAACATCAAACCTTGAGGGTAGGCTCCTCAATAGTTTCTCCACAATCCTTCTTTCTTCAAGTGTATCTCCATGAGACCTTATCTGGGTGACCATCCCAATCACATGTGCGAATAATGAGTCTATGTTATCAGATTCTTTCATACAGAGAGTTTCAAAATCTCTCCTCAGCAATTGTAGTTTTGCTATTTTCACTTTCTCCATACCTTGATAGGCTATCTTAAGAGTATCCCATGCATCCTTGGATCTCTTAGCTGCTGCTATCATTGGAAACACACTCTCATGTACTGCTTGATAGATATAGAAGAGGGCTTTAGAGTCCTTCTTCTTATTGCTCTTCAATAAGTCCTTCTATGCCTGTGTTAAGGCATTAAAGGCTTGCTCATCAACTGGTTCATCAAAAACATCTTCTACAAACTCCCATAAGTCTTGTGAGGCAAACAGGGCTCTCATGGTAATGGCCCAATAATCATAGTTCTTTCCATTAAATTGTGGGAGCTAAGTATTTCCAATACTCATACTAGTGCTTGGTCTAGCCATTACTTATAAAATGAACTATGAACTAAAATTGAATGTGTTTTTCTTAAACAAACTGTCTTTCCTTATTTAACAGACAAACTCTGTCTCTGAGGACTGCACTCTTTTAAACAAAACAAAACTCTGTTTTGTTTTTTTGAGAAATACCTGAACTTTAACTTCTGCTAGGCTTGCTAGAGTTCTGCTGCTGAAATGCTGCAACAAGATTCCTTCTTCCTTCAGCTTCTTTGACACCTTAAAAGAGCCTGGATTAGCTTCGATACCATATTGGAATTTCTGAATATTCCGAACACACAGGGAGAATAAAATTCTCCTTTACCACAACACAGAGATTCAATATAAAATTTCGAATGCTGGACATAGATGACACAAATTTTCTTTTTCATTAACAAAACACAAACTATTACAAAATGATGATTCAGTCTTCAGAACTAGGTTCTAGTTTTACAATGGTTTAGCTACTACAAAAACAATGCTCACAATATTTCCTCTCTATCTCTCTTTCTGCCTTTGGGCATTACAAAACATACACAGTCTGTTTTTGAAAAAAAACTATTAACATAAAAACAACTATGCTATTTCATTAACTTTATATATGGCGCAACTATTTTAAAACCATAAAGCAAACTATATAAAATAATATATGCGAAACTCCTATGTGGGTCCCTACGGAGGCATTCTCCCTCGAGTACAATAAATCTATGTTGTGCTCCCACACAGATTCTCCACTGTTGATCTCTAGTCAACGTATGATCCCTTAGTCAACTGCGGAGGCACCCCTCTGTTCTTTTAAAAACCTTTTCACTGCCCCTGTAACACTATTTTTAATCAAAAAACATAAAACTTTAACCAAGACTTCAAACCTTCTACAAATTCCATTGCATTCTTTTCACGTTACAAAACGCCCCTACATCAGCGAGGCTGACACCTACGCGAACGCATTCTGATTGGCTTGTGCTGGGGCCCGCAGAACTCCAACAGAAATATAAACCTGATCTCATAAAATCTTCGTGTAACAAATCCTCCATGTGACGTCATGGAAAAAACGAACGTGAACCAATGCAATTGGTCCACGTGGCCTTGACAGTGGGACCACATCGCATCGACACTAAGGCGGAATGGCAGAATGGTGGAATGGCGGTTGCGATAAAATTGCGATGAGTGATGAGCGATGGTGGTAGGGACCAGATCGCATCAGTGCTTCGACGATTGGCAGAACTATGGTGTAGCGGACCTTGGAGTTTGGCGATGAGCAATTGTGCGATGTTGCGATGCTGCGACGTGGGGACCACATCGCATCAATGAAGCAACATTGTTTTTCAGCAAATCATTTTTAAAACTCTCCAACATAGTTGACACATCTCTCATAGTTGGGCATTGTTTAGGGTCATCTTTTGAGCATAGAAAACCAACATGCAAGAGATAAAGTAGACATTTATATGCATCATTTTCTCCAATTTCATCTCCATTCATCTCCCTCAAGATATGAGGGTCAATTACCTCCTCCATTTTATTTGGAAATGCTAATTTCACCCACTTATGCAAGTTCAAATCTCTTGAAAAAATGTCACTGGTTGGTTTTTTTCTAGTAAACATTTCCAATAAAAGAATTCCATAGCTATAAACATCCCCTTGTGTGGAAACCCTCTCACCTATTCCATATTCTGCATTCAATGCAACTTTGATCAAAATTTATTCAACAAATCCATATCGAATTGTAGTGAAGAAAATTCAAATGAAAATAATGTTTTAAAATATCCATACCTGGGGCAATGTATCCCATGGATCCTTTTAGATCAAGTGTTGAAGTGAGTGAATCATGGGAGGTTGCACCAATTAATTTTGCAATCCCAAAATCTATTACAATCCCCTGCATGTTTGCATATAACAACACATTGCTTGGTTTTATATCACAATGCACTAGTTGTACAATAGCATCATGATGAAGATATTCCATGCCATGGGCCACATCTATGGCGATGTCTAATCTTGTTTCCAATCCCAAATCACACACATCCTCACCATTGTTGTCATTTTTATCAGGATACAAATTTTTCTCTAAGCTTCCATTTCCCATAAGCTCAAACACTAAAACTTTGAATTGCAAATTGGAACATGAGTTTATAATTCTCACAAGATTTTGATGTCGAAAATTTTGCAAGATTTTACACTCTGTTTGAAAACTATTAGCAACCTGGTCATTTTGAAAATTGAAAACTTTTACAGTGACAAACTTGCCATCACTCAAGATTCCTTTGTACACTGATCCAAACTACCCTTCCCCAACAAACTAGCTTCAATAAATCCATTAGTTTCTCTCGAAAGCTCTTGATATGATATCCTTTGATGCTCTAATTTATAGGAAATAACTTGTGGGAAAACAAAGTTTTGTATATGAAAATTCTCGCTTGAGCAGAATCTGATCCGGATTTATGCAGGAACGCAACAGAATAAACATATAACCATAAATACAGATATGCAGCGGAAATAACACTTCATTTCATTAATATCAAAGAACTGATATTTGCTTACAGACAGAATGGAAATAAAACTAGCTAGGGCGCTGGTAGCTATCTCTGAGAAGAGATGTGGCGGCTACAGGCCTCTGAACTGAGTTACAATGAGGCTCAAGGGCCTATTTATCATTTAGAAACAATGGGAAATCCTAAACAGCCAAAACCCTAACCCTAGGAGATGAAGCGACAAAACTATGGGCCCCGTTTGGGTAAATTGGTGTTTCAACTTCCCAGGGGCGTAACTTTGGCATACGATCTCCATTTGACGCATACCATACCTCGTTAGAAAGATCTATCTGAGGAATACAAATTTGGAATGAGAAACATCGTTCCATGGACCCATGTTGCTCTCTGTTTTCCCAAAAAACGTCGTTTAGGGCCTCAAAACGGCTCCGGAAGTTTAGGACCCGAAAAACTGCTAAAAATAGTAAACTGTGCCGAAACTGAAAAACTGAAATAGACAATCGTGGAGCCCCAAGTGGAATAGGCGGGTGACCACCAATATCCACCTGGATCATTCCTCCCCCCTTAGGAAGCAATGGTCCCCATTGCGTTAAGTTCCTCCATGAGATGAGGAAATTTCTACTGAACTTGGTCCCTGGTGAACCACTTTCCTTGGTGGAGGAGTTGGCCAGCTTTGACAACCCGATATAGTTGGATCTTCTACTGGCGAGTGTTCTTGATTTGCATGTCCATGATACAATATGTGGTGGCGTGTTCCATGCAGTCTGGATTTAACTCTATTGGTGTGAGTTGTTCTGCAATGTCCGAGGTGTCTAGTAGAGGTGGGAAGTAAGGACGAAGGCGATCCACATTGAAGACTGGGTGCAGACCAAGGAATGGTGGAATACTGAGCTCAAAGGCATTGTTCCCTACAGCCTTGGTGATGGTGTACGGCCCATATTGGAGCGGGCTAAGCTTGCGGTGGGGTCCAGTGAGGCGCTCCTTCTGCAAATGTAGCCATACTTTGTCGGCCACCTGGAAGTTGTGTGGCACCCGGTGTTGATCATGGCGTTGCTTGTACTTGGCATTGGCTCTGTCCAATATATCATGAACCTGTTGGCGGATGTGTTGAATGCGCTCGATGAAGCTACTTACTTTGTCAACTTCAAACTGGACATGAGCTGAATTGGCCTCAGCAGCTGCAAATGGCATGGCTACGTCAATGGGACATAGTGGCTGGAATCTCAAGCCCACCTGAAAGGGGCTATGGCTGATTGAACTGTGGAGAGCCCGATTATAACTATGTTGTACATAGGGGAGGCTCTCGTCCCATGTGCGTGGGTGTTTTGAATTGTACATGCGTAGAATGTGTATAATCATTCTGTTGACGACCTATGTCTGGCCATCTATTTGGGGATGGAAAGCTGTGGACTTGGTGAGCTTGGTATCCAACATCGACCAGAGGCTGGACCAAAATGTGCTGAGGAACCTGCTATCCCGATCTGATATGATAGACTGTGGGATCCCAAATTGCACCCACACTCATTCAAAGAAGAGTTTAGCAGTGGCTTCTGCTGTGATATTCTTCTTGCAGGCCGCCATAATGGCCATCTTCGAGAATCTGTCGACGACCACAAAAACACAGTCATTTCCCTGCTTAGTAGAAGGCAGGCCCGACATGCAATCCATGGAGATGGATTCCCAAGGTCGACTAGGGGTAGGTAGAGGAGTATATAGGCCTTGCTTCTTGATGGTCGGTTTGGCAATGGCACAAGCAGTGCAGGATCTGATGTGCTTCTCGACATCCTTTGGAAGGTTCGGCCAATAGAAATACTTCTGTAGTATTGCTACTGTTTTCTCGACCCCGAAATGCCCAGCGACTCGACTGTAGTGTGCTTCCCATATCATCTTGGCACGCTCGCTTGAAGGAACACAAAGGTGTCCCAGGTGACATAAAAGTGTATCTTGGAGGTGAAAATTTGGAACTTGCGTGCCCCCAGTGCCATGGTTTGTGATGAGTTGCTCTCATAGAAACGTAATCGAAATTCTCATGCCCACAAAGAGTTCAGGCTTGATGGTGAGCGCCACGATCGGTGGTCGGTGGCGATCTGTAACATGATTGGTGCTACCCTTCTTGTACTTGATGTGCAAATATTTGTTGCGAGATATGTGGAACACTTCTCATGGCGATCATTCTGTACTTCCTTGTGTACGCGTATGAGCTGCACGGGGGGCTGTTTCTTGTCTATGTAGAATTGCTTACGAGCTTGTGTCAGACAATGTCTCACTATGAAATGCCACTGGATGTCCCTGTTGAGTAAGAACTGCCCCAATAGCATAGGCAGAGGCATCTGTCTCGATCTCAAATGGCTGTTGCAAGTCTGGTAAAGTGAGCACTGGGGCAGAACAGAGGCGGTTTTTCAGTTCTGTGAACGCCTTCTGTTGAGGTTCTGACCAAAAAAATTTTTATCTCGCTCCACCCTTGGTGACTTGACTCAAGGGCCAAGTGATATGAGAGAATCCCAACACGAACCTCCGATAGAAATTAGCAAGACCCAGAAAGCTGCGAAGCTCTGTTATAGTGGTTGGGGCTGGCCAATCCCGAATGACTTGGATCTTGGCTGGATCCACATGCACCTCCCTTTCATCAATAATGTATCCCAAATATTGAACCTGGGTCATGCCAAAAGTGCACTTCTCCAAATTGGCACACAACTTGTGTTGCCGCAGTGTTTGGAGGACTTGTCGGATGTGGTGAAGGTGCTCTTCCCAAGTCTGGCTGAAGATCAGAATGTCATACAAGTACACCACTACAAATGAGTTGGTGAATGGCCGCAAGATGTCATCCATCATCCTCATGAAGGTGGCGGGAGCATTCGTCAACCCGAAAGGCATGACCGGCCATTCGAAAAGGCCTTCCTTGGCTTTGAAGGCAGTCTTCCACACATCGGAGGGTTCAATTGGTACCTGGTGATACCCAGACTTCAGGTCGATCTTGCTGAAATATTTTACACCTTTGAGTTGGTCCAGAAGGTCATCAATCCGTGGGATTGGGTACCTATTCCGGACAGTGATCTTGTTCAGCGCCCGATAGTCAATACAGAGTCTCCACATCCCATCCTTCTTCTCTACCAACACGATCGGGCTCCCACAGGGCGATGAACTTGGTCTGATGTGACCTTTCTGCAACAGCTCCTGAATCTGCCTCTTGATTTCATCATTCTCCATAACAGAGCGCCGATAGATCGTTCCATTAGGTAGCGGTGCACCGGGGGTCAGATCAATCGGGTGCTTGACCTGACAGTGCAGAGGAACCCCTGTGGGTGAGGTGAATATGTCCCCGTACTCCTCCACAACCTTATCCATTTGTTGTTTTTGTGCAGAGGAGCCCTGTCTGGAGGTCATGGCCACAGTCTTCTTCTTGCCCTGGGGGCGGATCATCAGGAAAATGAATTTCCTGGTTTGGGAAATGAGCTTACTGCATTGTTTTGCGGTAACCAAAGAGATAGCGGCAGGAGGTGGTACCTCTGGTATCCTGTACAACTTATTTCCCAAAGTAACAATAACAGCACGAGGCCGAGACTCATACACAGCATGACGCTTCCAAAAGTATGGTTGTCCTAATAATACATCAGAAACATCAATAGGAGCAATGTCACATAATACCTCATCCGTGAAGGGCTTGATGCTATAGGGAAGGCGACACTGTCGGCTGACGCGGAGATCCCGTCCTTGGTGAAGCCACCCGATGGTGTATGGATGTGGGTGAGCTGTGGTCGGCAAGCCCAATCGCTTCACGGCGTCTGCTGAAATGAGGTTTTTTTGGCTCCCATTGTCGACAATGAACTGTACCGGGGAGCCCTTTGTTTGGTCAATTTAGTGTGTCCTAAATTGCTACATTTAATTTGTCAATCCGGGATTCG
>JAXQQM020091934.1:0-40426 GCA_034641835.2 Pinus albicaulis | reverse complement strand
ATTTTGCCTCAAGCTTTGTTTTGTTTTCTTTATTAATATGGACAAAGGCCTCACAACCAAAAGGCTTTAAAAAAGAGTAGTTTACCTTTTTACCTGTCCATGCTTCCTCTGGAATACCACCATCCAAGGAACTTGAAGGCCCTCTGTTTATTAGATAAATAGCAGTATCTACAGCATCTGCCCAAAATTGTAAAGGCAATCCTGCATGCAATCTCATGCACCTTGTACGCTCCATGATTGTTCTGTTCATCCTTTCTGACACACCATTTTCTTGTGGTGTTCTTGGAACTGTCTTCTCTCTACGAATTCCATGCTCTGAACAGTACCTATCAAACTCTTTGCTGCAATACTCACCTCCATTGTCTGATCTGAGACACTTCAACTTCTTTCCTGTCTCAATCTCAACCAAAGCTTTCCATTTCTTGAAAGTATCAAATACATCAGATTTATTATGAATACAATAAATCCATGTTTTTCTAGTTGCATCATCAATAAAAGTAACATAATAACGAGAGCCACCGAGAGATGATACCTGAGCAGGTCCCCATACATCCGTATGCACAAGCTCCAATTTTTCGCTCTTCTTTTCTTTCCCAACTCTGAGAAATCTGACTCTCTTTTGTTTTCCATAAATGCAATTCTCACATAAATCCAAATCAACATTCTTCAATCCTGGCAACAAATTTCTTGAGTGAAGAATCTTCATTCCCTTCTCACTCATGTGTCCGAGCCTATGATGCCATAATGCTGCATCTGCTCCTTTGGAAGTTAAAGTATTAACAGAGTTAGAAATACCATTGCATAAATACAATGTACCAACCTTTTCACCTTTTTCTATTACCGGCGCTCCTTTGGTGACCTTCCAAGTTTTATCTGTGAAAGTTGTCACACAACCTTCACTGCCTAACTGCCCTGTTGAAATCAGATTTTTCTTCAGATCTGGAACATGCCTTACCTCCTTTAGTAGCCATTGGTTTCCATTCTGTTGTTTTACAAGAAATTTACCCATTCCAACAATTTTACAGGGTTTATCATCACCCAAACGAACTTGTCCAAAATCTCCTTGGACATAGTCATGAAAATATTTCTTATCAGGTGTGGCATGGAATGAAGCCCCTAAATCTACAACCCAAGAATCAGTAACATTTTCGAAAGAAAGAATCAAAGAATCTTGTAACACATCGCCTGTCACATTTGCTTCATGATTGTTTTCTTGCTGTGTGTCTCCTTCTTTTCCCTTCCGAGATCTACAGTCTTTCTTTAGGTGTCCTTTCTTTCCGCAATTCCAGCACACTATCCCCGATCTGGACTTGGATCTGCCTTTCCTTGATTTACTGCGATATCCCGAGCTCTTTCCTCTTTCCATTCTTCTTCCCCTGGACTCTGCACTCAAAGCATTACCTGATGTCTCACCGGAGCTTTTCCGTCGCATTTCCTCGCTAAGGATAGCACCAACAAAATCATCAAACTTTAAAGTACTAGATCCAGAGACAGAGTTACTAATGGCCATTACTAAACCATTCCAACTCTCTGGCAATGAGCACAAGAATAACAGAGCTCTAACTTCATCATCAAATTTTACCCCTACAGAACTTAACTGACTGGTAACTGTATTAAATTCATTTAAATGGTCTGCAACAGATCCACCTTCCGACATCTTCATATTAAGTACTCGTTTCATAAGAAATACCTTGTTTGAGGCCGAGGGTTTTTCATATAGTTTCGCCAACGTCTGCATCAAACCCTATGTTGTTGTTTCCTTCGAAATATTGAAGGCGATTGACGCTGCAAGGCACAAACGTACTGTTCCGAGTGCCTTTCTATCAAGAATGTTCCATTCCGCGTCTGTCATGGCCGCCGAATTCTTTGTTTTTCCACTCAATGGTAGGTACAGATCTTTCTGATACAGATAATCTTCCATCTGCATCTTCCACAGCGGAAAGTTTTGGCCGTTAAATTTCTCGACCCTAAACTTACCATCGTCCACCATTGCTCCCACTCAAACCAGGAACCCTTCTTTCCTGCGAGTTTATCAGCCAAATATACCTTCGGCTCTGATACCAGTTGTTAGAAAATTATATATTATGGAGCAATGCAACACATAAAATATGCGGAAAAATACAAGCACACAAAACACATAAAACCAGAGAGACACAGATATACGTGGTTCACCCAGTTTGGGCTACGTCCACCCCGAACAGCCAGTCCTTCCTTTCTATTATCCAGAAAAAATGAAGAGACAAAACCTACAACAGATCTGCTATAATATCCTCTGTTCTCTCTCACATTCTCCCTTTTGTTTCTCACTCCGAGAATACACACATAATACACAGCCGCGATAAAATACCCTCATATATACAAGGGGGTTGCCTTCTAGGGAAAAAAACCCTAATCTAAACATAAATTCTACTGTCAGATCATTTGCCTAATGAACGGCCCAGATTGACAACAAATTACTATACTTTTACAAGGCAATTTTACCCCTGGACCCCCCACGGCAGCGATTAATTACGGGCGGCATTGCCGCCCCTTTTAAGGTACAGGGGTCCAACGTTGTGATAAAAAGTAAAAAAGATAATCAGGCTCCACACCCAACAACCTATGATAATCTTAGTAGGCCAACCAAAACGAGACAAAATATTAGTTTCTAAAATCTAAATGATGACAGAATATGTTGCTTGTCTGGTTAGGATCGCTTTGATCCATTTTGTAAAGTAATCTGTGGCTGTCAATATCCACTTGTGCTGTGCGGATGATGCTAGGTGAATATCACCTATGAAATCTAGGCCCCACTGCTGAAATCATGCATGTATTGAAATAGGTTAAAGAGGTAATGGGAGAAGCTTTCTCTTACCCTGAAAAACTTGACATTCATGGTAACTCATTACAACTTTGTAGACATCTGCAAAAAGTGTCGGCCAATAATATCTCGCTCTCAATATTTTATTGGCTGTGGTCTTCCAATATAGGTGGCCCCCACAATCTCCTTTGTGGAAGTAATTCAACACTTCTTTAGATTCTTCCTCGAGTAAATATTTCAGCAACACGCCTTCGGGATCCTTCCAGTAAAGTTCATTGTCCAGTATGGAATACTTTGAAGCTTTGAGTTTCAAATATCTATCTTGACTCTTAGTCATGCCTACAAGTGGGTTTAGGTGTTGGAAAAAATAAACAATATCAGAATATCGTGGAGATGAAAAAAAGCTATCGGATACCTGAATGAGATTCACTTCTTCTTCATTTTTGGAAAAGGTTGAAATCAAGTTGATGTCAAAAGCATGAAGGTTTGACTTAGCCATGAGCTTGGCTAAGCCCTGGCCTTTGATCAACTTGGTAGGCTCAATTTCAAGGTCATATTATAGTAATGATGCTATCCATCTCCCTCTCCTACCTTCTGGATCTGTCTGCATGAGAACTTCTTTCACCATTGCATTAGCTACATAGGCAAGAGTATGTGAATGTAATTAAACTCTGAAATATTTCAGCACTTTTACCAAAACCAGAGCTTGTTTCTCTATGATGTTGTAGTGAAGGGATGCATCTCTGATATTGTGACTGGAAAATGAAATTTGTAGCTTTTTTTTATCCCTTTTATGTATCAATACTGATGCCATGGTGTGCTGAGAGGCAAATGAGAATATTATTAAATCACTAGTATAATCAGGACTTATCAAAACTAGGGCAGTAGTCAAGGAAAAATTAATTGAATGGAAGAATTTATGGGCATCTTCGGACAAATTCACATAATTATCTATCTTCAACGTATTCTTCAATTCTCTAAGATGCTCCGACAAATTAGGAATGAATCTACGTAAGAAATTCATCTTACCGTTGAATGCATGTACTTCCTTTTTGCTGCGAGGGAAATCAATTTGCTAAATTTATTCAACACGAGAAGGGTCAATCCAGAGTCCATCCTTGGAGATGACGTGACCAAGAAGTTTTCCCTCCTGCATGGCAAAAAGGCTTTTCTTTGGGTTGAAATATATTCCGAACTTCCTGCATCTCTCAAAAATAATTCTTAAATGGTGTAAATGTTCATCATCAGAATGTGAAAACACTGTCAAGTCATCTAAATAAATAGCCAAGAAAACATATTTTTCATTGGTGAACGTTATCTCCATGGCCCGCTGAAATGTGGCCCTTGCATTTTTCAAACCAAATGGAATTTTTGCATATTTAAACATGGCCCAAGGTGTAGTAAATCTTGTCTTGTCCTGATCATCCTCATGCACCAAAATTTGCTTGTATCCCGAATAGCCATCCAATAGTGACATTCGAGAAGAACCGAAAACTCTCTGAAGTATATGGTCCATATTCAAAAGAGAACAGTTGTCCTTGAGGGACACTTTGTTCAAGTTTCTGAAATCTATACAGAGCCGTATTTCTCCAGTATTTTTTCTTACTAGGACCAAATTTGAAATCCAATCAGAGAATTTGATTGGGAAAATAATACCTGACTTGAAAATTCTATTTACCTCTTTTTCAATTGATGTTAGCAATCTGGGATTTATCCTTCTCAACTTTTTCCAAAAGGGATTTTGATCGTACTTGATTGGAATAATGTGTTGAATGATGTTCTTATCACACACCTTTAAATATGCATATTCCCATGTGAAAACATCAGAAAAATCAGAAAGTAATTTAACATATTCAGCCTTTACCTCGGGAGATAAGGACTTGGATAGATTAACCATCTTTGGTTTGTCGGCTATCCCAATTTTTACTTCTTCAACACCCTTTTGTGTAGGCACCAAGTTAGGCTTCCTTGCTACGTCATCTTGGTCAAACAATTCTTCCAAAGGTATGAGAAATTTTGGAATATTGTTGTCTTTCAGCGGTAGTATATCCATCTGAGTTGCTTCTATATCGTGGTAATATTTATCAAAAAATTTATCTATGGAACAATTCTCAAATTATTCTTCACCTTGGAGAAATTTATTTATCTCCTTAACATCCCAGAAAACCTGGCAATATCACAAGTTATTGGGAACAGTGGGACGGTGTTTCACATGAATCTCAAACTTCCTATTTGAAAAGATGGGGATCTTAAAATTGCTTACAGCTTTAGCCAATGAATCTTCCATGAGATTTTGATTTCTTTGCACCTTTGTAGGTATACATTCTGAGAAACATTTTCAAAATTTCTAGTACAACATTCTATAATATCTCAATCGACGATGGTTAGCTTGATATTCACCTTTAACTTGTTTGATCACAAGTTACGAATCACCATACACTGCAATCCTTCTTGCTCCCAGTTTCTTCAAGATCTTTAGGCTAGTAATCGATTGTTCATGCTCGGCTTCATTGTTAGTGAAATCAAAAGCTAACTTGTAAAGAGCACAATCTAACATTTGTGGGGACCTTATTCGTGATGAAAAGGGCCGCAGGTGATTCCAATGTACGGCCCATATTTTATCGGGGCACCATCAAGTCCATTGACCATAGTAAAGTCCATTGACCATAGACCATTATCATCCTCCAAGTGTTGAAACTCTGATTTTTGTTTTGGCTCAATTTTCTGAACTGTCTCTTCATGCTTTTCTGGACTTTCTTCCACTTTACCCAAAGGTTGTTCTGAATTTTTCACTGCTTCATCTGATTGTTGTTCTGATGAGCTAGGCAGATTTATGTTTTCCTTTGCTACAACTTCTCTAATTAAATTATGGATCTTTGGAACATCTTCTACATCTACTAGCTGGCTATCTACATAATTTAAGCCGCTATCATTAAAAAAAATGAATGACTCTAAATCTGTATGTACAACATTTATCGGATGATTGTTAGGATTTTATCTTCTTGTGATCATATATTTGATCTTGGTTTCACGATACAATTTTCTCAATTGTCTGAAAACATGGATAGTTGCATAATAAAAGTATAATTGCAATGTGCCTCATAATTCCCTCCCCTAGGATCTTGACAGCAACATGCCAAACAGTGGCAGTATGTCAGCTACCACCACATCCATTAGAACATTCTTTGCTGGAATATTCTCTAGGGAGACTTATATCAAATCTTCAATAAGGCCGATACAATGGAATCTACCTGAATCGAAGGAGTATAAGTCATGGTATGGACGAGTGATGTCAAAGCCCAAATTTTCCATGATGGCTTTTGGCATTAGATTATGAGAAGCTCCAGAGTCTAACATGGAATTATGTAAAATACACTGATGGATTCTTAAAATCAAGTAAAAAGGAGGAACCTCACTATCTTCTAATTTGTTATCACTCTGCCAGATTTCTAAGGCTGAAGAATAAATCCCAATAGAGGTAACCACAGACCAATATTTTGGCTTTATCTAGTCCTACCAAATCAAAGAGGCCTCTCTCCACAAGGTCACAGCCAAGAGGGTTGGATAAAAAGGTTTTAGGCTAGCTATGAGTTCAGGGGTTTTGATTTGATTTTATTGGGTTGCTGGATGAGGATATTAGGTAAAATAGGCTAGGTCAGGGAAAATAGGATTAGGGTTGCAGAGATTCAATGGGGCAAGGTAGGTTGAAAGGATAGCACATTAGGTTTCTTGGGATGGAATGATTCAGACACATGAGGAGCTAGGAAGAGCATAAAATATGAATTCTTCCTAAACTAAAAAAAATATGAACAGATTATGAAAACTTCCCAAAAATAGAGCATGTGAGATGAATTTTGTTTCTCAACTTGAAAGTGATCATACAATAGAAGTGAAAATAATTATGAAGAAAATACATTCAAACATAACAAGACATAATAAGAAATAATGCTGAACATATACCTGGGTATCGAATAAATAGCGGCAACACTTTTATTAAGATTATTAAGCTCACAAAACCATATGCTTACAAAGAGTCTACGATAAAAAAGCCAACATCTAAGCGATTCCAACACAACATTGAAAACACTAAAAAAATACATGATATAGACATCAAAAGCTCCTCCCAACCTCGGGGTTGAATCTATGAGAGGAGTAGTTCCACCAAAAACTGAGCTGAAAGCTGAAGTGTAGGGAGGTCCAAGTGACTCATCCCTAAATTTTGGGAATTGATTCATTACACCTCATTGAGTTCATTTACCTAATGTATTCACCCTAGGTAACAGTAAAAACATGATATTTACATTTAAATCATTGATTTACAAAGTTAAAAACATGATTCCCCAAGATAAAAGTCAATTTGCAGAAGGACTCAAAAAAAATCAGAAAACTGTCAAACGCGCCATCCCTTTGTCAAACACGCCATCCACGTTGCAGCCTAATTTTGAATGCCTTCCTGGTGTCAAAATTGGGATTAGGATGGCTTTTTGGAATGGCTATCTTGTCTACTTTCCAAATCTACATTTGTTTTTTTTATTGGAGTTGATTTGCCTTGTCAAAAATTGATTTTCCCAAGACTGCTAAACGCGCAACACATAGGAAATAAAATGGGAAGAACATTGATTTTTTGAGTGTTTTTTCACCTTTTAAACTGTCATTTTTCCAGAACAAGGCTTGCAAAGTGGTTTTCCTGCATGTATTCATAATTATGCATCTGTTGGTGGTCTTATTTTGTCTAAAAAGTGCCTCAAAAAGGAGCACAACGCCTAGGGCACTGCGCGTTTGAAAATCTAGTTGTCACAATATTGTTCAAGGTTTGCAAAAAATCACAAAAACTTCAAAATAATTACCCAAAACTCCTCAAAATTTGATAATTCGATGTTGATGATGTGGCTAGGCATTAAGTGAGGCTTCAGAAAATATGTCAAGCCTCAATTTTTGCATTGGCTCTTTTGAGCTTGGCCTTTGCAATTTTGTCTCTTTGGGAATAATGATTGACCTTCTTTATCAGTATGTAATTATATTTTTTTTCCTTCTCCAAAAGATTCTCTAGGTGATGTTTAGCTCTATCAAGCCATGGCTCCCGGTTTTCATTGATTACCATTGCAAATTGTTCATTAAAGGTGAGCTAATTAGCAAGCTCAACCTCTTTTTACCTTTCTAGAGCTAGGCCTCTTTTCAGCCCTCTGGTCCTAGGCTTTCTCCTTGGCACTTATTCTACTGCCTCATCTGTCACACCATATGTTTCAAGTGTCTCTTCAAGCAAAAAATTGGCCTTTTTTGCCTCTTTTTGAGCTTTTATGAATTTAACCTCATCAATGACATGTTTTCTTTTCAGCTACTGGTCCTCCTACTCAAGAAATTCAATGAAAAATTTAGACCTATCAAGGTTAGTTTGAATCTCTATAATCTTGGATTATTTCTCCTTGATGATTATGATAGTGATCTCATCATCATCATGCTCATCTAGGTCAACAAGGTCAAAATCTTGTTCTGTCTCATGGAGGTCCTCCTCCTCATGTCTGATCTCTACCTGTACCTCTGCCTCTGTCATCTTTTGATTCCATTTGTCTACCACCTTTGGTGATGTAGAAGGCAAGGCCCCTCCCACAATATGTGGGGCAAACACTTGCCTATGACCTCTCTGGTACTTTTTTTCCAATAACTCTATCTCAGCCTACTTAGTCTTTAGAGGGTCACTAATTTCAGCTCTGCTAGGTGATCCAGTCTCAATGTGGGATGCAGATGATGGTGGTGAAATAGATGAAGGAGACTGATATGATGATGATGCATGAACTATGGGCTGAGATGGAGGAATGTATGTGGAAGGATGAGATGATGAAGGCACATTTTGGGCATGTTGAATATGTGGAGCAGTGGATATGTCATTAGCTATAAATGAACTCCATGGAATGTTCAATTGTTTGAGGTGATGTAGGACCATGATTTTGATGAGGGAGTGGTGAAAAAGACTTTGCATTTGGTGTTCATAATCTCTCTTTTGGGAAATGAATTCCATCTTGTCAATGCTCCAGAGGAGAAAATAAGGTATGTTAATCATCTTGACCCTTGTGAAGCATAAGTAGCTGAATGTGATACGTATAAATTCTAGAGAACCTACCTTCGCAAGAAAATCATTTCATGATGACTTTCATCATGGGAGAATATCTCTCCAGGAGGTAAGAGAAAGGAAAAATCCTCTTTATTTCAATATTGAATCTAGGTTTAATGTATGGCTCATAGTATTGCTCCTCCAAGTCTGTTTTCTTGAACCATTTCTCCCCAGCATTCAGGATTATAGTGGCATCTAATATAATGGCAGTGGACAAAGTGAAAGTGACACCAACAAGGGTTACCTAGTTGTCATAGATATTGGAGATGAATAGTCTCGTCAACATAGGATGATGTTGAGCCCTTTGAAATTTCTCACGGAATTAAAAACAGCCTACATGCATAAAACATGTCACAGTTATGGGAGATGCCATGAGTTCCCTAGTATTTTTTGGCTCAAGTCTAAGGATTTGCCCTCCTCTACTCGACTTCTTCTCCTTTCTTTCTTCTCCCTCAATGTAGTTTCTGTTATGTTCTTCTTCCGTAGGTGTCTTAGTATGAAACCCTAGGGATGTAGGAATTATATAACATATGCATTATATATCCAGATTCTCTTGATCTAACAATATTTAATTTCTTGCTAAATACAGAATCCTTCCATTGTTAATCTATTGTGGAAATTATAAACTCAATTGAAAACACATGAAGCAATAAAAACAACCGCACATAACATAGTTGTTTAACGGGAAAGACTGAAGCTAAAAACCTAAAATATCATATATTATGTATCATGGAGATCATGTAACAATCTCATACAAAGCTTAGTACATTAAGCTCTCAGTAAAATCAATCGTCACACACTAACATGAAGAAATATGCAAATCCATGCACTGATTTCTTGCCACCTGATAGCCTGCCTCCACTGCGCAATCCCTGCTGAAGAATAACTCTGAATGAATTCGAATTAAAATTGCCTTCACTACAGAATTCTCATTGCAACTCCAATGTGTGTGTGATGCAATCAATGCATCACTATAGTCACAACAGATAGTCCATCTCACCCTTTCACCTACCTCTCCACTGGGTCTCCACTGGAACTGACATGCACTTTAGTTAACTATTGTATTTGTTCAGTTGATTAGTGAGTTATTATTTGTGAATTAATCAACTAATTAATTCACTCCACTCTCACTAGTGTATCATTCAGTTAGACTAGATACATCTAGCTCAACTGAGTTTAAATCCATTAACTGAGTTAAACTGAATAACAACTCCATGAACTACTCTTCCAACTCTGTCATAACTTTGCCACTTCAGTTCTAACTGATTCCTCCATGCATGAACCACCAGTAAATCCTATGAATTGCGTAATTCCTTCAACCCACTGATTTTCCAAATCTGTATACTGAAATAAAGTGCTCCAAGAGAATAAGTTGATATTTAGAGTCGATTATTATTAAGGGCTAATAATAATCGACATACATTTTTAGATAAAGCGATTATCTGAAATGAACTTAAGCAAATATTCTAAAAATATAATTTTATCTATTTTTCCAACTTGACCAACCATCCACAAATAGCATCTTGCAACCACCGAAATATGATCACCATGTCTAAAAATATACATAGTCTAAAATGAGCTTGCACCTAAAAATAACCTATGGGCCCCACCTAGTGTAGGTGCTTAATTTTCATTAATATCATCATCTTTTTGAATCTTAACACTCCCTCTCAACCAAGAAAGGGATTATCCTTCACCCCGATCTTGTCTCTATGGTATTCGAATTTTCTCTTGGTGAGCGCATTTGTTAGAATATTTGCATCCTAATCTTTTGTAGGAATGTACTGAAGAAATATGATCTTCTGCTACACACAATCTTTGATATGATGATACCGGATATCTATATGCTTATATCTATCATGAAATAGGATTAATCGAGAGTTTAATGCAACTCTAATTTTCACAATGAATCACTATAGGATCTAAATGAGAACCAAACAAACCAACCAGGATCTTTCTCATCCAGATAGCCTCAAATGTCGTTTGAATTGCTGCCATGGATCTTTGTTTCTGCTATACTAAGAAATATTTATCGATCCAATGCGAAAACCCCTCTGATGTGATCTTTACATCTGATAGGAAATTTGCCTACCCAGTACGCATCTGTGAAGCCATGCAAATTAACCTTATCCATACATGCAAATATTTGAAATGTTAGAGTCAGCTTTTGCAGCCTTCCTCCGGTGATCAAACATGCTCTTTCAAAGTGATTTTAAAGTGTCAAAGTCAAATTTTGTCATTTCAAAGAGTCTTCAAGCAAAATTTGATCACTAGGCATTAGGTCTAGGGTTGGTTTTCACTCTTTTCAAATTTGTCCAAATGTCAGTCCATGTCACCATTCAGCTGAGTGTATCATCATTCAGGGGGTTTCCATCATCATGTCAAGTTCCATTGAGTCATTTTACATCTTGTTCATGCTTCAGTTGTGCCTAGGTAAGGTCCATTTCCCTCTCCTAGGGTTTTGGAGGTAATTTCTCTTGGATGGTCAAATCGTCGGAAAAACTTGTATCCTGATGTTCAAACACCTTCCCCTATCATTAATTCACCTAATTAAACACTTCCCATCACTGAGATCCCCCAAATTCCTCATTTTTGCACAAACCCTAGTTTCTAGCCACAACTTGGCAATTTTCTAGGCTAGGCCTGTGTTTTGCCCTTTTGGACCCCTTCCCCTCACTCAATCTCTGTGATTCCACTTCCCCCTGCTTCCTAACATTCCTCCCTACTTCCAAAAATTTCCCCAAGAATTTAGAAGCCCCCTATCCCCTTCATTTCGCTTCATTTCGACAAAATCCCTTGTTCCACACATCGGGATAAGTTTCACTCAAAAGATGTTTCAGAGAAATAAAAGATGAATTTGGGAAAACTGAGAGAGTTTTTTGTCCATAACATGCCAAGGAAGAAAAACCTCATTCACTTTTTACACAGGTATCATGGTTTTAGAGAAATGTCAAAAATATCGTTGCCTCAGGAGAATTGAATGCACCTCTGAAGTGACCTTGGGAAAATCAAGATTTCTCCTAGCATGTTTGGCCAACTGACTTTCTTGATGAGTCAGATGATAACTAGACAGAAAGAAATTTCCAATGAGCTATCATGAGCTCAATTTGGAGTTGAGGAATACCTTCAAAAGTTGACTGTAACAGCGCTCTGCCTTGAGGCAGCCTCATTCTGCTCATTTTGACTAGTGTTTGGAGATTTGGTTTTTGACAGGGTAAATGGAATCCAAATTGCATAATTCCACTTGTGTTGGAAAGTATATTCCAATAGCTTTCCAACGAGCTATCACACGCCCGATTTGGACATCGGGTTCCTCCAGGCCTCCAAGCTTTCTTCCAAATGCACTATGTGGCGGGAGCGACCCATGCGAGAAGGTGAGCGACCCATGCGGAAGGTGCGCGACCCACCTGGGCTGCGCGACCCACGCAGAGCCTGCGCGACCCACGCAGACACAGGGTTTCGAAGTTTAGTTTGAGCGCCCAGTTTGGCTTGGAATCGACTCAAGCTGCCTTCAAACAGGTTTCTATCCATTGTTTGATGTTTTTCAACGCATTTGTGGCATCATGGGTGGTTTCCAATATTCAAATGAAGGATTTAAAACCCCACAGTCATAGTATTATTGTTTTCAGGGTTTGAAATGAAAATGAATGGTGGAAAGAATGTGTTTGCTATCTTAAGGCAGTGATATGGCCATCCTTCCATATAACATCAAAATCAATTTGCTCTCATACCCATTATACCACTGCAACCATTGCTATTGTTATACCATGTTTAAACCCTTTGAGTCACATTTCCCAATGTAAAAATATGCTCATGTCTTTGTTTCAAATGGCCCATTGAAACCTTTATGGTCATTACTCATAGACAAACATATTACTATTAATGCCATGCTCTCCTTTGACTAGATGTGTTCAAACTTTTGAAGGTTGCCTGCTCCTATTTGGTCAAAATTTCATTTGCATTCAAAACAGAGATTGTGCCTTTTCCAATCCATTTAAAGCTGAGATTTTATCCATGATTTGATTCCTTGATAGTGCTTTGACGATGGGAATAGTGGTTGAGTGTTAAACATACATCCTAATTTTGCTTTCACTGCATTCATATCAGTGTACACATTGCCAAAAACTTGATCAGAGATATGTCAGAGACAGAGTCAGAGTATGAGCAGGAGTCGGACAGTGACTCAATCGTTGAGGTTGATGCACTGAGATGGAGCATACCAGTGCACCAGTAGTGGTAACATATCAGAGAAGCCACAGAGCTTTGTTTCAACATCACGACGAGTACTATCTCCACCCGGGGTGGAAGGGGTCTCGTTGACTCATCAGCAACGCGAGTACTATCTCCACATGGCGTGGAAGGGGTCTCGCCTTCTTCATCAGCTTAGGTACATTCACAGGATCATGATAGAGACCAACACATACAACCGAGACAGTGTTTTCACCACAGGAGCTACATGCACTAGGAGAGCACTAAAATGGCGGAAAAGGCCTGATCCACTCCGGATTTTGGCCGAGGCTTCATTGACTGAGCAAGATACATGATGGAGGACCTCCGCTCCGAATTTGGGCAAATTCGGAGAAAATTTTGTCATTTTCAAATTTTTGGTCTAAAAAACAGGTTTTGCAGCTACGTGGGTCGCGCGCTCATGCGCTCGCTTTTTTTTGAGACACTTGTTGGAGGAGATTTTTACATTTTTGGATTTTTCATGGTTAATTATGCATCCTCTGAAGTCAACTTAGCATTTCAACAAAATCTGGATGGTCAAACAGCTTAAAAACACCATGAAAACCACCTTGCTGCCACCTTTTGCACCAGCAGGAAGTACCTCTGGGAGAATGCGGTTTTGGAGGGTCAAATCAACTCCAAATTCAGAAATTCCACTTGGGTTGGAAAGTAGACATCCAGGGCTTTCCAACGAGATATCATGAGCTCAGTTTGGATGTCAGGAGCTACCTCAAAATCAGCCTGGAACATGAGCGACCCACGCAGTTCAGGAGCGACCCACCTAGAAATTTTTCTGAATTTTCAGCTGCCAGCTCAGTATTTCGCCTATTATGGACCAGTTTTGCTTATGGATAGAATTTTTGGGTTTTTATGATGTAAATTCATGTTTGGCATGTAACTTTGGCCTATTTTTATCTCTTCTAGAAGATTCACTCTCAAATGAGTAAAAAATCATGTAATGGATCAGTTTCCACTCTTTTAGAGGCAAGTTGTTAGCTGCCTAGATTGTAGTTCCATGATTAGAATTGGTTGAAACTAATCCCTGAAGAGGGAATTCGACCCCTAGAGGTGGGGAAAGGTGTTAGAGTGATCTATATATTGTAATTTCTCAATCATTTTCAGAGGTTGGAGAGGTTGGACTCTTGGGATACTTTTGATATTATTGTACATACTTTTCATATTTTGGCTAAGGAAAGATCAGGGGTTTTGCGGCACTTGTTGGGATCCTTGTGGTGTTCTGTTCTTGATGATGTTTCTCCTTTGTTTACTGTAAGTTTCTTCATTTTTAATGTTTCCATCCTTTCATTATGCTTCTGAACTAAATTGAATGAGTGAAATAAGGTTGAATCCATTGTTTACAGTGCTTAGCCTTTGAATTCGGTTAGTTCTATATGTTTTCAGCTGTTTGGAGAGGATCCAAGTTCTTCTTTGCCCTCTTCAGCTCCTCATCGGTCTAATCTATCCATATATCCAATTTAAAGCATCAAGATCATCACCTACCTCGCCCCAGCTTGAACTCTGCAAAGGTCTGACCTTATCCCCGGACCCAAAATTTGTTTTCCCATTTCTCCAGCGAAAACCCAAAAACTAAAAATCAAACATACCTATCTCTTTACTAGCCTAAAATCAGTTCTTATTGTAAGTCATCTCGCATTCTATTGCTCATTTTCTCGAGATTGACGGAGAGATCCCTCTCCTGTCCTCGTAGGGCTAGCTATGAGGCTGAGCGTGGTTTGATGTAGCCTTGAAGTTTTACTTCATTTCAGCCTGAGGTAGATTTGAGTGCTAACATAGTGGCGACCATACTGGGGAGAAACTCAAAACGTTTGCTTGTTATAGACGGAGTCTGAAGTCACGCCAGGTAGCCTTCGAAACGCTGTTGCTATGCATCAGCGAAATAGATAAATGCTGCTTCAGTCGATCTCCGGTATAACTTGTAATCGTAGTATTTAACTTGTAAATTGCCCCAGTACATGTATCAAGTTCAGATCTGATCGTTGATGGTGAACAACGGTCAGACATCGCAAGGCTGAAATCATTCACCTGGCGACTTCATTCACTGAAAGATCCAGACAATCAATGCTTCATGGTGACTTCACTACAGGGAGATCAGTAGCTGTGAGATCTTCGAGATGGACCGAATCACAAGAAGATATGCTCCCATGAGCCGAGATCACATTCCAGGTTTTCCGAATAAGATGCCCAAGGTAGATTGGTCCAGGAATCTGCCTACTTTTAAAGATGATGGTAAGAAAGATGCTGCTTTACATCTGATTAGATTTCACATGCATATTCGCAAGTTGAAGGTAGATTTTCCTGAAGATTGTTTGATGAAGATATTCCTGGCCACTCTGGAAGGTGAAGCTCAGTCATGGTATGAAAATTTTCCGCTGGCCTGTATTTATTGTTTAGAGGATTTTCATGCCCTGTTCATTGAAAGATATCAAGTATCTTATCCATCGTTAAATTTAGTTCATGACTGTTGCAAACATGCCTATTCTTTTATTGAAAGCCTGGAGAAATATTATGAAGATGATAATTTCATGAATGATGAAATCATGGAGGCTCTATATGAGAATCCATTTCAGCAACATGAAGAGAACCTAAAGGATACCTATCAAGGTGCTCAGGAGACTTTGCAGCAGGTTGATGACCATATGGCTGAAAATGATGAAAGGGAGAATGTCATTTCAGATCTGCCCACAGAAGACAGCAGCATGCAAGTAAGTCCAGTTCTAATTGCAGATCGTGATAATGTCCAGACAACTACTTCAGATTCAGATTCAGATCATGATGACCAAGCATATCTTGTGTTGAAACCCATCAAGGAGAACTCTGCTGTTGAAATCATCTGGGATGCAGAAGACACAGTAATGGATCCAAATGTTCTCAGTCATACTGTCAGATCATCATTAGAACACAGCCTTCATGAAGAAACAATCCAGTCAGTTCATGAAAACCAGAATGAGATCTTTGTGCAAGTAAGTGATAAATCTCCTTTCAATAACTCAGTAATGAATGATAGTTTGAATGCCCTGCCATATGAAGATAATTACTGTTTAAGCAGAAGAAAACAAAAGGCATTGTCTCCTTTGTCTGAAGATGAGATAGATCTACTTTTGAAAGGTCATGTTTCAGCCAAAACTACAACAGATTTGCAGTGCACACATAATCAGGAAAGTGTTGGTGAAATTTATTCCTCTGTTGAAAAAGATGATTGTCTTGTAATCGGTTGTGTAGATCAGCAAACAGATAATTTTTTCCTTCACAAAGATGATAAGGCTGTCATGTTTGATAATCTTGAAGATTGTTTTTTGTTTAAAAATGATCTAGATCATGAAGTTGAAGAGTATATGTCAGAATTTCTCATGGTCAAGGAACCTACACCTAACACTCAGATGGCAGATCTGTGCATTTTTATCCCTCAAAAATCAATTGTCCTTTCAGATCAGAAAGAAGTGGATACTAGTATTTTTGCAGCTGGATCTCCAGATAAGCCAGTGCTTCAGGATTTTCAAGACCCCTTCAGCATTCTTCTGCAAACATTAGAAAGGATAAATATTGCCTGGTTTATTATCATGAGATTTGGTTTCAGTGATTGTGTTGAGTTGCCTACAGGTTTAGCATTCTGCCTACTTGAAGAGAGTAAGAGCAGAAATTTGAGGTGTAGCCATCTGCTTGACTGGTTACATTGGAAAGCCAATTATACATGATTGTACATATTTCATTGGTATGCAGGTGGTTGTCATCATGATTCCAAATCTTGATGGACTGCTGCCTTTTTTCCAAAAGCTTGGTAAAGTTTTGTTTTAAGTCAGTCATGAGTCATTTGTGTTTGGTCTGTTGAGTCAGTTTTTTCAAGTTATTTCAGTTTGCCATCGAGTCGGTTTGAGTCAAGTTTCGGTCAAGTTTCAGTCAGTTTTCAGTCAAGTTTTCATTCAATAAATGTGTCAAAGGTTTTGTGTTATCCGTTCAAATAATGATTCCATCGCCCAATGGATGGAGGCACTGTCTGCTCTCCCAAAGTTCTACGGTTCTTGGCACCTCCACGGAGCTGGAGCTACCATCCCCATTGGAGCCAATGTTAGAGTCAGTCTTTGCAGCCTTCCTCCAGTGATCAAAAATGCTCTTTCAAAGTCATTTTAAAGTGTCAAGGTCAAATTTTGTCATTTCAATGAGTCTTCAAGCAAAATTTGATCACTAGGCATTAGGTCTAGGGTTGGTCTTCACTCTTTTCAAATTTTGTCCAAATGACAGTCCATGTCGCCATTCAGCTGAGTGTACCATCATTCATAGGGTTTTCATCATCATGTCAAGTTCCATTGAGTCATTTTACATCTTGTTCATGCTTCAGTTGTGCCTAGGTAAGGTCCATTTCCCTCTCCTAGGGTTTTGGAGGTAATTTCTCTTGGATGGTCAAATCATCGAAAAACTTGTATCCTGATGTTCATACACCTTCCCCTATCATTAATTCACCTAATTAAACACTTCCCATCACTGAGATCCCCAAAATTCCTCATTTTTGCACAAACCCTAGTTTCTAGCCAAAACTTGGCAATTTCCTAGGCTAGGCCTGTGTTTTTCCCTTTTGGACCCTTTCCCCTCACTCAATCTCTGTGATTCCACTTCCCCCTGCTTCCTAACATCCCTCCCTACTTCCCAAAATTTCCCCAAGAATTTAGAAGCCCCCTATCCCCTTCATTTCGCTTCATTTCGACAAAATCCCTTGTTCCACACATCGGGATCGGTTTCACTCAAAAGATGTTTCAGAGCAATAAAAGATGAATTTGGGAACACTGAGAGAGGTTTTTGTCCAAAACATGCCAAGGAAGGAAAACCTCCTTCACTTTTTACACAGGTATCATGGTTTTAGAGAAATGTCAAAAATATCGTTGCCTTAGGAGAATTAAATGCACCTCTGAAGTGACCTTGGGAAAATCAAGTTTTCTCCTAGCATGTTTGGCCAAATGACTTTCTTGATGAGTTAAATGATAACTCGACAGAAATACCTTTCCAATGAGCTATCATGAGCTCAATTTGGAGTTGAGGAAGACCTTCAAAAGTTGATTGCAACAGCGCTCTGCCTTGAGGCAGCCTCATTCTGCTCATTTTGACTAGTGTTGGGAGATTTGATTTTTGACAGGGTAAATGGAATCCAAATTGCATAATTCCACTTGTGTTGAAAATTAGACTCCAATATCTTTCCAACGAGCCATCACACGCCCGATTTGGACACCGGGAAGGCCTCGAAAAGCTTCTCGAAAAATGCACTATGTGGCAAGAGGGTGCGCGACCCACGTTGAGGGAGAGCGACCCACCTGGGCTGCGCGACCCACGCAGAGTCAGTTCAGCAGTGTAGGTTTGCAGGTGCGCGACCCACCTGGGCTACGCGACCCACGCAGAGCCTGCGCGACCCACGCAGACACAGGGTTTTGAAATTTAGTTTGCGCGCCCAGTTTGGCTTGGAATCGACTCAAGCTACCTTCAAACAAGTTTCTATCCATTGTTTGATGTTTTTCAACGCATTTGTGGCATCATGGGTGGTTTCCAATATTCAAATGAAGGATTTAAAACCCCACAGTCATAGTATTATTGTTTTCAGGGTTTGAAATGAAAATGAATGGTGGAAAGAATGTGTTTGCTATCTTAAGGCAGTGATATGGCCAGCCTTCCATATAACATCAAAATCAATTTGCTCTCATACCCATTATACCACTGCAACCATTGCTATTGTTATACCACGTTTAAACCCTTTGAGTCACATTGCCCATGTTTGTAATGAGTCACATTGCCCATGTTTGTAATGAGTCACATTGCCCAATGTAAAAATATGCTCATGTCTTTGTTTCAAATGGCCCATTGAAATCTTTATGGTCATTACTCATAGACAGACATATTATTATTAATGCCATGCCTTTGACTAGATGTGTTCAAACTTTTGAAGGTTGCCTGCTCCTATTTGGTCAAAATTTCATTTGCATCCAAAACAGAGATGGCGCCTTTTTCAGTCCATTTAAAGCTGAGATTTTATCCATAATTTGATTCCTTGATAGTGCTTTGACGATGGGAATATTGGTTGAGTGTTAAACATACATCCTAATTTTTCTTTCATTGCATTCATATCAGTGTACACATTGCCAAAAACTTGATCAGAGATATGTCAGAGACAGAGTCAGAATATGAGCGTGAGCTCTTAATGCTGACTCATCATGAGGTTGATGACCACAGATGGAGCATACTGCACCAAGAGGGTATACACAGAGAAGCCACAGCTTTTGTTTCAACATCACTGTAGGTACTATCTCCACATGGCGTGGAAGGGGTCTCGCCTTCTTCATCAGCGCAGGTACATTCACATGATAATGATGGAGACAAAGACACCAAGGTCCCATTTTTCATTTTCAACAGGTTGAACATACACATTGCTACATCATGACTGACAACAACACATCATACAACCGAGACAGTGTTTTCACCACAGGAGCTGCATGCACCAGGAGAGCACTAAAATGGCGGAAAAGGCTTGATCCACTCCGGATTTTGGCCGAGGCTTCATTGACTGAGCAAGATACATGATGGAGGACCTCCGCTCCGAATTTGGGCAAATTCGGAGAAAATTTTGTCATTTTCAAATTTTTGGTCTAAAAAACAGGTTTTGCAGCTACGTGGGTCGCGCGCTCATGCGCTCGCATTTTTTTGAGACACTTGCTGGAGGATATTTTTACATTTTTTGATTTTTCATGGTTAATTATGCATCCTCTGAAGTCAACTTAGCATTTCAACAAAATCTGGATGGTCAAACAACTCAAAAACACCATGAAAACCACCTTGCTGCCACCTTTTGCACCAGCAGGAAGTACCTCTGGGAGAATGAGGTTTTGGAGGGTCAAATCAACTCCAAATTCAGAAATTCCACTTGGGTTGGAAAGTAGACATCCAGGGCTTTCCAACAAGCTATCATGAGCTCAATTTGGATGCCGGGAGCTACCTCAAAATCAGCCTGGAACATGAGCGACCCACGCAGTTCAGGAGCGACCCACCTAGAAATTTTTCTGAATTTTCAGCTGCCAGCTCAGTATTTCGCCTATTATGGACCAGTTTGCTTATGGATAGAATTTTTGGGTTTTTATGATGTAAATTCATGTTTGATATGTAACTTTGGCTTGTTTTTATCTCTTCTAGAAGATTCACTCTCAAATGAGTAAAAAATCATGTAATGGATCAGTTTCCACTCTTTTAGAGGCAAGTTGTTAGCCGCCTAGATTGTAGTTCCATGATTAGAATTGGTTGAAACTGATCCCTGAAGAGGGAATTCGACCCCTAGAGGTGGGGAAAGGTGTTAGAGTGATCTATATATTGTAATTTCTCAATCATTTTCAGAGGTTGGAGAGGTTGGACTCTTGGGATACTTTTTATACTATTGTACATACTTTTGACATTTTGGCTAAGGAAAGATCAGGGGTTTTGCGGCACTTGTTGGGATCCTTGTGGTGTTCTGTTCTTGATGATGTTTCTCCTTTGTTTACTGTAAGTTTCTTTATGTTTAATGTTGCCATCCCTTCATTATGCTTCTGAACTAAGTTGAATGAGTGATTAAGGTTGAATCCATTGTTTACAGTGCTTAGCCTTTGAATTCAGTTAGTTCTATATGTTTTCAGTTGTTTGGAGAGGATCCAAGTTCTTCTTTGCCCTCTTCAGCTCCTCGTCAGTCTAATCTATCCATAAAATCCAATTCGAAGCATCAAGATCATCACCTACCTCGCCCCAGCTTGAACTCTGCAAAGGTCTGACCTTATCCCCGGACCCAAAATTTGTTTTCCTATTACTCCACATAAACCCAAAAACCACAAAAAATCAAGAACATAAATCATATCTCTTTTTAAGCCTAAAATCATGTCTATTGTACATCATCATCTCGCATCCTATTGCTTATTTTCGAGAGATTGAGATTGACTCCGAGAGAGCCCTTCTCCCGTCCTCGTGTGAGGGCTAGCTGCGAGCGTAGGTTTGATGTAGCCTTGAGTTTTACTTCATTTCCACCAGGTAGATTTGAGTGCTAACATGTACCATAAGCCATACTCATATGTGCCCCTGAGATACCTCAGGACGTGCTTGCCTGCCTTCCAAAAGAACTTGGTAGGATTAACCATCGCTTGTGAAAGCTGGTTCATTGCATAGCATATGTTGGGTCTTCTATTAACTAAATACATGAGCGAACCCAACAACTGTCGATAAACAGTGGCATCCAATACCTCTGCCGATGTAGCATCGTCTTTACTCCAATTTCCTGGAAGAGGAGTGCCTGTTCTGATGTTTAGTTCTGCATGAGTGGACTCCTCCACTCCATGTATCTCTTCCTGTGGTTAATCCACATCTAGAGGCTCATCTTTGGGAACAAGAAGTTCCTCCTCTGCATGCAAGTGTAGCTCCCTCTCAAGCGACAACTTCATGGATTTCACCTCATTGAATCTTATATCCCATCACACCACAGTAATTTTATTGTCTGGAAAATACACACGATAATTATGGGGTGTTTCTGTGTACCCCACAAATATCCCAACTTTTGCAGTCGGCTCCAACTTCTTCCTGGCATCCTTTGTCACATGAATGTAAACAGATGAGCCAAAAATATTCAAATGAGAAATATCAGGCTTCTTACCAGTAAAATCTTCTTCAGGTGTACTCATGCCAAGTACTCTATGAGGACAACGGTTTTGCACATAAACCGTAGTGTTGCATGCTTCCACCCACAAGTGCATCGGTAGGCCCTGGTCATGCAGCATAGCTTGTGTAGCACCCATGATCATTTTGTTCTTCCTCTCCACGACCCCATTCTGCTGTGGGTTATGAGGCCCTATGAGTTCTCTTTGAATAGTGGTTGATGATGATGTTCAGGCATGAAGTGAGGCTTCAGCAAGGATGTCAAGCCTTCTTTTCTCTTCTTACATGATCAATTTTTGCATTGGCTTGTTTAAGTTTTGACCTTAGAATTTTTTTTCTTGGCATAGTGCTTGGCCCTATTATCAAGCTCAGCCTCCTTTTGCCTCTCTAGTTCTAGAGCTCTTTTCAACCCTCTAGTCCTAGGTCTTCTTCTTAACACTTGTTCTTTTGCTTCATTGGTTTCACCATACCTTCCATATGCCTCATCAAGCAAATCCTTTTCCTTATTTTCTTCTCTTTTTGCCTTGAGAAGTTGAATTTCCATGATGGTCTTCTTGGTTTTGAGTTTTTCATTTTCTTGCTCATGAAATGCAGTGACAAAATGAGATCTCTCCAAGTTGGTCTAAAGCTCATTGATTTGGGCATCCTTCTGTTTGATAATCATTTTGGAGTCCTCATCATCATGCCCATCATCTAAATCAATAAGGTCAAAATCAGTCTCTGTTTCATGGAGGTCATCCTCATCATCAATGGTTGCCTCATATACATCCTCCTCTACCATATTTTCTTTTCCCTTATGTACCTACTTTGTTGGTGAAGAAGGCAGGCATTAGGGGAATTTTGAGGTCTAAAATGGGCCTCCTAAGGAAATAATAAAATAATAGCTAAACCAATAAAATAATATTATGAATTTGCAATTCAATTTTTACACCACAATCCATGTAACCATAGTTAAATTCAATTCAAAATTTGTACCAAAATAAAATTAATAAAAAAATTGTATTGATGTGACTATAAATAAGAGTGATATTTTCAAGAAAAAGTCATTATCATTGAACAACTAATGCATTTTTCCTTTGTACATAAATAACTTAAAATAAAATATAAATATAAATTTATAAATTCTTAATTATATTATATACCATTAATTAAAATTTATATTATTTAAATTGTATAATACCATGTAATTAATATACTATATAAAAATAATATAATATAATATAATATAATATGATAAATGTATAGAGATATGCATTGTTTTTTTCAAGAAATATGAAATGACATTTATTATGAGTACTTTACTTTGAATTTAAAAGTACTTAGAGCACTACCATGGTTAACCATGAGTTTTTATCTACCACTGGAAATGTGACAAGTAAGTATCTTTAACTCAAGCAATGCCACCTCAACCATTAGGGATGATGTCATCCCCTAAAATGTGATTGGTTCTCATAAAGTGAATTTTGATTGTACATTTTCCTTCGGAGGCCCATTTTAGACCTCAAAATTCCCCTAATGGCCCCTTCCACAATCTGTGGAGAAAACACTTTCATGTACCCTCTCTGATATGTTTTAGCCAATGTCTCTATCTCAACCACTTTGGTCTTTTGAAACTCACTATTCTTAACCATGATTTATGACCCAATCTGAGTGTGAAATGGTGATGATGGTGGTGAAATGGGTGAAGTAATTTAAGTTGATGACAAAGTAGGTATTGTGGGTTGAGATGGAGGAATGGATGTGGAAGGATGAGATGGTGGAGCCACATCTTGAGCATGTTGAATTGGTGGAGCAGTATAGATGTCATTAGCTATGAAAGTGTCCCATGACATGTTCAATTTATCAAGGTGATGGAGGACAATGATCTTGATGAGATACTAGTGAAAAAGACTTCTTATTTTCTTGTCATAATCTCTCTTTTTGAACAATGTATGCCATTTTTTCAATGTTCCTGAAGAGAAAATAAGGTATGTTGAGAATTTTGACCCTTGTGAAGGGTATTAATAACCTGATATGGTAGGCGTAGAGTCTAGAAAACCTTCCTTCACAAGAAAATTACCTCATGATGATTTTCATCATGGGGACATACCTATCTAGGAGGAAAGAGAATGGAAAGAACCTTTTTCTTTCATTCTTGTACCTTGGCTTGATATATGGGTCAAAGTAATGACTCTCCAAGTCCTTTGACTTGTAAAATTTTTCACCAACATTTGGAATTCCAGCGGAATATGCTATGATAGCTGTAGATATTATGAAAGTGACACTAGCAAGAGTTACCTGGTTATCATGAAGTTTAGAAATGAAAATCCTGATCAAAACAGGGTGATGTTGGACCTTTTGTATTTTTTCACAAAAGTAAAATCATCCTACATGTTTAAAACATGCCACAACCATGGGATAGGCCATGAATTCTCTGGTGTTTGTAGGTTCAAGTCTGAGGAACTTCCCTCCTTTGTGTGGCCTCCTCTCCTCCCTTTCTTCTTCCTCACTGAATTCTCTGTTTTCTTCTTCCATAGTGTCTTGGATAGAAACCCTACAAAGATGAATTGGGAGTTAAATGTAGGTTTATGGAGTGGGGAATGGGATGGAAAAAATTAGGGATATGATGGAATGGATTGTTGAATTGAGGGAGGTGACAGAGAATATAAATGCTTTTGGATTTGGGAATAGGAATTTTATTACAAGTATGGGGATTTGGGAGCCTAGGAATTTGAAATAGCTAGGTCTTAGGATTTAGGAGATAAAGGGGTTTAGGATAGGGATTTGATGATATAGGGGTAGGAATAGGATTTATTGTGATGTAGGAAGGGTAAAAGGGGCCTTCAAGGATCAAATTTTGGATTAGGAAGTAAAACTAGGGTTTGTAGCCTAGAACTCTCCAAATATTTTATAAAAACTGAAATACCATGAAATTTGCACTTGAGGAATGGGAGGAGGGAGTATTTGTAGGTTATTTTCTTGCCAAGAAGTAGTGAAAACCTTTGTTGAAGGTTTAGAGTGCTGACACAAAGTTTGGGAGTTTGCAAGTGAAATTTTTCAGGTGCGCAGCGCCTTTGGCTCTATGCACATCGTTGAGGCTCTATGCGCAGCGCCCTGGCTCTATGTGCAATGCCTTTGGCTCTATGCGCATCGCTTCTTTATAGGTGAGCAACGCCTTCAAGAATTTTGACCTTTCACCCTTCATTTCTAATTTTTTGAGTTATGTGAGTGATGGCTTGATAACATAGAGAGAAAATGAGTGTCTTGAAGGCTTTTATACTTCATGAAGTTGATGATTTGGGCCTTGGGACCCGCTTTCTTCCTTTTTCATTCACTTAACCATTTCAAACATTGCCTTTCATTTTGACTTCTTTTATTTGGCAATTGATCATTTTGATGGACTAGGAACTCTTTGAATTTACAATTTGTTTTTTAGGCATCTTTGGAACACTGAGTTAGCAACTTGGGATGGTGAAATTATTACATTTGAAAGACATAAAATTACATAATGAAAAATATAAAAAATTGCATTTGAACTCAAAATTACACACTGAAATGAGATATTTTCTTCACAAATCATCTTCACATAGTGAAGAGAAGTCTATTTGGATCACCCTTTACTGGATGGTCTTATGCAATGGAATGGAGTTTTATTGAACCTTGAAAACCCTAAAAGGCCTAATGAGACCTTGAAAACCCTAAAAGACCTAATGAGACCTCGAAGGACTGAATTTCAAGATGACATGACTGATATTGATTTTATGGATGATGTATAGTCAACAAGATATGAAGATATGCCAACAAGTAATAAAATTTGTGGAAGAGTGATTATTTTTGGATTTGGGGCTACCATCAGTGACTAATTTTTTTGCATGACCTAGTGGAATGATAACAAATTTCTAAGTGGGACTCCTAAAATGATATGAAAAGAGGATTTTGATCACTGATGGCAGGATGCAAACATTGAAAATAATAGAATATGTTGCTTGTCTGGTTAGGATCGCTTTGATCCATTTTGTAAAGTAATCTGTGGCTGTCAATATCCACTTGTGATGTGCGGATGATGCTAGGTGAATCTCACCTATGAAATCTAGGCCCCACTTCTGAAATCATGCATGTATTGAAATAGGTTAAAGAGGTAATGGGAGAAGCTTTCTCTTACCCTGAAAAAATTGACATTCATGGCAGCTCATTACAGCTTTGTAGACATCTGCAAAAAGTGTCAGCCAATAATATCTCACTCTCAATATTTTATTGGCTGTGGTCTTCCAATATAGGTGGCCCCCACAATCTCCTTTGTGGAAGTAATTCATCACTTCCTTAGATTCTTCCTCGATCAAATATTTCAGCAACACACCTTCGGGATCCTTCTAGTAAAGTGCATTGTCCAGTATGGAATACTTTGAAGCTTTGAGTTTCAAATATCTATCTTGACCCTTAGTCATGCCTACAAGTGGGTTTAGGTGTTGGAAAAAATAAACAATATCAGAATATTGTGGAGATGAAAAAAAGATATCGGATACCTGAATGAGATTCACTTCTTCTTCATTTTTGGACAAGGTTGAAATCAAGTTGATGTCAAGAGCATGAAGGTTTGACTCAGCCATGAGCTTGGCTAAGCCCTGGCCTTTGATCAACTTGGTAGGCTCAATTTCAAGGTCATATTCTAGTAATGCTGCTATCCATCTCCCTCCCCTACCTTCTGGATCTGTCTGCATGAGAACTTCTTTCACCGTTGCATTAGGTACATACGCAAGAGTATGTGAATGTAATTAAACTCTGAAATATTTCAGCACTTTTACAAAAACCAGAGCCTGTTTCTCTATGATGTTGTAGCGAAGGGATGCATCTGTGATATTGTGACTGGAAAATGAAATTGATAGCTCTGTTTTATCCCTTTTATGTATCAATACTGATTCCATGGTGCGCTGAGAGGCAAATAAGAATATTATGAAATCACTAGTATAATCAGAACTTATCAAAACTAGGGCAGTAGTCAAGGAAAAATTAATTGAATGGAAGGATTTATGGGCATCTTCGGACCAATTCACATAATTATATTTCTTCAATGTATTCTTCAATTCTCTAAGATGCTCCGTCAAATTAGGAATGAATCTAAGTAAGAAATTCATCTTACCGTTGAATGCATGTACTTCCTTTTTGCTGCGACGGAAATCAATTTGCTGAATTTATTCAACACGAGAAGGGTCAATCCAGATTCCATCCTTGGAGATGACGTGACCAAGAAGTTTGCCCTCCTCCATGGCAAAAAGGCTTTTCTTTGGGTTGAAATATATTCCGAACTTCCTGCATCTCTCAAAAATAATTCTTAAATGGTGCAAATGTTCATCATCAGAATGTGAAAACACTGTCAAGTCATCTAAATAAACAGCCAAGAAAACATATTTTCATTGGTGAACGTTATGTCCATGGCCCGCTGAAATGTGGCCCTTGCATTTTTCAAACCAAATGGAATTTTTGCATATTTAAACATGGCCCAAGGTGTAGTAAATTTTGTCTTGTCCTGATCATCCTCGTGCACCAAAATTTGCTTGTATCCCGAATAGCCATCCAATAGTGACATCCGAGAAGAACCGAAAACTCTCTGAAGTGTATGGTCCATATTCAAAAGTGGACAGTTGTCCTTGAGGGACACTTTGTTCAAGTTTCTGAAATCTATACAGAGCCGTATTTCTCCAGTATTTTTTCTTACTAGGACCAAATTTGAAATCCAATCAGAGAATTTGATTGGGAAAATAATACCTGACTTGAAAATTCTATTTACCTCTTTTTCAATTGATGTTAGCAATCTGGGATTTATCCTTCTCAACTTTTTCCAAAAGGGCTTTTGATCGTACTTGATTGGAATAATGTGTTGAATGATGTTCTTATCATACACCTTTAAATATGCATATTCCCATGTGAAAACATCAGAAAAATTAGAAAGTAATTTAACATATTTAGCCTTTACCTCGAGAGATAAGGACTTGGATATATTAACCATCTTTGGTTTGTCGGCTATCCCAATGTTTACTTCTTCAACACCCTTTTGTGTAGGCACCAAGGTAGGCTTCCTTGCTACGTCATCTTGGTCAAACAATTCTTCCAAAGGTATGAGACCTTTTGGAATATTGTTGTCTTTCAGCTGTAGTATATCCATCTGAGTTGCTTCTATATCGTGGTAATATTTATCAAAAAAATTATCTATGGAACAATTCTCAAATTATTCTTCACCTTGGAGAAATTTATTTATCTCCTTAACATCCCAGAAAACCTGGCAATATCACAAGTTATTGGGAACAGTGGGACGGTGTTTCACATGAATCTCAAACTTCCTATTTGAAAAGATGGGGATCTTAAAATTGCTTACAGCTTTAGCCAATGAATCTTCCATGAGATTTTGATTTCTTTGCACCACTATAAGTATACATTCCTGAAACATTTTCAAAATATCTAGTACAACATTCCTATATTGTCTCATTCGAGGATGGTTAGCTTGATATTCACCTTTAACTTTCTTGATCACAAGTTCTGAATCACCATACACAACAATCCTTCTTTCTCCTAGTTTCTTCAAGATCTTTAGGCCAGTAATCAGTGCTTCATACTCGGCTTCATTGTTAGTGAAATCAAAAGCTAACTTGTAAGAGCACAATCTAACATTTGTAGGGGCCTTATTCCGCTGATGAAAAGGGCTGCAGACCCAGATTCCAATGCCTGCCCCATATTTTCCCAGGGCACCATCAATTTCCATTGACCATAGACCATTATCATCCTCCAAGTGTTGAAACTCTGATTTTTGTTTTGGCTCAATTTTCTGAACTGTCTCTTCATGCTTTTCTAGACTTTCTTCCACTTTATCCAAAGGTTGTTCTAAATTTTTCACTGCTTCATCTGATTGTTGTTCTGATGAGCTAGGCAGATTTATGTTTTCCTTTGCTACAACTTCTCTAATGAAATTATGGATCTCTGGAACATCTTCTACATCTACTAGCTGGCTATCTACATAATTTAGGCTGATATCATTAAAAAAAATGAATGACTCTAAATCTATATGTACAACATTTATCGGATGATTGTTAGGATTTTATCTTCTTGTGATCATATATTTCCTCTTGGTTTCACGATAAAATTTTCTCAATTGTCTGAAAACATGGATAGTTGCATAATAAAAGTCTAATTGCAATGTGCCTCATAATTCCCTCCCTTAGGATCTTGACAGCAACATGCCAAACAGTGGCAGTATGTCAGCTACCACCACATCCATTAGAACATTCTTTGCTGGAATATTCTCTAGGGAGACTTATATCAAATATTCAATAAGGCCAATACAATGGACTCTACCTGAATCGAAGGAGTATAAGTCATGGTATGGACGAGTGATGTCAAAGCCCAAATTTTCCATGATGGATTTTGGCATTAGATTATGAGAAGCTCCAGAGTCTAACATGGAATTATGTAAAATACACTGATGGATTCTTAAAATCAAGTAAAAAGGAGGAACCTCACTATCTTCTAATTTGTTATCACTCTGCCAGATTTCTAAGGCTGAAGAATAAATCCCAATAGAGGTAACCACAGACCAATATTTTGGCTTGGTATCTAGTCCTACCAAATCAAAGAGGCCTCTCTCCACAAGGTCACAGCCAAGAGGGTTGGATAAAAAGGTTTTAGGCTAGCTATGAGTTCAGGGGTTTTGATTTGATTTTATTGGGTTGCTGGATGAGGATATTAGGTAAAATAGGCTAGGTCAGGGAAAATAGGATTAGGGTTGCAGAGATTCAATGGGGCAAGGTAGGTTGAAAGGATAGCACATTAGGTTTCTTGGGATGGAATGATTCAGACACATGAGGAGCTAGGAAGAGCATAAAAAATGAATTCTTCCTAAACTAAAAAAAATATGAACAGATTATGAAAACTTCCCAAAAATAGAGCATGTGAGATGAATTTTGTTTCTCAACTTGAAAGTGATCATACAATAGAAGTGAAAATAATTATGAAGAAAATACATTCAAACATAACAAGACATAATAAGAAATAATGCTAGACAACCATACCACAGGTATCCCAAATAAATAGCAGCAACACTTTTATTAAGCTCCTGTCAAAATGCTTACAAAGAGTCTCTGATAAAAAAGCCAACATCTAACTGATTCCAACCTGTGAAACCACTAAAAAAATACATGATATAGACATCAAAAAAACTCCTCCCAACCGCAGGGGTCGAATCCATGAGAGGAGGAGTAGTTCCACCAAAAACTGAGCTGAAAACTGAAGTGTAGGGAGGTCCAAGTGAATCCCTAAATTTTGTGAATTGATTCATTACACGTCATTGAGTTCATTTACCTAATGTATTCACCCTAGGTAACAGTAAAAACATGATATTTACATTTACATCAAAGATTTACAAAGGTAAAAACATGATTCCATAAGATAAAAGTCAATTTGCAGAAGAACTCAGAAAAAATCAAAAAACTGTCAAACGCGCCATCCCTTTGTCAAACACGCCATCCACGTTGCAGCCTAATTTTGAATGCATTCCTAGTGTCAAAATTGGGATTAGGATGGCTTGTTTGAATAGCTATCTTGTCTACTTTCTAAATCTACCTTTGTTTTTTTTATTGGAGTTGATTTGCCTTGTCAAAAATTGATTTTCCCAAGACAGCTAAACGCACAACACATAGGAAACAAAATGGGAAGAACATTGATTTTTTGAGTATTTTTTCACCTTTTAAACTGTCAGTTTTCCAGAACAAGGCTTGCAAAGTGGTTTTCCTGCATGTATTCATAATTATGCATCTGTTGGTGGTCTTATTTTTTCTAAAAAGTGCCTAAAAAAGGAGCACAATGCCTAGGGCACTACGCGTTTGAAAATCTAGTTGTCACAATATTGTTCAAGGTTTGCAAAAAATCACAAAAACTTCAAAATAATTACCCAAAACTCCTCAAAATTTGATAATTCGATGTTGATGATGTGACTAGGCATTAAGTGAGGCTTCAGACAATATGTCAAGCCTCAATTTTTGCATTGGCTCTTTTGAGCTTGGCCTTTGCAATTTTGTCTCTTTGGGAATAATGATTGACCTTCTTTATCAGTATGTAATTATATTTTTTTTCCTTCTCCGAAATAATCTCTAGGTGATGGTTAGCTCTATCAAGCCATGGCTCCCGGTTTTCATTGATTACCATTGCAAATTGTTCATTCATGGTGAGCTGATTAGCAATCTCAACCTCTTTTTACCTTTCTAGAGCTAGGCCTCTTTTCAGCCCTCTAGTCCTAGGCTTTCTCCTTGGCACTTATTCTACTGCCTCATCTGTCACACCATATGTTTCAAGAGTCTTTTCAAGCAAAAAATTGGCCTTTTCTGCCTCTTTTTGAGCTTTTATGAATTTAACCTCATCAATGACATGTTTTCTTTTCAGCTACTGGTCCTCCTACTCAAGAAATTCAATGAAAAATTTAGACCTGTCAAGGTTAGTTTGAATCTCTATAATCTTGGATTATTTCTCCTTGATGATTATGATAGTGATCTCATCATCATCATGCTCATCTAGGTCAACAAGGTCAAAATCTCGTTCTGTCTCATGGAGGTCCTCCTTCTCATGTCTGATCTCTGCCTGTACCTCTGCATCTGTCATCTTTTGATTCCCTTTGTCTACCACCTTTGTTGATGTAGAAGGCAAGGCCCCTGCCACAATATGTGGGGCAAACACTTTCCTATGACCTCTCTGGTACATTTTTTCCAATAACTCTATCTCAGCCTACTTAGTCTTTAGAGGGTCACTAATTTCAGCTCTGCTAGGTGATCCAGTCTCAATGTGGGATGGAGATGATGGTGGTGAAATAGATGAAGGAGACTTATATGATGATGATGCATGAACTATGGGCTGAGATGGAGGAATGTATGTGGAAGGATGAGATGATGAAGGCACATTTTGGGCATGTTGAATATGTGGAGCAGTGGATATGTCATTAGCTATAAATGAACTCCATGGAATGTTCAATTGTTTGAGGTGATGTAGGACCATGATTTTGATGAGGGCGTGGTGAAAAGACTTTGCATTTGGTGTTCATAATCTCTCTTTTGGGAAATAAATTCCATCTTGTCAATGCTCCAGAGGAGAAAATAAGGTATGTTAATCATCTTGACCCTTGTGAATTGCATAAGTAGCTGAATGTGATAGGTATAAAGTCTAGAGAACCTACCTTCACAAGAAAATCATTTCATGATGATTTTCATCATGGGAGAATATCTCTCCAGGAGGTAAGAGAAAGGAAAAATCCTCTTTATTTCAATCTTGAATCTAGGTTTAATGTATGGCTCATAGTATTGCTCCTCCAAGTCTGTTTTCTTGAACCATTTCTCCCCAGCATTCGGGATTATAGTGGCATCTAATATAATGGCAGTGGACAAAGTGAAAGTGACACCAACAAGGGTTACCTAGTTGTCATAGAGATTGGAGATGAATAGTCTCGTCAACATAGGATGATGTTGAGCCCTTTGAAATTTCTCACGGAATTAAAAACAGCCTACATGCATAAAACATGTCACAGTTATGGGAGATGCCATGAGTTCCCTAGTATTTTTTGGCTCAAGTTTAAGGATTTTCCCTCCTCTACTCGACTTCTTCTCATTTCTTTCTTCTCCCTCAATGTAGTTTCTGTTATGTTCTTCTTCCGTAGGTGTCTTAGTATGAAACCCTAGGGATGTAGGAATTATATAACATATGCATTATATATCTAGATTCTCTTGATCTAACAATATTTAATTTCTTGCTAAATACAGAATCCTTCCATTGTTAATCTTTTATGGAAATTATAAACTCAATTGAAAACACATCAAGCAATAAAAAAAATCGCACATAACATAGTTGTTTAACGGAAAAGACTGAAGCTAAAAACCCAAAATATCATATATTATGTATCATGGAGATCATGTAACAATCTCATACAAAGCTTAGTACATTAAGCTCTCAATACAATCAATCGTCACACACTAACATGAAGAAATATGCAAATCCATGCACTGATTTATTGCCACCTGATAGCCTGCCTCAACTGCGCAATCCCTGTTGAAGAATAGCTCTGAATGAATTCGAATTAAAATTGCCTTCACTACAAAATTCTCATTGGCAACTCCAATGTGTGTGTGATGCAATCAATGCATCACTATAGTCACAACAGATAGTCCATCTCACCCTTTCACCTACCTCTCCACTAGGTCTCCACTGGAACTGACATGCATTTTAGTTAACTATTGTATTTGTTCAGTTGATTAGTGAATTATTATTTGTGAATTAATCAACTAATTAATTCACTCCACTCTCACTAGTGCATCATTCATTTAGACTAGATACAACTAGCTCAACTGAGTTTAACTCCATTAACTGAGTTAAACTGAATAACAACTCCATGAACTACTCTTCCAACTCTGTCATAACTTTGCGACTTCAATTCTAACTGATTCCTCCATGCTTGAACCACCAGTAAATCCTATGAATTGCGTAATTCCTTCAACCCACTGATTTTCCAAATCTGTATACTGAAATAAAGTGATCCAAGAGAATAAGTTGATATTTAGATTCTGATTATTATTAAGGACTAATAATAATCAACACTTCTATTTTTAGATCGACGATCTATAAATAGACTTCGCCCAATATTCTAAAAATATAATTTTATCTATTTTTCCAACTTGAACAACCATCCACAAATAGCATCTTGCAAGTTCTGAAATATGATCACCATGTCTAAAAATATACATAGTCTAAAAATAGACTTGCACCTATTGAAGGTGGCTGATTTTCACTAATCTCATCATCTTTTTGAATCTTAGCACTCTCTCTCAACAAGATAGGGATTATCCTTCACCCCGATCCTACGTCCATGGTATTCAAATTTTCTCCTGGTGAGCGCCTTCGTCAGAATATCTGCATCCTGATCTTCCGTAGGAATGTACTGAAGCAACATGATCTTCTGATCCACACAATCTATGATATGATGATACCGGATATCAATATGTTTAGATCTATCACGAAACATAGGATTAATCGAGAGTTTAATGCAAATCTGATTATCACAATGTATCACTATAGGATCTAAATGAGAATCGAACAAACCGACCAGGATCTTCCTCATCCAGATAGCCTCACATGTAGCTTGACTTTCTGCCATGGATCTTTGTTTCCTGCTATACTAAGAAACCGCTATAGATCCAATACTGAAAACCCCTCCTGATTTGATCTTTCTGTCTATTGGGCTTCCTACCCAATCTGCATCTGTGAAGCCATGCAACTTCACCTTATCCATATGTCTGTACCATAAGCCATACTCATATGTGCCCCTGAGATACCCCAGGACATGCTTGCCTACCTTCCAAAAGAGCTTGGTAGGCTTAACCATCGCTTGTGAAAGTTGGTTCACCACATAGCATATGTCCAGCCTTGTATTAACTAAATACATGAGTGAACCCACCAACTTTCGATAAAAAGTGGCATCCACTACCTCTGTCGATGTAGCATCCTCTTTCCTCCAATTTCCTGGAAGAGGAGTGCCTGTTCTGATGTTTGGTTCTGCATGAGTGGACTCCTCCACTCCATGAATCTCCTCCTGTGGTTGATCCACATCTAGAGGCTCATCTTTGGGAACAAGAAGTTCCTCCTCTGCATGCAAGTGTAGCTCCCTCTCAAGCGACAACTTCATGGATTTCACCTCATTGAATCTTATATCCCATCGCACCACAGTAATTTTATTGTCCTGAAAATACACACGATAATTATGGGGTGTTTCTGTACTCCTACAAATATCCCAACTTTGCAGCCTACCCAAATTTTCCTAGCATCCTTTGTCATACGAATGTAAACAGGTGAGCCAAAAATCTTCAAATGAGAAATATCAGGCTTCTTACCAGTAAAAGCTTCCTCGGGTGTACTCATGCCAATTACTTTATGAGGACAACGATTTTGCACATAAACCATAGTGTTGCATGCTTCCACCCACAATTTCATCGATAGACCCTCATCATGCAGCATCGCTCGTGCAACACCCACGATCGTTCTGTTCTTTCTCTCTGCGACCCCATTCTACTGTGGGTTATGAGGCGTTATGAGTTCTCTTCGAATTCCTTCGTTGCTACATAAGTCTTTGAATTCGTTTTTTGACCAATTGTAATTCACGGATAAATTACGCCTCCCTAGGCAGTGTGTTAGCCCAACACAGATGAAAGACTATACTACCATTTCTCCTAACTCATTAGATACACAGAGAGGATTGGATGATTTGATTGCCTACTGCCTCCAAATGGTCACTGCTGCCCACCACATCTTCAAATTCAAGCGGCTCATTGTCAATGCTTCCCCGTAAGCTAGTTATCTAAATCGGGCTGTCGTAAACTACATTCATCAACCAAGATCTTACAATATGGAAAATCGAAGTAAACATAGATGCATGTAGGGAAAACAAGAAGTACTCTTTATTTATGATAGAAGGAGAGGTTACAACCTAGTGACTTATTTGAAGTGACCTTCCAGTAGAGTTCCCAAGTCTCATCACAGCATAAATCTCTCTAGCAGGTGCTCCACAAATAAAACTCTCAAATGAAAATTCTCCATCATTTCTCTACTCAAATTCTTCCTCTTCAAACACTTAGATATGTGTTCAATTTATAGATGAACTGTAGGTTGTTCGTAACAAATTGCATTCAAAATAGGCAAGACATGTTTCCATTCATGTAGATGTCAAATGGACACTTGGATCCGAAGCTTGACACATGTGAACCCTTCTAGAAGACACTGGCCAAGTGGAGATTCCGGAACAATGAGAATTTCGCTCCCAATGTGACCAATGCACCTTTGAATGTCGGGAAGTGCTTTGCAGAGCAGCCTTGAATGGGGCTACCTACATATGCAACACACTTAAGCCCCTTAGAGCCTGTGTTGGTGAGCTCTCACATGTTAAATAATAAGCTTCAAACCATGGAAAACCCTTGCTTGTTGAAAGTCTTGTTCGATTCATGTTGTTTCCTGTCTTAGGGCATATAGAAAATGAGATGATAGGGAATGATAGACCCTTGATCATCGGTCTTGGAGATGATGCCCAGTTAACTAGGTCATTGGGAATGGTGCCCAAATTGACCTATAACACGGTTGAGATATATTCACCACCATTATCGCTCTGTAGAGCCTCACTTGCTTCCCCGACTCCTTTTCCATCAATGCTTTAAACTCACAGAACTTTGAGAATGTTTCACTCTTATTCTACATGAATAATATCCAGCATCTACGAGAATATTCATCAACAAAAATAACATAATACCTGTGTTTTTTTGTTGAAGCAACTGAGAAAGGTCCACACACGTCTGTGTGAATTCTCTCCATCATCACCGAAGCATAGTTCTCCTTCTCATGAAAGGTGGTCTTCAAAAACATACCCATACTACATCCCTTACACTGATATGACTATGAAAGAGCACCCTTGGGAAGTCCAATAGAAATCTGCTGCAAAATCTTCAAAGCGCCATGGTGAAGATGGCCCAATCTCCTGTGCCATAATTCACCCTCATCCCAGCTCACCACTTCTTCTGCTTTGCCCACCATTGCAGCGCAGCCATATACCTCCAGCTTATATAGATTCTTAACTCAAATCCCTATTTTCTTGGTTTGACCCATTGTTTTATGTCGAAGGAAAGCTTTTCCCTCACTAAAAGCAACGTCATAACCTTTGAGTTCCAACATTGCGACCGAGACCAAGTTCTTCTTCAGACCTGGAACATGCATAAATTATTTCAACAGAAATGGATTACCCGACTCCCTCTCAAAGGTAATGGTCCCAATGCTGGTCACACTGTATTGACCATCATCGCCCATCTCTATATGCATTTGGAGGTCCTTCTCCTCCAGATCACTAAACAACTCCTTGTTTCCCGTCATATGGAAAGACGCACCACTATCAAGATACCACACCGATCCCATAGCGCTTGAAACCAAGCATGAAATCAAAGAGAAATAGATTTCAAATTTCGAGGCTAAGGCCTCACCCGCTATAGCTCCAGAAACCTTCTTTTTCTTCTTCTTCTGTGGGCAGTTAGTGGCGAAATGCCCATGTTCGTGACAGTGAAAACACTTCACCTTGGACAAATCCTGCTTATTGCCTTTAGCCTCATATTTTGAAGGGAATTTATTCCCCTTACATTTCCTTGCTTTGGAATCCAAAGCGCAATTCTCTTCATCTTCATTCTTCGATAAAGAGCCATCCCTAGTACTTCGCCTTATCTCCTCCTGCACAAGATCTGACCAAAGTCGCTCCCATCCCGGCATTTTCTCCCATCCATTGACAGAGCCTTCATAGCTATGCCAACTCTTTGGAAGCCCGAGGAGAGCCAAGCTCACCAAGTATTCATCATCAACATTAATCCCCACACTTCCCAGTTCATCCTTACAGTGTTCAAACTTCGTGAGATATTTTGGAATATTGTCGCCCTTCTCCATTTTTATTTTTCTGAGCTTATCTTTAAGCGCAAAATTCCTTTGGTCACTTCTGCTTTGGAACAAATCTATCAAAGCATTCCACATTGCAAATGGAGTGGGTTTCCCATGAAGGCTAGACACAATATGGTCCTTCACACCTTCCAATAAAATTCTTCTTTTCTTTGCTACCTTCTTTTACCATGTGTAAAGTCCTGCAGCATCACTAGAATTTGACTTAGGAACATCGCTATCGATGAACTCCTTCATTCCATTATCTTCTAGCACCACCTCCATCCTGTCCTTCTAGGCTATGTAATTCGAGCTTCCATCAAGGGCATACTCCAATCACAACCCATTGAAAGACATTTCAATGTATACTCAACTGTCGCACCAAGAATTTTCTGCAGCAAATTCGAATTGTCCACCAGCACAAACTCAGCAATTCTTCACAATTGCAATCTTCAAGAATTAAAACTGCTCTAATACCATGTAGGAATTATATAAAATACACATTATATATCCATATTCTCCTGATCTAAAAATATTTAAATTCTTTCTAAATACAGAATCCTTCCATTTTTAATCTTTTGCGGAAATTATAAACTCAATTGAGAACACATCAAGCAATAAAAACAATCGCACATAACATAGTTGTTTAACAGGAAATCCTGAAGCTAAAAACCCCAAATATCATATATTATGTATCATGGAGATAATGTAACAATCTCATACAAAGATTATTACATTAAGCTCTCAGTACAATCAATCGTCACACACTAACATGAAGAAATATGCAAATCCATGCACTCATTTCTTGCCACTTGATAGCCTACCTCCACTGCGCAATCCCTGCTGAAGAATAGCTCTGAATGAATTCGAATTACACTTGCCTTGACTGTGAAATCCTCATTGGAAACTCCAATGTGTGTGCAATGCAATCAATGTATCACTATAGTCACAACAGATAGTCCATCTCACCCTTTCACCTACCTCTCCACTGGGTCTCCACTGGAACTGACATGCACTGTAGTTAACTGCTATATTTGTTCAGTTGATTAGTGAGTTATTATTTGTGAATTAATTAAATAATTAATTCACTCCACTCTCACTAGTGTATCATTCAGTTAGACTAGATACAACTAGCTCAACTGAGTTTAACTCCATTAACTGAGTTAAACTGAATAACAACTCCATGAGCTACTCTTCCAACTCTGTCATAACTTTTCCACTTCAATTCTAACTGAGTCCTCCATGCATGAACCACCAGTAAACCCTAGGAATTGCGTAATTCCTTCAGCCCACTTATTTTCCAAATCTGTACACTGAAATAAAGTGCTCCAAGAGAATAAGTTGATATTTAGAGTCCGATTATTATTAAGGGCTAATAATAATCAACACATTTATTTTTAGATCGACGATCTATAAATAGACTTCGCCCAATATTCTAAAAATAGAATTTCATCTATTTTTCCAACTTGACCAACCATCCACAAATAGCATCCTGCAACTTCTGAAATATGATCACCATGTCTAAAAATAGACATAGTCTAAAAATAGGACCTAAAAATAGCCTGCGGGCCCACTTAGTGAAGGTGATTGATTTTCACTAAGATCATCATCTTGTTGAATCTCAACAAGGGAGGTGTAATGATAGTGGAATGTAGGTAAAGGGAGTGAGGAATAGTGTGAGGAAATTTAGGGAGATGGGGGAAGGGATTTTTGATTTTAGGGAGGTGACAAAGAGTAGGAATGATGAGGGAATTGGAATAGGGAATTTAATTATAGTTTAGGGATTTTGGAAGCCTAGGCAAGTGAGTAGCCTAGGGTTTAGGGTTTGGGGATGAAAGGTTTAGGGAATGGGGATTATTTGATATAGGGATTAAGGATAGGGTAATTATGATGTGGGAAGGGAATTAAAGTACTAGGGAGTGAAATTTGATATGAAATTGGGATTTAGGGAATGACGAAGGTTTCAAACTTAAAAATAAAAACCAACTCTTTAAACAAGATCAAACACCAACAAATTGACTTGATGAGGAGAGGAATGGTGCTAATGGTAACTTACTTGATTGTTGGAGGCTGTGGAGTGATTTTGATAAAGATTTGAAGGTGATAGCACAAGTTTTGGAGTTTTACTGTAGAAAACGGGCAAACGCACAATGCAAAGAGGAAACACACAACACAACCTCTGTTTTGTAAAATTTCGCCCTCAAACTTGAAAATTATGATTTTGATGAGGTTTCTCAAGGATGGAGAAGGCAAATGAAGTTTGTTTTGATGTCATGAGAGATTATATACTTGAGTGAATTTGATTTTAATTCTTTGAAACCCACTTTGCTAATGTTTCAAATTTCACTTTTAAACTTTGAAGAATACCCTTACACTTCTACACTTTTCTCTTTGACATTTCATCAGTGGATGAAATGAGAACTCTTGCACTTTGACATGTGCTTGTTTGGCATGTGGAACTAAGTTGGAAGCTTGGGAAATAGGTACCTATTACATATAATGAACATAAAATTATATAAATTAAAAATAAAATTACATCTATGTTTTTGAAATAAATTTACATTTTAGAATGAAACTCACACTTGAAAGGGATATTATTTGAATCACTCTCATTATTTTTTCTGACCTTATGAAATGAAATGGTGTTTTCTTTAGGCCTTGGAAAATGAAAACCTAGAGACCTAATGAAGACCTTGATTGACCAGACTTCATGGTGACTTGACTGACATAATGACATGATGAAATGGAATTTCATGACTGAAGTATGCTCAGCAAGATATGAAGGTGGGCCAACAAGTATAAATTTTTCAGGAGGAGTGATTTTTTTTTACTAGGACTACCATCAGTGAGTAAAATTTTTGAATGAAGACCTAGGTGGAATGACAAAAATTTCTAAGTGAGACTCCTAAAATGATATGAAAAGAGTATTTTTGATCACTAAGGGTAGTTTGCAAATACTGACACTAACATAATTGATCGTCAATAGAAGAACCAAAAATGAGTTCGGGTTGATCATCTTCGACATTGGCCATGTCAGACAAAGGATCTACTTTAAGAATCTTGGCATCATGGGATATATATTGGTTATTCTTAACAAGATCGGTTAAAGGAATATACACTTTTAACTTTGAAATTTCTGTTTCTAGGCTAAAGGAGTGGTTTTGTCTACCTCTTTA
>JAXQQM020063168.1:0-24150 GCA_034641835.2 Pinus albicaulis | reverse complement strand
CATGCCTTGAGAGAGTGCCCTTTGGATGCAAAAGTAGTAGAGACCTGTGTAATTTTTTCAGAAAAACATGAGACCAAGAGTTGTCCTTCACTTCTTGGTCTTAAAGTTGTCTTTCAAGAAGAAACCTCTACAAATTCCACAAAATCTCTCAATTTTGTCTCTAGAAGGCCGTGGCAAGGACCTCAAACACAAGGATTCCATGATCAGATGTATAATCAACCCCCACCAAATTGGAATTCTTGGCAGCAACCTTGGCCCCAATTCCAAAATAAATCTCAAACTTGGGCGCAAGGAGCACAAAATCCGTATGGAAGATACTCTTAGTACTATCAATATCCACCATATCCACATTTCCCTCCTCAACAGAATTTTCAACAAAATCCTCAAAATCCACCACTTCCATTACCATTTCTTCATAAAACAAATCAGTTGCCTGGCCAACCCATACCAGATCCCAACGATAAAAATCCTCAGAATACATACATGATAGAAGGCCAATAGTTTCCAACTTATTTTATTACTCCTTTAGACCTTAGTGATGGTCAACTTAGGTCTGGAAGAATACTTGAAAAGAAGAAACCTTCTATCATCATAGAAGAGAAAAAAAACTCTGAGGAAGATTCTCTACTGGTGAATAAAAGTCTTGAAGAGAACACACCTTTCCAATACCTAAACATTGAAAAATCAAAACAAAAAGAACCAATAATTTCAACTCCTATATTAGAACAGCCATCAACATCCACTTCTACACCTCCCTTTCCAGAAAGATTACAAATTGATAGAGGTGTAGAAAAAAAAATTATGGTGCCTAATTATGATTTCCTAGATGAGCTGAGAAATGTTTGTATTAATATCCCATTATTGCAAGCTATCAAGGAAATTCCAATCTTAGCAAAGACAATAAAGGAGTTGAGCATGAAGAAAACAGGAAAAAGAATAAGAGAGACAAAGAAAATTCAACTGGCAGGAAAAATAGCAGATATCATGATGGGTAAGATTGTTATTCCAAAGTATCTAGACCCAGGAAATCCAGTTGTCAAAATACACATCAATGGAACTGAGATCCAAAACACACTTATTGATTTAGGAGCAGCAATCAATATCATGAGTAGACAAATCATGGATAAACTGAAACTTCCTAATCTTCTTTTTACACCCACATTATTATAATTAGCAGACAAATCTGTGATTAAACCTGATGGGGTAATAGAAGACATTCCAGTGTCCCTATATTCTTGGGAGTATCCCGTGGATTTTATAATCCTAACTCCTAAGAGCAATCTAGGAGGGCATCCTATTATATTAAGAAGACCTTGGTTAGCTACAACTGATGCTTTCATTAGTTGTAGATCCGGTGATATGCACATCTCTGATGGTAGTTCAACCAAGAAATTTACCTTGTATCCTCCAGCAAAAACAATTACAAAATTAGATGATACCCAATGGATGGAGGATGAAGAAGACTTACAACCTCTCTTCACAATTTCAGAAATTAGTGAAGATAGCCAGATTTTGAATACCTTAGAAAACTTTGAATCCTCTTCGGAATACAAACATGAACAATTTCAAGAAGAATCCAACATTGAGTTTTTATCATCAAGATAGATGTCTCTCTATTCCATGGATAAATTTGGCAGCTCTACAATTGAGATATTTCCAGGCAAAACTTTAAACATAAACAAGAACCTAGAGAAATCTCAACAAGTAGAGCTAGTCAAGATATTACAGAGACATTCTTCTGCATATGCATGGGAGTACACTGATATGAAAGGGATAAGCCCCAAGACTTGCACTCATCACATCTACATATAGGAAAATTGTAAACCAATCAGACAACCTCAAAGACGGATGAATCCAAATCTTAGGGAGATTGTTAAAGAAGAATTGCAGAAATTGTTGAATGCCAACTTTATCTATCCTATTTCAGATAGTCAGTGGGTTTCTCCTTTGGTAATTGTGCCAAAGAAAAATGGTAAATGGAGGGTATGTATTGACTACCGAGAATTAAACAAAGCTACTCTTAAAGATCATTTTCCCCTACCTTTCATAGATCAGGTGTTAGATACATTAGCTGGCAAAAAGTTCTTCTCATTTTTAGATGGGTTCAGTGGTTATAACCAAATTCAAGTAGCACTTGAAGATCAAGACAAAACCACATTTACCTGTCCTTGGGGTACGTATGCTTACCGAGTATTGCCATTTGGATTATGCAATGCACCTGCAACATTTCAAAGGGCGGTACTAGGAATTTTTTCAGATCTAATACATGATTGTGTAGAGGTATATATGGATGATTTCACAGTTTATGGAAACACATTTGAAGAAGCTTTAGTAAACTTGGAAATTTTTTTAAAGAGATGTAAAGAAGCAAATCTTTCACTAAGACATGAGAAGTGTTTTATGATGTTTACTGAAGGAATTTTTTTGGGACATCACATTTCAGGGGATGGGATTAGAGTTGATGAGTCAAAAGTTGAATTCATCTCTAACTTATCTATTCCAAGTTGTCAAAAATATGTTAGGAGTTTTCTCGAATTTACAGGATATTATAGAAGGTTTATAGAAAACTTCACCAAGATAGCATCTCCACTTTTCAAATTACTTACCAAGGACTGTGAATTCAAGTGGAATCCTGATTGCCAGTTAGCCTTTGAAACCCTGAAAACAAAAATCTCTGAAGCAACTATTTTAAGGGGACCTAACTGGAAGTTACCTTTTCATATTTCAACAGATGCCTCAGATACAGCTTTAGGAGCAGTATTGGGACAAAAAGACCTGATTCCTTATGCCATCTACTATACAAGTAGAAATTTGACTCCTTCAGAGTTAAATGATACTGTAACTGAAAAAGAGTTTTTAGTTGTTTTTCATGCCATAAACAAATTCAGACACTATATAACAGGCTATGAAACTTTTGTTCACACAGATCACTCTGCAATTAGATATCTAATGAACGAATCAATTACTAATGGTAGAGTTATAAGATGGTTATTGCTTTTACAAGAATTCAAAATTACCATTCTAGATAGGCCTGGAAAACAAAACACAGTAGCTGATTTCCTATCTAGACTCCAAAACATCAAAGATAACACTCCAGTTGAAGATCAATTCCCTGGTGAATATCTTTTTTCAATCTCTACTCAGACTCCTTGGTTTGCTGACATTGCTAATTATTTAGTTTCAGGAAAATTTCCTTCAATAATGAATGCAAGAGAAAAAAGAAAGATCATTTATGACAGTGCAAAATATTCATGGGTTTCTAATGAGTTATACAAAACAGGTCCAGATTTTATCATTAGAAGATGTGTTCGGGAAGATGAGATGCCTGAGATCCTCAAGGCATGTCATGATGAACCTTTTGGCGGACACTTTGCTGATAAGAGGACAGCTTATAAGGTCCTTCATTTAGGATACTATTAGCCATCCCTTTTTAAAGATGCTAAAGAGTATGTAAAAAGGCGTGACAGTTGCCAAAGGGTAGGGAAACCTTCTCCTTCAGGTGAGATGCCATTGCAGCCTCAGGTACATATTGAACCTTTTGAAAAATGGGCTTTAGATTTTGTAGGACCTATCAGTCCTCCATCAAGACAAAAGAAATATATATTAGTTTGCACTGATTATGTTACCAAATGGGTAGAAGCCAAGACATTACTTTCTACTACTGAAGCATATGTAGTTAATTTTATTTTTGAGGATATTTTTACTCGTTTTGGTGTCCCAAGGGAAATTGTTACAGATCAAGGAGCTCAATTCAAATCAAGGCTAGAGGAACAAATGATGGAGAGGTACAAAATCAGACACAGAAAATCTACTCCCTATCATCCACAAGCAAATGGTCAAGTGGAATATACCAATAAATTCATTGAAGGAATCCTAACAAAGACTATTCATTTACATAGAAGAGATTGGGCAGACAGGCTTCCTGAAGCCTTGTGGGCCTATAGAACTACATGGAGAAGCACAACAGGTCATACTCCCTATGAACTTGTTTATGGAAAACAAGTTTTGTTTCCCATAGAGTTTTAGATTCAAACTTTTAAAATGGCAGTTCAGCTAGGACTTGATCTAACAGAGGCACAAAAGCACAGATTGGAGCAGATTAATGAATTGGATGAGATCAGACAAGATGCAGTTCAGAAAACAAGTATAGTCCAATAGCAAAGGACTAGATGGCATGATAAGTACATCAAGGAAAAGAAGTTCAAAGAAGGTGACTGGGCTCTCTTGTTTGATTCAAAGTTCAAATATTTTCAAGGTAAATTCCAAACACATTGGCTTGGGCCATATGAAATTATGAGAATTTTTGAAAATGGAGCAATAAAAATCAGGACAATAGATGAAGAGAAGGTCACTTTTCTTGTAAATGGTCATAGATTGAAGCTGTATCATAAGCCACTTTCAAGAGAAGAATTTGTCAAGAGATTCTAGGAAAACAATAATGTGAAGTTAATGAAGAAGAATTTTTCTTCTTCATCAACTTAGTTGAATTTTCTAAATTAAAAAAAAATAAAAAATAAAAAAATAATAATAATAATAATAAAGTATAAACATGAAAACTAATCATTGATTAGTTATACAGAAAAGATAAAGTGAAAATTAGAATCCTTCTGACACTTTAGCTTTTCAAATTTGTTCTTTTTCTGCAATTAGCTATCACAAAATCATAAGTATCACTCCATCATATCTCCATTCATTCATATTTCATTCACTCCATTCATTCATATTTCATTCACTCCATTCATCCATATTGTTAGCACCCAATCTGAACCTCAGGCTGAAAAAGGAAAATCAGGGTAACAACTAAACCACGCTCAGCCTTGTAGCTAGCCCTACAAGGACAGGAGAGGGCTCTCTCCGTAGAATAGATATTCAATAACACAATAATGAACAGATTTTAGGCTAGATATATGAATGTGAAAAGGGGATTTAATAAATGACTGAAATTTGTAGGGATGTATGGGACAAAGGGACAACCTGAGCTGAGGAATTAAATCAAGGATACAGGATATTTCGTGGGGCAAGGTAGGCAGGAGGTTTAGCAATCAAATTGAAATAAGGTGAAGTGGAAAGACTGTTGAGAAGCTGAAAATGGCATAATACATGGATCCTTTTCAAACAGAAGAAAACACACTCAGTATGAATGAGTCCCCAAGGCAGAGCATATAAAATGGATTCTACCTTTCTAACTTGGAAACATTCAACTGGAAATGTTTATAAATGAATGATGAAACATAACAATGTACATATGAAACAAAAGAGAGACATATGCTAAAACTCATACCACATGAATCCCACAAATCAGAGTTGCATCAATTTATTAATTCCCTGCCAAACTGTACAAAAGGAGCCTAAATCTCACTGCCACACTGTTCCCCTACTTCTGAGTTTTCAGACCTCAGACTCTCCAGCCCTTTTCAAATAATTATAATTTACAATAAATAGACGGATTTTGCAGGAATACAAATCGATGGAAGAGAAGAAATCACAACTGAAGATAGAAGGCCAAAAGCCAACAGTCTCTTCGTAAAAGAAGCGTTGTGTTACATTCGGTCAGCGAGAAGGCGAAACATTGTAAAGCAGATATGTTGAATTGTAATTGAAGACACAATAAGAAATCTGATCCTATTTTCCTGCTGTTGTAGATATCTTTATTTTATTTTAGGCCCTCGGCCTTCTGACTGTTCACTTTCCATCTGCCGTTATTCTATGACTTTCTATAGAATGCTGAAAAAAATGAATTTATGCTTTCGTGAAGGGAAGAATGTATTCAAACGGGAGAAAGGAAGGGAGATGTAGGCGGGAATCATATGAAAATCACAATTGGGATCGGGAGGTGGGACGCATTTGGGACAAATCATACAAAATTTCCGATGCGATTAGATTAAACCATGGGAAATCCTTTAATAAACGTAATAAAATGCGATTTGGGATTTACAAAGGGGAAAGGGCCTTTATATTATAATGGCAGTAAGTACGGTTTGGGGGGCCTGGGGATATAATCGCAATTGAAAATCAGAGGGGAGCAGAGTTAACCTATGCGGGGAATGCCGATTTGCGATGGCCCGATTCACTGTGGGCCGTCCGATCGGCAGGGAAGATCGACGGTTGCGATGTCAGTCGGGAGTTTCAATCGGAGAGTGCTGCAATCGGAGAATATTGCGATTGATCAATCAGAAGGGGCATTATGGGAGAGCCGATTGCGATGGCCCGATTCGTTTTAAACCATCGGATCGGGGGGAGCAATCAACGGTCAGATATGCATCGGAGGTTGCAATTGGCGGGATATACAATCAGAGGGAGACTTGCGATTGAGCGATTAGACGTGGGCCATCCGATTGGCGGGGAAGATCGACGGTGCTAGACCAATCGGGGTTTGTTAATCGGAATTCACAATCGGGGGGAATGCGATCGGAGGATTGGGGAAGAGACTTGCGATTGATCGGATCGGAGACCTTTGCGATTGGCTCATCGGGGCATGCAAATGGACCTTGCGATTTTGCGATTGAACAACTTTTGCGATTGTGATTTATAACAAAGACTTTAAACTTTATATCATAAGGTTTATATTATATGCGCGGTGGGGAAGTGATATATACGGCGGGGGTTTATATATGATATAAATTTGCTTACAAGGTCTATGGGTGTGGAAAAGGGGAAGTGGTTTTAATTAAATCGCATATGTATTCCAAGTTTTGTAATGCAATTTTTATGATCGGAAAGGGGAAAAAAAGGGGTTTTCAAAGGGAAATGATCATAAAGTTAAAAGGGAAAATGGGAAATAAGGGGGGGGCTTATGGAATAGAGGGATTTTACTTCATTTAAGCATAAAATTCAATCCAGAAGTCAGTTTTGAGAGTGTAGTATACCGGTGGAAAGCTCTTTCTGGGCTCTTTCTGATGGATTTTCTTTGAAGATGATCTAGTTCCGAGAACGCTATGGAAAAATTCTCTAAAGGCAGGGACATCACTTTGTGGAGATAACAGCTTCTGAATTGTGATTGAAAGGAAACGTATCATGCTTTCACCTCAAAACATGGTTTTGAGGTGAAGCTTGCATCAAACTGAACAAATTATATCTCTGATTTTCTTGTTTGTTGTGCTTGTATTTATTGACTTCCTCATGACCTTACTGATCTTTATTGACACTTGACTCATTAATTTGACCATGGTGAGACCTTAGATACTAATGAGGCCCATCCTATGACCTACTGATATGATTTTGAGAATGAAAGTGACTAATGACTGAAGACCATAGGGGGAGAATCAGCAAGTACCTCATGAGGGAAAACTGATAGAGATTACTACCTTCAATGAATCCATGACCTAGTGGAATGGTGAAATTTTATTCGGTATGAGACACCAAATATGCAAATGCTAAAGAGCAGTTTTGATCACTGATGGTAGTATGACTAGAGTGACACTAACATCGGCTCCAATGGGGATGGTAGCTCATTGGAGGTGCCAAGAACACCGTAGGGCAAGTAGCTTTATCCATTGGGCATGGAGTCAAAAGTACTGAAAAACTGACACAATGTAGACTGACACTAGCTCAAGACTGAAAGACTAACATAAAACCAAACTATACACATAACATTCAAGTTTTATAGCCTTCACCTTGGGCCCCAAACTTCAATGAATGTGTACTTTGAACTTTGATAAACATAACATGGTATATACAATGATGATGACATAGATTCTGATCCTTTGTTTTCAGCAATGGTAGTGCTTTAAAATCCTACCATTTACTGCTCCTCCAGGGAAATCTTGGCCATCCATTTCTGAAAGCAAGAAGGCATTCTGTCCTCTGTAAGCTGAAATCCTATATGGTCCTTTCCATAGATTATCAAACTTACCATGCTTCCCTTTGTCTTCATTTCTGGCATCCCATTTCAACACTATATCATCCAGCTGAAACTTTTCTGCTTTTGTTTTCCTATCATATATTTTCTTTATTTTCTCCTGCAACTGAATAGCGTTCTGTGACACCTTCTCTCTTGTTTGCTGAAGGTGGATCATTTGATTGATCCTTCTCTGATCGTCATTGTCCTCGCTGCCAACTTCTTGCAATAATCTTATAACTGGGACTGTAAGGGATGTAGGAAAGACAGCATCAGTACCATAAACCAGCTCAAATGGTGACATACCTATTGATCTTTTACTGCTAACTCTGTCTGCCCACAGTGTGTTGATGAGCTTTTGGTGCCAGTTTCTTTTGTTTGCCTCCAGCATTTTCTTAATTATATTCACCAGTGATTTGTTGGAGGACTCGGCCAGGCCGTTTCCTTGTGGATAATACGCTGTCGAATGGCCCAGCGCGATGTTGTATTTGTCACAAAAATCGATCATTTTCTTGGATCTGAACGCTGCTGCATTGTCTGTTACGATTTTGCACGGGCAGCCAAAAGGAGATAAAATATTCGATTCCAGGAATTGAATGATTACCGTGTCTATTGCTTGCCTGGCTGGGATGGCCTTGATCTATTTCGTAAAATAATCTGTCCCTGTCAATATCCATCGATGCTGTGCTGAGGATGCGGGATGAATTTCTCCAATGAAATCGAGCCCCCACTGCTGAAAGGGTGCGTTTACTGAAACTGATTTCAAAGGGAGTGGAAGCAATTTCTTCTTCCCTTGGAAGATTTGGCACTCATGACATTTCATCACGGTCTTATATAAATCAAAGAATAGTGTGGGCCAATAATATCCTACTCTCAATATCTTGTTAGCTGTAGTCTTCCAGAACAAGTGACCGCCACAGTTGCCTTTATGAAACTCCTGCATTACCTTCTGCGCTTCTTCTTCAACCAAAAAACTGAGTAGAACGCCTCCCGGATCTTTCCAATACAAAGCACTGTCTAAAATGCAGTATTTTGCAGATTTTAGCTTCAGAGATCTACCTTTACCCTTAGACATACCCGTAGGAGGTGACAAATGCTGAAGGACATAGACGATATCTGAATACCACAGAGATTGTAGAAAGATGTCTGAAATTGGAACCAGAAAACCTTCATTTTCATCTTCTGCCACTGCTGTTATGAGGTTTATATCTAAAGCACGCAGGTTTGATTGGGCCATCAATTTCGCCAAGCCTTGGCCTTTGATCAATTTCGTGGGCTTGATCTCTAGATCGTATTCTAACATAGCCGCTATCCATTTACCTCTTCGACCTTCTGGATCAGTTTGCGTCAACACATCCTTCACTGCTGCGTTAGGGATGTAAGCTATAGTGTGTGAATGCAGAATATAGACCCTGAAATCCTTCAATGCCTTGATAAGAGCCAATGCCTATTTTTCAATAATGTTATACCTCAAAGCAACATCTCTAATAGTTCTACTAAAAAAGGCAATTGGCTTTTCGATCTCGTCTCTCTTTTGCATTAAAACAGCAGCTAAAGTATGCTCCGATGCGAACGAATATATGATGAAGTCTTGAGTGTAGTCAGGACTGATCAAAACTGGGGCGTTGGACAAAGAAAACTTTACCAGATTGAATGATTTGATAGCCTCCTCACTCCACTTAACAGTGCAGTATTTCTTCAACATATTAGTCATTTCCCTCAAATGTTCTGCCAGATTGGGTATAAATCGACGTAAGAAGTTCATCTTACCGTTGAATGCTTGGATCTCCTTTTTGTTTCGTGGCAGGTCTATGCGCTGAATTGCCTCCACTCTAGCTGGGTCGATGCGAATACCATCTTTGGAGATGATGTGCCCCAGCATCTTGCCTTCATCCATGGTGAAGAGACACTTCTTGGGATTGAGAGAAATTCCAAATTTTCTGCATCGCTGAAAAACAACCCTCAAATGGTGCAAATGCTCATCATCTGATCCTGAAAACACTGTCAAATCATCCAAATAAACAACCACAAAAACATCCTTTTCATTTGCAAATGCGATGTCCATTGCACGCTGGAAAGTAGCTCCTGCATTCTTCAGTCCAAAAGGAATTTTGGCATACTGGAAGGTTCCCCAGGGTGTTGTGAAGGCAGTTTTATCTTGGTCCTTCTCATGCACCAAGATTTGGTTGTAGCCTGAGTAGCCATCAAGTAGTGACATCCTGGATGCTCCAACTACTCTCTGCAGAATATGGTCCATCTTTGGAAGTGGATAATCATCCTTTAAGGAGGCCTTATTCAAGTTCCGAAAATCTATACACAACCTTATCTCTCCAGTCTTCTTACGCACTGGGACCAAATTCGAAATCCAATCAGAAAATCTAATAAGAACTATGATTCCTGCTTTGTACAACCTGTTTACCTCCTTTTCAATTGATTGCAACAGCTTTGGATTGATTCTTCTCAGCTTCTGTCTGAATGGCTTTTGATCTGGCTTGATAGGAATAGTATGCTAGATTATGTTCTTATCATACACTTTCAAGTCTGAATAATCCCATGCAAATACATCAGAAAATTCGGAAAGCAACTTCACATATTTCTCCTTCACTTCAGGGGACAATGTTTTTGACAATTTGACAAACTTGGGCTGATTAGCTGTTCCAATATTCACATCTTCAACTCCTTTCTCTATGGGCACCAAGCTTGGCTTCTTTGCCACATCATCCTAATCAAACAGCTCCTCTAGAGGTATGAGACCTCTAGGAATTACATTATCTTTCAACTGCAATATGTCCATTTGGTTTGTTTCCAATTCTTGATCATCAACCACATACTCACCTTCTATGGGAGTGTCCTTGAATTTTCCATCACCTTGCAAAAATGCATTTATCTCATTGTCATCCCAAAATACTTGCCAATACCTTAAATTGTCCAGAACAGCAGGCTTATGTTTTACATGGATCTCAAATTTGTTGCTGGAGTTCATCGGAATCTTCAAGTTACTTTCAGTAGTGGCAAGGGAATCAGCAATAAGATTCTGCATCCTGGGCACTACTGTCAAGGTGTACTTTGGGAATGTCTTCAAAATGTCCAAAACTGCATTTCTATATGCCCTCAGTCTTGGATGTTTAGCTTGGTATTCTCCTTTCACCTACTTGATTATTAACTCAGAGTCACCATACACATAAATCCTTTTCGCCTTCAACTTCTTCAAGATTTTGAGGCCTACAATCAGAGCTTCGTACTCTGCCTCATTGTTGGAGCAGTCAAAATCCAACTTATACGCACATACTCTAACATTACTAAGGAATTTTTCAGGCTGGAAAACAGGGCTATGAATCCATATTCCAATACCTGCTCCATCCTTACCAACCTCTCCATAAAAGTCCATACCCCAGAGGCCTTCTTCTTCTTCTTCTTGTAGATGCTGAAATTTGGTTTCTTCCTTCTTTTCACCTTGGCTGATTTCTGGCTGTTCGCTGTCTTTTTTCTGCTGGCAGGCAGGAGGCTCAGAAGTACTTGCTGCTTTGTTCTTTCCTGTTTGAGGACCTCTCTAAGATTTTCTGAAATCTCAGGTATCTCCTCCACTTGTACCAACTGAACATCCTCATCATTCAAACCACCCTCTGAATATAGGATGAAAGACTCTAAATCTGTGTGGACTGCATTGATGGGATGGTTTACTGGCTTGTCTTTGCTGGTGATCATGTACTTCATTTTATTTTCCCTATATAACTTCCTCAACTGGCCAAATACAGGGATTTTGGCGTAGGAGAAATCAAGCTGTATGGTCCCCTTAAGTTTTTCCCCCCAAGACCTAGATAGAAGCATTCCAAACCGTGGTGGGACATCAACAACAACTACATCCATCAGGAAATTTTTAGCTGGGATTTGATCTAAAGACACTACTAAATCTTTGATGAGACCAATGCAGTGGACCCTATTTGAATCAAAAAAATACAAATCATGGTATTTTCTAGTAACATCAAGGCCCAAATTCTCCATGACAACTTTGGGCATCAAATTATGCGAGGCCCCGGAGTCCAACATGGCGTTATGCAAGACAAAATCGTGCAACCTAAGACTTAGGTAAAAGGGAGGAACTTCATTTTCTTCAGACTCTTGTGTGGCTGGCCCAAAAATAAGTTCAAGGTAGTCATCTTCCACATTAACCATATTCGAAAGAGGGTCAATTTGCAAGATTTTAGACACCTGACTTTTATACACACTATTCTTCACCAACTCGGTCAGGGGCATAGACACTTTGAGTTTGGAAATTTCATTTTCTAAATTAAAGGAAGGAGCTTTTTCTACCTCTTTAATGGGAGGGTCTTTCTTCTCTGTTTGCTCCTTCGCTATGCTCTGCTGGCTTTTTCCATTTGTTGTATTAGTAACTGCAGGTGCTTTGCTAGATGAAGGATTGACCGGCTCTGTCCCTTTCCACTGTGCCTCGTCCTTCATTTGGAGTTCTTTTCTCTTTTGAATGGGACTGATTGTGACGTTTCTGTTCATCAGAGAATACTGCCTTTGCTGGGCTGATAGAGTGTTCATATACCCTCTCTGGTAGTCATCAGATTCTTCTTCTAACACCACTTCATTGGCCAGAATGAAATCTTCGTCCCCTTGAATGTCTGGAGTCGCCACTGTGTATTCTTTGTCTTCTGTGAGGAAAATGGGCACACCATCAGTTGTGAAAAAATGATTGGTTTCAAACAGAGGACCATCGTCATCTGAGTCAGTCCCTTGCACGTAGTTCTGCTGTAATGGCGTTTTAATCTGCTGCTGTGGTGCCGCTTGGTCCTGTGCCCTCTGTTCTCTCTGTCTAATTCTGAATTGCGGTTGCTGCTGCCCTCTAAAATTCGGATTTCTTATTTGAGTTTCAGGTCTGTCAAAAATCTTCAATCACTCAACCATCCTTTCCATTGTATGAATCAGTGTGTCCATTTTGCTGTTCGAAGGAGAGGCTTCCTCTTTCACCACGATTTTCTTTTCAGCTTTGGCTCGAGCTCTTCTCGCCAGCAGATTAGCTTCAACGCTTACTGCTATCTTTTGAATTTCTTCAAGTGACGGTGGATCTCTTTCATGCAGCCAGTATGCCATATCGGCATCAAAACCATCCGGAAACTTTAGCATAGCTGAATCCACGGGAGGTTTGAGGTTAGCCGGAATAGCATTGTATACCGCATTGAATCTAAAACAATAGTCTTGCACCGTTTCACCCACATTTCTTTTAATATTCTCATATTCAGACAGAATTTGGTGTGGATTCCTTTTCACCTCCCACCGGTCTAAGAACTGTGTGTGCAACTCTTGTAAAGTGTGAATGGAGCTAGCTGGTAAAGCTCTAAACCACTTTCTAACTTCACCTCCAAAGCTTTGAACAAACAACCTGGTAGCTATATTCTCTTCTTCTACTTCATGCAAGTCAAAAAAATCATTCATCTTGTCAACATGCTGCTGGGCTGTAATTCCCTGAGTGGCATCAAAGATAGTAATTTTACTCTGATAGTCAGCAGGCATATCATTGAGAACCTGAGGTAACACCAAGGGTGCATAACGGGCATCCATGACTCTGGGTGGGTTTACAATAGGATTTGCAGGATTTGAGGGAGGTGTTGTTGGGGGAGATGATAACCGGGATTTGACTGAAGGGGATGCTGATGAATTAGGAGGAGTAAATGCTGCTCTTGATGATTCTGAAGGCTCAGGAATATAGGTTACAGTGATGGACTGAGGAGAATTCAAAATGTAGTCATCAATGGGAGAATTTTCTCTCTGAACTTCGATATCTACAAGAAACTCCGGATCTAAAACCGTGTTTTCAAGTGCATTTTCAGACTTACTTCTAAACAAAGAGAGCTCAAAACTCTCGTCAAAAGAAATCTCTTCTACAAGAAACCACTCACTGGGCCAAGTATGGGACCTGAGAATAGGTGTAGGACTTGGCGATTCCTCTTGTCTTCTGACTATTCTGGGGATAATATTTGGATTTTCAAACACAGGGGGAGGATTTGGATCAGGATTAGCCCTTGTATATCTTCTTGAAGCCAGTGTGGTCAACTTACTACTGTACAATATTTACATCAGCCTAGAAGACTCTGAAATATCATCATCAAGACTTTATAAAAAAGATATTACTGAGGTGATGAATCTTCCGTGCAAAAAGTTTTTAGCGTTCCCCAGTATGGTCGCCAGAGATGTTAGCACCCAATCTGAACTTCAGGCTGAAAAAGGAAAATCAGGGTAACAACTAAACCACGCTCAACCTTGTAGCTAGCCCTACAAGGACAGGACAGGGCTCTCTCCATAGAATAGATATTCAATAACACAATAATGAACATATTTTAGGCTAGATATATGAATGTGAAAAGGGACTTTAATAAATGACTGAAATTTGTCGGGATGTATGGGACAAAGGGACAGCCTGAGCTGAGGAATTAAATCAAGGATACGGGATATTTCGTGGGGCAAGGTAGGCAGGAGGTTTAGCAATAAAATTGAAATAAGGTGAAGTGGAAAGACTGTTGAGAAGCTGAAAAGGGCATAATACATGGATCCTTTTCAAACAGAAGAAAACACACTCAGTATGAATGAGTCCCCAAGGCAGAGCATATAAAATGGATTATACCTTTCTAACTTGGAAACATTCAACTGGAAATGTTTATAAATGAATGATGAAACATAACAATGTACATATGAAACAAAAGAGAGACATATGCTAAAACTCATACCACATGAATCCCACAAATCAGAGCTGCATCACTTTATTAATTCCCTGCCAAACTGTACAAAAGGAGCCTAAAGCTCACTGCCACACTGTTCCCCTACTTCTGAGTTTTCAGACCTCAGACTCTCCAGCCCTTTTCAAATAATTATAATTTACAATAAATAGACGGATTTTGCAGGAATACAAATCGATGGAAGAGAAGAAATCACAACTGAAGATAGAAGGCCAAAAGCCAACAGTCTCTTCGTAAAAGAAGCGTTGTGTTACATTCGGTCAGCGAGAAGGCAAAACATTGTAACGCAGATCTTTTGAATTGTAATTGAAGACAAAATAGGCAATCTGATCCTATTTTCCTGCTGTTGTAGATATCTTTATTTTATTTTAGGCCCTCGGCCTTCTGACTGTTCGCTTTCCATCTGCCGTTATTCTGTGACTTTCTATAGAATGCTGAAAAAAATGAATTTATGCTTTCGTGAAGGGAAGAATGTATTCAAACGGGAGAAGGGAAGGGAGATGGAGGCGGGAATAATATGAAAATCGCAATCGGGATCGGGAGGTGGGACACATTTGGGACAGATCATACAAAAGTTCCGATGCGATTAGATTAAACCATGGGAAATCCTTTAATAAACGTAATAAAATGCGATTTGGGATTTACAAAGGGGAAAGGGCCTTTATATTATAATGGGAGTAAGTACCGTTTGGGGGGCCTGGGGATATAATCGCAATTGCAAATCGGAGGGGAGCAGAGTTAACCTATGCGGGGAATGCCGATTTGCGATGGCCCGATTCGCTGTGGGCCATCCGATCGGCGGGGAAGATCGATGGTTGCGATGTCAGTCGGGAGTTTCAATCGGAGGGTGCTGCAATCGGAGAATATTGCGATTGATCAATCGGAAGGGGCATTATGGGAGAGACGATTGCGATGGCCCGATTCGTTGTAAACCATCGGATCGGGGGGAGCAATCAACGGTCAGATATGCATCGCATGTTGCAATCGGCGGGATATACAATCGGAGGGGGACTTGTGATTGAGCGATTAGACGTGGGCCGTCCAATTGGCGGGGAAGATCGATGGTGCTGGACCAATCAGGGTTTGTTAATCGGAAGTCACAATCGGGGGGAATGCAATCGGAGGATTGGGGAAGAGACTTGCGATTGATCGGATCGGAGACCTTTGCGATTGGCTCATCGGGGCATGCAAATGGACCTTGCGATTTTGCGATTGAACAACTTTTTCGATTGTGATTTATAACAAAGACTTTAAAATTTATATCATAAGGTTTATATTATATGCACGGTGGGGAAGTGATATATACGGCGGGGGTTTATATATGATATAAATTTGCTTACAAGGTCTATGGGTGTGGAAAAGGGGAAGTGGTTTTAATTAAATCGCATATGTATTCCAAGTTTTGTAATGCGATTTTTATGGTCGGAAAGGGGAAAAGGGGGGTTTTCAAAGGGAAATGATCATAAAGTTAAAAGGGAAAATGGGAAATAAGGGGGGGGCTTAGGGAATAGAGGGCTTTTACTTCATTTAAGCATAAAATTCAATCCAGAAGTCAGTTTTGAGAGTGTAGTATACCGCTGGAAAGCTCTTTCTGGGCTCTTTCTGATGGATTTTCTTTGAAGATGATCTGTTGCCGAGCACGCTGTGGAAAACTTCTCTGAAGGCAGGGACATCACTTTGTGGAGATAACAGCTTCTGAATTGTGAATGAAAGGCAACGTATCATGCTTTCACCTCAAAACATGGTTTTGAGGTGAAGCTTGCATCAAACTAAATAAATGATATCTCTGATTTTACTGTTTTTTGTGCTTGTATTTATTGACTTCCTCATGACCTTGCTGATGTTTATTGACACTTGAATCATTAATTTGACCGTGGTGAGACCTTAGATACTAATGAGGCCCATCCTATGACCTACTGATATGATTTTGAGAATGAAAGTGACTAATGACTGAAGACCATAGGGGGAGAATCAGCAAGTACCTCATGAGGGAAAACTGATATAAATTACTACCATCAATGAATCCATGACCTAGCGGAATGGTGAAATTTTATTCGGTATGAGACACCAAATATGAAAATGCTAAAGAGCAGTTTTGATCACTGATGGCAGTATGACTAGACTGATACTAACACATACTTCATTCACTCCATTTCATGTTCCATTTCATTTCCATCTCAGATTTCTAAATTTGATCTCTTTCTGCAGATTGAGTATTACAAATCACGAGTTGCAGACCACTTTTTATGGTTCATTCCACTTCACAATTGTGATTCATTTCATTCCATTACATTTCACTTCACTCCTAAGCCATTCCACCATATTTCATGATCCATTTCATACAACATTCCATTCCATGTTTCAAAGTTCCTACAGGTACATTATGCAGCCAGATATCCTGAAGGCAATTATCCAGCAACACTTGTTCAGCAGCAAATTGACCCTGCACACCTATGTCAAAAAGAAAAATCAAAGGAATTATGAAGACTGAAGAATAAATGATTTTCAAAGGAGGACAAAGCATATCAAAACCACAAAAATTAAAGGAAAGGCAAAGGTAAAGTTGTAAAATTATTATGATGACAGAACATGAAAGTTATAGTATAGTTAAGTCATGTATGATTCAAAAAGTTGTTTTAATTATTCGTGTTGATCATGCCTCTTAAAACCTATCATAAAAACTTTGGACAAAATCCCCTCCACTCTGTCATATCAAATCATCATTTAAAACTTAACGGTTAAGTACTGAAGTGACCTAATCAGTCACGTCACTAGGCCGAAGTATTCAGTGATAATTTTGAATTTCTCACGAAATATTTCCGCGGTATTTTCTCCCATGATGGCTCTCAAAATAATTAATTTGTGTAAATCACCCTCACTACATTTCACTCATTCTATACCCTCTTCATATCATCCTTCCGTAGCTAATTCCTACTGCATAAACAGAGAAAGCACCTTTGGGGTAAAAACAACTCTTTAACAACCATTTTCACCGTGGATAGAAGAGCAGTAAATTGAAGGTTGCGAAGAGAAGCCATGGGTCTCATAGTAAGGTTCAAACTAGTCAGAACCAAATACTTGGAGGGTTACCCACAAATTAGATAAATGCTACAGCAAGCTGGGTGGTTACAATTTTTGGAAAAATTCAATGGTTTTCATAATGAGGTAACTAAAACATTTGCACGGTTCTTCAATGGAGCAGAAGTCGAAATAGGAGATGTTAAATTCACTATTACAAAAGCTTTCATTGCAGAAGTAGCAGAATTACCCAGGAAAGGAGAACGATGGTTCAAAAATAGGGAATTTCATAATGAGGCATGGAGGCAAATGCTTAAAACACCAGGTATGGATGTTTCCATTTTTAAGAAGGGCATTCCTAGCTCAGCACTGAAGAATAAATGGTGGAATATGTTGCTCATTTTGCAAAAGTTTATAACTTGTGAGGGAAGGTTTGGTACCTTATATATTTATCATATTCGGCTAATGATGCATTTCTTAGATGAAGAAATCAATTTACCCTTTTTCCTACTTCATAGTCTGAAGAGAATGGCCTCTAATGTTCAAAAGAGGGTTCAATTCCTGGAAACTACTTTGTACCACCACGGCCTAGTTAAAATCCTGATTGAACATCATTTGAGAAAGATGGGAGACAATTGGGATGAGTTTCTAGTGAGGAATCACTTTGAAGAACCCAAGGTATCTCCATCTAAAGGCAAACTTACAAGAAGAAGCAGGAGAAGGAAAATTTCCAAAGCTGTTGAAACTAAAACCGGTAAGTCCATACAAGAGGACAATGAGGAGATAATTTCTGAGAAATTGACTGAAATTAAGAAACAACTTAAAAAAGAGAAGATGATAAGAAGGTATGCCAAGGAAAGAGGTGAAGGACCATCTCAACCAAGATGAAGCCACAATCTTAGAGGTATATTGAAGAAAACAGGGGTTAGACACACGGGAATTATAAACATTGAGGATGAAGAGACACCAACTGCTAGATCACCTGAGTACCAGTACGAGGAAGACCTTGATGAAGGAGCTCCGAAGATAGACCCAGCACAACAACAAATTTATAATTATGTTGATACATTAGAGAAGAGAGCCTCAGAAAGTAGAGACAGAACTCCTAGCCCACCAGAATCTGCAATTGATATGCTAAGAAGAGATAAATATGAGTTATAAGTACTCAATAGGCATATCAAGAATGAGAATGACATTTTAAGGGAGCAGGTTAAGTTGAAAAGTGATATGAATACAACTCTCTCTCTACAAATGGAAAAATTGTGCAAGGCTAGTGAGAAATTGAAAAAGAAAAACAAAATGTTGAGCAGGGCACTTATAAATTTGAGATTCAAGTTGGTCATAAAGAAGCCTAGGAGGCCATTGACTATTAGGAAAATCAGAAGAAAGAGCCTAGATTTCCTAGCAGAAGTCTTAGAATATATGAGTTGATTGCATGAGGACATGCAAAAACTTTGCAGTGGGGGTATGTTGAGCCCCAAAGATGTCCTTTCCCTTCACCAAATTTCACTTCATTTCCTTTTTACCTTATCAATTACAGGCTTAAATGGTCAATAGGATTGATTAAAGTCACTTTAGGAATGTATACAATGACTAACTTGCTATATTTTCATGGTTTTGTTGTTGTAGTAATTTTTGACTAGACTCAACTACAGAATGCAACCATTCTGTAGCCAGTCGCCTATTCCGCAGCTATCTTCATGGTCTCACAGGTTACAGGTGTCACTTCAAGGAAAAACGCATATGGTTGAATTCCAAACCACTCCCACGTCATTTATTTCTCTCTACGAAGTCTGAGCAAGAAGCTACAGGTGGTTAAGCACGTGGAAGAGATCAAAGCCAAGAATCAGATTCCTACTAGGACAGGGACTCTACAGATGTCTCCAACAAAGTACGAGGCTTCCATAAGAGTTCTAATTTGATTTTGATCAAAAAATACACTTGTTCCTATTTCTTCTCAAGGGTAGTTATGTATTTATTTTATAAGAATGACTTGGAAGACCGAGAGACAACTAGCTAGATTGATGTTTTGTTGCTAGATCTCAAAAGACTGTAATACTCTGTTTTAAAAATACTTTTCCTTTAATGAAAGAAGTACCGCTTTATTGAAAGATCTGAGGCAATCTTGAGGAGATTTGTATGCTAATCCGGTGGTAGAGGCCCCCTACTGCCCGAGAAGCTCTGTGCACATTGTTTAGATAAGTAACTTTAGCCTTGTTGCATTCCTAGCTTAAGCAATTTTCTGAACTTTGTGTTTTATACTCACTTGCATTGGATGCTACAGCCAGTCTTATTCTTACGAATTTTTCCAAAATATCACTAACATTGAATGAGATATAACTATAGTATTTTAGGAATTAGTTGCATTTTTTTTAACTTTACGTTTTTGTGCTCAATTACATCAATTGTTACAGCTAGTCTTGTTCTTACGAATTATTCCAAAATATCACTAACACTAAATGAGACTTAGCTGTGGTGTTTTAGAGCTTAGTTGCATTTTTTTTGAACTTTATGTTTTTATGCTCATTTACATCACATGTTACAGCCATTCTTGTTCTATGAATTGTTCCAAAATACCACTAACACCGAATGAGGCAGAGCTGTAGTATTTCAGTGATTAGTTGCATTCTAGTTTAGTTGTAAAACTTCGGATGTTAATGGCATTCTAGTTCAGTTTTATCCATTGTATTTTTAGTTTTATTAGTCAGTTTTATTCTAGTTGTTAATTTAGACTTGATGGCCTTCATTATTTACAAACCACTCCTATTCTTAATTTCTACTAATACATCATCATCATAGGAACAAGAATTGGCAATGTCATTTTTAAGTCTTGACTATTCTGCAACTTCTCATAATTTCACAAACTGCCTCTTTTCCAAAGCTATTCCAAAATATTTCTAATTCTTGAATGAGGTTTAACATTGATATTTTGAGTTGTGGAATGGATTAATTTCGGTGTCATAGGTTAATTTAGAGTATAATTCTTCACTAGGTTGCAGACTATCTTTTTCCAAATGTGTTCCAACAAATTTCTAGCCATGGACGAGATTTTCTCTGTGATATTGTAGATTTTTGTTTACTTAGAAGAAAATCATTACATTAAACTTATCCTTTTCTCAAATTATTCCAACATATTTCTAATAATGAATTGGACTGAGTTCATGTTATGAGTTATTGAGTTCATGCTATGAGATATTTTTCTTGTTAAAGTATTGCATTTTCTGTTCTCAAGTGCCATACATAGTTTATAATAGGTTTTGCTCTATTTTAGTGTGACCAAAAACTTCTCTTTACCAACACTTAGTTCTTTTCCTCTTAGAATAAAAACACAAAATAAAAAACATTGGAAAAACACTAAACACAACGTAGTGAGAAACAGATACCTAGGCACATATAGTGCACTTCACTTCAACAGTTTACTAGCCCTGGTTGACAATTTATGACATCAATTTAGGAACACTGAGTTGAGCAGACAGGTTTTAAGTAAAGAAAAAAAGCTTCTGCGTGAAAATTCACCATATATTTGGGTTGAAATAGATGTGGGTATGCATAATTAAATTTTATATGCATAGTTTGGATTAAGAGGGTGTCATTGAATATATAGAAAGAAAAATTCCCAAACATAATGAGTATGGAATTTTTATATGTGTACAAGTGGGTAAATGCAGCCAAGGCTGCATAATTTTTGTATCAGAGCTAGAAAAGCTCTTTTGAAAATTAAAGATTTTTTAAAAAATGCATGTGTGATGGGAAAAATAAGAGGTCAGATTCTAAATCTGGTAAGCATAAAAAACACAGAGTTGATGTGTAACAGGTAATTTCATAAATACATGAGAACAACACATTCAGATTACTATCAATGAAGAGGACAAGGACATGCAGAGATCTTGAAGGTGAGAAAATTTTAATCTAGTTTGAAAATTGTGATTGGAGAATTCTAGTTGCAGACAAGATGAAGACAAAGATTTTGATGATGATGGCAGTGAACCTAATATTCCAGCTAAAGGTTGGATAGGGAGGACAGCTGAAGTGTTCTCAAGAGAAGGTGAGTTGAGGATATAAGCCTAGAGGGAGCAGAAGAGAGTGCTCAAGAGATTCCAGAGATAGAGAACCAGTGCTTGCCAAAAGACCAAGTCCAGAGAGGGGATTGGTGAGGTAAGTGGCAGCAGGGAGGACTTGCTGTTTCCGACGCTTAGTGCAACTCATAGTGAGTGAGGAGCTCATAGAGATGAAGAAGATGATCATGGAGGATCAAAGAAGAGGTTCTAAAGAATGCCATAAAGAGAATAAAGAAGATGCCATTTTAGGTGACATAGAGTTGATGAGTCAAGAGGAGCTTGACAGACAAATTGCTGACATAAAAGCAAGACTTGAGGTATTGATGAAGTTGCTACAAGAAGAGGAAAACCAGAGAGGATGATGGATATTTCCACTGAAGGGAAAGAAGGTAATTTGGCACCCATTACAAATGAAGTGGAGGCAGAAGTAGATTGCCTTATGGAAGGAAGAACTCATATTTTTTGAGTCAAGGATAGAATTTGAGGATTCCACATGCAAATCTGTTCAAGGATTAATGCTTGAAGAAGAAAACGAGATTGAAAGGTCTTGTGTTTTTAAAAGTAATGATTTGTGCATGATTGAAGGTACATCACAGGATGTTGAACAAACTTTGAAGTTTGTTAAGGACAAGAAGTTGAATCTGAATTCTGTTCAGAATGATGCTGAGATTGCAAGATCTTAGAAACAAAAGGAGACATAGGCGTCTCATGGGAATAAACACCAGAGTATTGAATCAGAGGAAGAGGGGCCATCTGATGATTGGTCAACAACAAGTGAAGGTATGGAAAGTCGTGTGAAGTTTCCAAATTCTACCCCAATTGGAATTGTTGAGTTATATAGAAATTTAGATCTTCAAATAAGAGAGTTGGAAAAGCAGAGGATCTATACTCAGGATAAATTGCTGAATGTGAAATACAAAGAAATTTTCATGAATGAAAGTCAGGAAACAGAGGATGAGGATGTAAGAGTGATTCAGAAAATTGAAGAAGTTCATTGTTGTGAATCAGTGCAGAGAGACATTCTTGAAATAGATGATAAGAAGGAGATATTAGCTGACAGTAACATGGAGAATTTAAATCAGCATACTGATGTGATGAAAAAGGAATTAAACAAAAACTCAAAGAAGCATACTGAAATGTTTCCAAAGGAGGAAGAGGCATTGAGACCTTATATTTTTAATACTGATAATTCATGTGTTAATTATGCAGGAAAAGAAGGACAACAAATGGAAAATGTCAGAGAATCTAATGAAAAGGAAACTATGTTAGATGAAAACATAGTGGAGGATCATCATTATATCATGTTGATTGGAACAATGGATATAACCTTGGAAGCTGGAAAGAAAGACAGTGGAGTTTTTCTGAGTCCTGAAAGAGACTTGGAACTGCTAGAATAAGATTTGGTGACTGGATCATCAAATGAGACCACTAGGTATTGTGATTTTGAAATTGATAATTTGACTGTGTTTACAGGTGTTGCAGAAGACAATCCATATCTTGGAGTTGTCTTGAATGAAGATGAACTGTTGCAGAAGAAGGAACTCATAAATTCTAAGGAAGGTGAGACAGTCATGTCTCATATGAAGGAACTTGATGTTATTGATGACAAGGAGGAGTTGGCTTGTTTGATTGGCCAAGAGAAGACTGTAGGACAGACTTTTAGAACTGCCACATTGATAGATAATAAGAATTCTATTCTGATAAAGGATGAAGATACAATGTTTGAGGAATTTGATTTGATTGCCAAAATCAATCAAGGAGATGAAATATAATCACTGAAATTTGTCAAGGGAAAGGAAAAATAAGGTAGTGAACATAAGAAGAATGTTGTAGAGGGAGATATCTTAAGATATATTTAGGAATATTGGGAGGTAGCAACAAGAGAAACATCTATAGTAATATCTAAAGCAACAGTATTTGGAGAAAAATTTACAAGAATATTTGCAGCAGAAATTGGAAGCAGCAACAAAAGGCAGAGTAATTTCCAGACAGAAGATAAACTAGACATAGAGATTGAAAGTATAAGGAGGTTGATGGTGAAGGTGTCTCATAAAAAGATAGCAGCAAGGAAGCAAAGTAACAACAATAAAGAAAAGACTGTGAAAGCATAGCTAGCGGGAAGATGCAAAATAAAATATGGAAGCCTGGAAAAGTGCAGCTAAAGAATAATGAAACTCATGGACAGCAAAAAAACAAAGTATGGGATCTAGGAGGCTAAAAGTTGGAAGCACGTGATCAGGAGATCATGATTAATTTCTACTTTGGGAGTCTGATGCAGGAGCATTCAACTCAGCAAATTAATTTTAATTTAGTAGATATAGGGGGTCTTGTATTTCTATGAAATTGGAATGAGTTGAGTGATTTTAATATTTTAAAACAGGATTAATTAATATTGAGAGGATTTTTGTAAATGTTCTTGAAAGAAAATATGAGAGATAGATTTGAGAATTAATTTTATTTTCCGAATTAGAATTAGTTTCTTGAATCTGGGGATTTATGA
>JAXQQM020074294.1:0-12591 GCA_034641835.2 Pinus albicaulis | reverse complement strand
TTTGCAAATTTAATATATATATATATCTTAAATTTGTGTTTTCTCTTTTTTATACCTATCCAATACATACTAAATAAATGTTTTATTTATGATTAATATTTAAAAATAATAATAATACGTTAATTGCCAAATTTATATTAAAATACAGAAAGGATTGTACATTTTTTTTAGATTAGATGACAAAAGAAAAGTTATGAATGAAACCCAATTACTTTTCTTTTAATATTTTTTTAGTTTGTTTAAATTACATTATTAAAAATAAATATAAAAATATTTTATTTATAACTTTTTAAAATAGTGGGAAAAAATCATATTTGTGTTATCAATCCAATTGTCATATACTGATATCTATTAATGCATGTGGACTCATTTTTATTATTCAAGGAAAAATACAACCTGTTATTGTTGGTAGTTGGTAAGAGTGCATATTTTCTTTCTAAAAATGATTAACAATTTTTGTGTTATATTTAATATTTATTTAAATACTATATCTTAAATTTAATTAATATTATTATTAGTATTATTAGTTTTTTTATATATTCAAGTTACAAAAAGTATTTTATATAACACAAAAATGATAAATTTAATTTTATATGATTTTTGTTTTATTATTATTTTTGTGTACGAGTTTTTGTGTATAAGGAAAACTAAGTAAATTTTAATTCATAAAATTATACTGTGTTTTTATTTTGTAAAAAAAATGACATTTCACAATTTGACATTAAATATTGTTTAACTTTCAAGATTATCATTTAACACTTTTAATATTAATAATAATAATAATAATAATAATAAAATTATATCAAAATTTCAATTTTGTAAAAAAAAAAGAAATTATAAAAACCAATATCATATTATTAATATATAATATTTATATAGATCTTTAAATTTTGGCCTAGCTAAAAGGTGAAATTGAAATACAATAAGATAAAATATTATCATAAAATTATATAAATCTTATCATTTAATTTTTTGGCAGCTATATATGAAATGCAAACAATATTACAAAATAATTTTGCCTTATTTCAAATTAAAAGGTAATTTGAAATATTTTTTTAATTTTTAATTTGTTAATAAATTTTTATCTTATCTTATTTTTTATTTTAAAATTTCATTTTTTTAAATACATTTTAAATTTTAAATTTTAAATTGTAGTGTTTTAAAAATTACCAAGTTATAATAATAATAATAAATAAAAATCAAAACAACACAAAAACATAAAAATTTCAAACAAAAAAACAACAAAAGCGCACAAACTCTAAAATAATGGAAATTCAAATGTGAAAGAAATAGACTGTTAAGTATCTTCTTCGCTTAGAAAAAATTGGATAGTTGCCAGAAGTGGGAGTGGCAGACTTGCGTAAAATAGAGATAATTAGGATGGATGAGTTGGTAATGGGAGTGAAAGCTATGAATAAACTATATCTGTTGATCTGGAAAAAGCCAAAGAAAACAGAAGTATCCGTTGATTTGGGAAAATGCCGAAGAAAACCAAAGAGCTACAGAGAGTCAGGGATATCATTTTTAGTTTCTACGTTGAAGTAAAAGGATGTGGAAACACATATAATTTCAAATCTCCACCCTCTTTCTTCCTCATTCCATTGTGGTATGTTTTGTGTGAAGCGACTCCATTCTTATGTGTTGACAGAAGAGGACGACAATGGGTTTGAAGCATTGTTGATGAATTCTCTTTCTATTCTATTGGTGAGCACAATGAATTTGGCTCATCAGCTCTCGAAGATAATCAGCTCTATGCAATCAATGTTCTTTCTTGATTGATAGGAACCGCTTACAGGAGAGTTTGTGACAGAACCCAGAGGGGAGAGTTGACGTGTTCCAATGCGCTCATGTTGCTGCTATTACCCAAACTATTTTTGGGCTGTTATTTTTTAGTACAGATAAAATATCACACTGCAAACTCGGAGATTAATGAATCATCTGAGACCGTGAGCCAGGTGTTACTGCAGTCCACCTACTCAATCGAGCACAAAGCTCTGTGAGCACACAACTCTTCGTGTACACGTAGCCACTCGTGTACACGTGGCCACAAAGGCACTTTTAGCCACGAAGGTGATCCAGCCACAAAGGCTCTATAGGTGGTTTCTGGCTCAACACCAACCAGCCACAAAGGTGATATATGTGTGGTTTCTGGCTCACCACAAACCATTACAAAGTGGTTTTAAGATCACGAAGATCTTTAAAATGCATTTACAAGGCTTACATTCCATACTTCAACATTTTGGAGTTTTTGGGTACACATAATGACCATTACAACAAAAATATAGACTTGCTTATAACATGCTAGGGAGTTTATTCCACAAACCACACTAACTCAAACAAACATCTACTTTGTTGTCCACCATAAACTTTGTTGCTGCTTCATTACCTCATCTTCTCCTACATCCTGGGCATCCTTGTCTTTTTCAAATAACTTCTTGGAACTCCACGCTTAACCTGTCATTCGTTAGAGCTGCAAATTCTAACAAAATAACTTTTCCTACATTGAGTTAGCTAGGCTCAATAAGGCTCAATAATATATAAACATGATTCCAAGAAAATACAACAAACTCTTCAAATTAATTCCCTCTCTGCCCAAAGATGATTATTTCCCAAACATACGAGCAACCATTCCACGATACCTATGAGGGGTCCACTGATAAAGAAACCGAATTGACGACTTTTCAACTGGACTCAATGCAGTGCATTCAAACACTGATGATCCAGACATAGGCACTCACAGCCACACAAAGAGAACACAATTTTCCCTTCAGGACTCCACGGTCCAATCCTCTGTCATGTTTCAGTATCCAATTCCTTGGCATCGCAACATAATGCCACCTCCCCTACTCACAGTATCAAGGCTTGGTAACTGCTTCCAGGCATGTTTCCTCATGTTTGCTACTTTCCATCAGAATCTATGCAGAATCTAGTTGTAGAACATTCCTGCAAATAAATTTGTCTATTGTTGGAATGGGCAATTCCAACAAAGACTAGCACTCATGACAATAGCTACCCAAACTAAATGTCACAACATTTAATTTAACCAAGTTTACATTACTCACATGACCATTATTAAAGAAATATTAAACACAGACCAGTTGACATCACCCCAACACTTTTGATCTGTACCAGACATACTAATGAATTGCAAACAAACCACGTAGCTGGAGCAGTAGCAAAGCACCACTGCAAAAATAACGCAGTGTCTTCAAATCGAGGCTCAAACAAAGCAACAAACCAAACTCAAATGTTTCTTTTCCTCATACATTCACTTACAAAACACTGAGGAGATCCCGCATATAACAACAGCTGACCAAAAAGAAGAAAATTCACCCATGCTGCTATCTTCTCCATGCAACAACACCCTTCAATCCAGCAATTAACAAAAAAATTCAAAGAGCAAGCAACTCTATAATGAAGAAGATGACGTATGATGGAAAGCTCAATTGCACCATACACCTATGTATACAAATGAAAAAATCAATATGGAAACACAGAGTAATGACGGTTCTCTATCCATTCAGGACTGTTGTGAGAAATGATACGGAAACGTTGCCTAGACACCCTTCTCTCCACAGGCTCAAACAGGCTGTGACCTTGAACACCTCTGTCATCACACAAAGATGTCCATTTCTCCCCTTTCTCGCAATGGATTGTTAGCAAGCATGAGAAAAATAGCTTACAATGTTGGCTTACGCAGATCTCAGTAGCCAATTCCACCTTCGAACTAGCACTGCAGTCTCATGCTGGCTTCGCATATCTAGACCACCGCCAATCAATAACCCAAAAAGTATGAATATGGACAACACAGATCGATCCATGACAAATTCGGTATGACCACCGATTCCCAGTCTTTTCCTCATTCATTCTTCATTTGATAAAAAATTGCCCAAACTGACACTCCCGAAATCAGCCACATTTCTTTATACTCTATCTGCTCCAAACTTTTTTTGTGCCTTCAAATTTTCTGTGCCTCCAAACTTTTTCCAAAAAAATCTCTCAGCTCCATTTCTTCGTGTCTTTGTACCTTGCATTGTAATCAGTTAGAATATCATGGTAGCAATCAAGATGAGACTCATCCTCTCTTCCTCCTCACTTCCGATGACATGAGCAACAGTCTTAATATAGCTATCCATTTGCAAATACCCTCTACAATGAACAACACGCTGGAAATCAAGTGAGCTACAAGTTCTTCTTTAATCCAAATGTTTCATCAGAATTCCGTGGTGAGAAAAAGCTAGAGCTTTTATTTGCAGCAAACAATCTAATTAATGGAAACATGATCTCCAACAAACATGTCTCGTTCAAGCACTGCCAAGACTGCCCAGAATCCAAAGGGATAACTTGCCCAACTCTCATAGATAAACTCCCTGTTCACATAGTGCCATGAGCAAGTGGTTTGGAATCATCTGTGTGAGACCAATTCGCACAAAGCAATGACATTTCTTCATTCAAATGGCCTCCAAACTATTCAGTCATCAGCAACATGTGAGATAAAACCATAGCAAGCTTATAGCCTAGAACTGAAGGTCTTTTACTCCCATGTTTGCATCTACTTTGTGACGTTGAAAATTTCAGGATTATTTTAAGAACACAAGGGATATAAAGGGACCAAAGCATACCAGTGCTCAAAGAAAATATACATAAAGATTGATCTTAAACACATGATGATAAGAAGAAAGCATGCTGACTATCATTCTGTACAGAATGTTGACTTAAGTTTTCACATAAAATAGCAACTATTTTATTTTTCCAGCACATCTCCGAATTTGAGTAGAAACAAGATAGGATGGAGATTTCCATTCTCTCCAAATGCTCGTCAATAAATACCCAATAATTTGTTATTAGAGGAATTTTTTTTTTTTTAAATCCTTGGATACTTGTGCGATGCAAAATGTAAAATCTATTAAGAATCTTCAGCACTGAAGTCAGGCTCTAATGGCTTTTGAAGTTTCTATTACGCAATCTTTGAACTCCACAAAGAGCATTAGTAGCGAAACGGGATACATAAATAGTTGCTCCAATACTGGAAGAAGCAGCACCATAACACGCTCCAATATGCTGAGGCTCAACCACGCGATCACCAAGGTAGGCAGCACCTCTGAGTCGCTGTGCAGGCAGTGACGATTCCTCTACGTTACGGTAATCACCGATTATGGTTCACACTTGATCTGCTCGCCTACAAACGAAACTGAACCTCCACCACTACCAATATGCTGCAGATCCAACCTCAACATGTTCTTGTAACAGGCTTATGATGCAGGCTGCCTCATCATCGATCCACTCCAAAAGAATCACTCCTCACACAACGCTCCTCAGATAAGCAGTGCTCTTTGTCAAATGGACAAACCTGAAATAAATTAAAAAACAAAACTCTCTATTTGCTATTTCCCTCAGCCCATGAGGGGCTGAGGCCCACGCTCTGATACCAAGATAAAATATCACACTGCAAACTCTAATCAAATTCTATATTATGAATCAAGGAAATTACACACATATTTATACAAGCAATAGTCTCAAGATAAGAATTCTATCTTGGATGTACAGTAATGTGGTTGAGAGATTCTCTCAACCACACACTAAACTAGGAGAAACTATATTCTAGCCACTTCCTATTATGTAGAAACAAACTCCTCAAATGGAGAATTACAACCATAGACAAGTAGGAATTAATTATTTCTAACTACTACTCCAAATTGTTTCCAGGTATTTTATTTATTTATGCTGTGTTTATTTAAATTTAATGTAATTTGTTGTTAATGTAAAATTGTTGTTCGCATTTACTCTTTACTTCATTTTCTTTAATTAATTTAACAACTCTCTATTTACTTTTAATTATTTAACTCCATCAAACATGCCTCTTTCCAGCCTTTTTTCTTTAAATTAATTAGTTGATTTACAGATTTAGGTTTATTTTTATTGAATTTCAAATTTGTGTGCTTCGTTCTACTTCGAGAGCCGAATAAAATCGTTTAGTGCACTTTTAATATCATGGTTAGCTTAATTTAATCTAAAATTAATTGAGCTCTCGATACCAATTTCAACCAGGTCGCCTAGGATAGAAATATTGATTTTGAGGATCTTTCCTATGGAAGTATAATTTTTTTTTATTGAGCTATGAAGTCGATGCCACTTTGAATTAATCGACTTACTATCGAAACATTAAGAATATTTTTTTAAAAACAGAGTTATTTGACTATTTTATAGAGCTATGTACACCTCACACACTCTGTTTGCCATTTCATGTGCAACTAAACTTCATCTAATTCATCCAGTTTCCACTAGACTCGAACTGATGTATCGCTCCACCTTCCCAGTATCTTCCTTCCACATTCGTCTACATTGTATTTTCATTGTTTTTGCATTTGAATCATGAGATGTATCCACTTGGCAAAGCTCTTCAGTGCTCCTTAGTGTCAAAACTATTAAAAAAAATTATAGGGTTATGTTTTGGAAGATTGTTTGGTTAAGACCATTTTACCCATTGCCAAAGAATATATTATTATAGTCTTGAATGAATGAGAGAGAGATAGAGAGAGGGGAGGGGGGGGGGAATGAGAGAGAGAGAGATAAGGGAGAGAGAGAGAGAGGGAGAGGTAAAGGAGGAGAGGTGGAGAGAGAGGGAGGCAGGTAAAGAGACACAAAGATAGAGAAAGGGGAGGCGAGAGAGAGATATAGAGTGATAAAGGTAGAGTTATAGATAGAGAGAGGGAGGGACAGGTAAAGGAGGAGAGGTGGAGAGAGAGGGAGGCAGGTAAAGAGACACAAAGATAGAGAAAGGGGAGGCAAGAGAGAGATATAGAGTGATAAAGGTAGATTTATAGATAGAGAGAGGGAGGGACAGGTGGAGAGATGGTGCGAGAGAGTGATAGAGAGAGAGAGAGAGAAAGAGAGAGAAATGGAGGAAGGGAGAGAAAGTGAGAGAGAGGGAGAGAGAAAGTGAGGGGGAGGGATAAAGAGAGAGTGGGGTAGTGAGAGAGAGAGAGAGAGAGGGGGGAGAGGGAGGGGGAGTGAGAAGGACAAGGAGACAGAGAGAGCGAGATAGAGGGAGAGGGAGAGGGAGAGTGAGAACTATGGGGAGACAGAGGGGAAGACAGAGAGATAGAGGGAGAGATAGAGTGGGAGAGAGATTGGGGGAGTTGGAGTGATATGTAGTGGGAGAGAGAGATGGAGAGGGAGAGTGGTAAAAGAGAGCGAAAGAGGGAGAGAGAGAGAGAGAGAGAGAGAGAGAGAGAGAGAGAGAGAGAGAGAGAGAGAGAGAGAGGACGGGGGAGAAAAAGAGAGAGGGAGAGTGAGAGAGAAAGGCACACAGAGGGAGAGCACAAGATAGATAAAGGTGGTAGAGAGAGAGGGAAGGGGGTATACTTATAGATAGAGAGGGGGAGAGGGGTAGAGAGAGAGGAAAGTGGGGGGGATGGAGAAAGAGTGAGAGTGACTGAATGAGTGACAGAGAGAGAGAAGGGGGGTGAAGAGAAATAGAGAGGGGGGGAGAGAGAGAGATAGGGGGAGGGAGAGTGAACAAGAGAGAGAGAGAGGGATAGAATTTGGGGAGGTATATATATAGGGAGATAAATAGAGGGGGAGGGGGTGAGAGAGAGAAATAGAGGGCAGAGAGATTGGGAGAGAGAGGGAAGGGTATATGGGGAGAGTGCGAGAGAGAGGGGGGCAGAGAGAGAGAGAGAGAGAGAGAGAAGGGAGGAGGGGTAGAAATAATGGGGGATGGGGGGAGGGAGAAAGAATCAGAGGGAGTGAGTGATGGATAAAGGAGGGGAGAGGGGGAGAGAGTGGGGGAAACGAGAGAGAACAAGGGAGGGAGGGAGTGGAGTATATATATATATATATATATAAAGAGAGAGAGATGAAGGGAGAGAGAGAGAGAGTGAGTGAGAGAGAGAGAGAATGGGGGATACATGTAGAGAGGGGGTGAGGGAGAGAGAGAGAGAGAGGTGGAGATAAAGTGGGAGGGAGGAATGAAGGGTGATAGAGTTAATGGCATGGATGGGAGTGGTCTAGGCACATTGGGGGAGGGGCAGAGAGAGAGAGAGAATAAGGGGGATCGTTAGAGAGGTAGAGGGAGGTGGGGGATGCAGAAGGGTTGAGATATGAATAGATGGATGGAGGGAGGGAGGGGGGAGGGTTGACGTGAGAGAGTGGGAGATGGAAGGAGAGATTGGGGGAGGAAGCAATATAAATAAAGATGGAGGGGTAATGGAGAAGAGATATAGTGAGATATGTAGCGAGAGTGACATAGTGGGATAAAGAGTTGTAGGGTGGGAGAGAGAGAGTGAGCGGAATATATATATATATATATATATATATATATATATATATATAGAGAGAGAGAGAGAGAGAGAGAGAGAGAGAGAGAGAGGGCTAATGGGGGAGATGATGTGAGAGAGTGGGAGTGAAAGAGGGAGAGGTAAAGTGTGAAGGGATATATAGAGAGAGAGAGAATGTGTGAGACAAGAGTTTGGGAGGAATAGAGATAGGGAAAGAGAGAAGAGAGAGAGGGAGTGGAAAGGAATAAGAAAAACAAATAAAGGGAGGTGGATGGTGGGAGTGGAAGTGGTAGTTCAGGAGATGTAGAGTATAATTGGTGGTACAATGGGGGAGACAAAGAGAGTGGGAGACAAAGAGAGAGCTGGGGGGGGAGGGGGTGGGGGGTGACGGGGAGAGAGGGCGCGAGCGATAAAATTAGGGGGGAGGTGGAGGACGATTCTTGAGAGAGTTGAAGGGGAGTGTGTATGCGAGAAAGGGAGAGATAGAGATAATGAGATTGGTGGTTAGTAATAATACAATAGGTCGATACCATGGGTCATAAAAATACCACGAATCTCCCCTTTTCTACTTTTTTGTACTCAATAATGTAAATTGATTTTATGTTTTTTTTTAATTTTACCCACATTCACTTAATAAGACCCTTTAATTTAATTATACATTGACACTTCGAAATATTACTCTTTTCACTTGTATGATAGCTAAATAATTGTACTAATTGATCCCCATTTTCCTTAAAAATAGCCTATGGGAATCAAATAGGGCATTCAATCAGTGACTATTCAAAAGATAAAAAAATTACATGGTCAAGCCTCTCCAGGTTGAAAAATCATTAATATGCCTCATCCATGAGCTCTTAGTTAACTTCACAGTTTTCATGCTAAAGCGAACTTATATCAATTCATTGCCAATTGTGCTTACATCACAAATAGCTTCATGTGCCATCCTAGAAGGACACTACCATGAGGGTTGTAATTCAAGGGCACTACTATGGAGGCCATAATTGGAGTGGCATCCCTATGATATACCATACATAAAACATTCCATTATTAACTTTATTTCTATTTGATTCTTGATAAAGGTGCTAAGTGGTCATGGAAAGTGTCACTCTCTTATCATCATCCTTTGAAATAGTTTGGAAAGAGGTTTATGCCGCCAAGATAATGATAAAGTAAAATAAATCCATAATAATATATAAAAAAAATATAAAAATACAAGATATGGTTGGGAACATAATTAGCTCATGGGGAAAAACCTATTATGAGCTCTATCCACTTGATTAGCCATCACCTGGTTGTTAGAGCACTTGATCCTACCCAAATAAAAATAAATCCTTGTATTTTCCCAACCTTTACGAGAAATAAATCACCATTTCTTAAGTTGTATTAGAGTGGTGGAAATAGTACGTCAATAAAAGGGGTAACTCGTGTCTCCATGATTGATCCCTTTTTACATATATACACTCTCTATGTTGTACATCAAGTATTTGGTCTCTTGGCTATGTCACAAAACCCTTAACTCTTTCCCAATGCATTGCCATCCTCTACAGTTGTGCCCATGGACTAATGGATTGACCTAGGAATTTTAACTTCCCCTTGGGTGTTTGAAACACATAGTACAGTTATCCAACTATTCATCACAAATATAATAGAGGGAAGGTCTATATGGGACTTTTTGTAGTGAGATATGTGATAAGTAATGGTTGTTACGATAACTTTAATTATGCTTCTGTTGCCTCTATGATTTTATTTACCTAATGATCAATTTACATAAACTTTATTATACGGAGATTTTGTGAGATGTTTGACATCACAGTAGTAGAGGATGTTATAGGTGATTTCCATACCTCCTTACCACTGGACTAGAAGTTCTCATATCCAAAGTATAGAGAGGTAGATTTACTTTGATTCTGAAATTTTCAATACCTATGATATATAATTTGGCTAATAGAGGGATTTATATAATGATTTACAACTAGAGGAATTCCTAAATGTTAGAACATTAATCCCATGATTGTTAGCATTGGAGATATTAATGGTGTGATGTGTGAATATGTGACTACCCTAGTATTCCATTGCCACTATTTGATGAGAATCACTTGATCCACAATCTAGATGATGATGGTCATCCTTGAGGTGACGAGGGATGGCTTCTATATAACTTTTGAGAGACAACACTTAGCTAGCTAATGCCACATCACCTAGTTTCCTCTTGTGAGGGCCATGTAGGGCACATTTTGGTCATAATCTCCTGGAATGGAGATGCTTTTGGTGTCTTGAACATGATCATGAAGAAATTCCTGGAATATGGAACACTCTTTAGCCCTTACATCACATCTTGAAGGAGTCTTAAACTCATTCGAAAATTTAACCGTAATATAAGTATGCATTTATATAATTAAAAAGAAAAAAAATAGTAATATTATAATAATTATTAATTTTATTAAAAAATTATATAGAATATAAAATTAAAAATATATATTTTTTTATATCTAAAAGTATAAAATTATAATAGCATATAAATAAAATAATAAAATTTTTATAAAAAAAACAAACATGTTAATAAATAAAGTAAAACTATATGATGACATCCATCATTGGTTCATTGTTTATGGAAACAAATGTTTATATCAACAATTCTAGATTCAAAATATATATATATATATATATATATATATATATATATATGATCTTAAAATATGATTTTATTGTTTCATAAATTTATATTTAAAAGGGAAAAGAAATCCATATTACATAACTTTAAAACTTTAAATTATATATATTTTTAGTTATAGTTAAATTTAAAATAGATTAAACTAAAAATTGTTTCAAATATTATTATTAAAAGGAATATTATTTTTGAAATATTAAAAAAATAACATTTTTCAATTGAGAAGTAAATTCCACTCTATATGGAGAGTCTAATAACATATGAGATTGAAGAAAAACATTACCGACAATCAATAAATGAGAAATATATTTTCAAACTATATAGACTATATAATGCTTTATTCAATTGGCATGCATGCCTTACAAGTATGAAGTTGTCTTTAAGTGTTACTTTTTGGAGTTTCCCTTAGATTTTTAGCACAATTCGGATAGAAACAATTGTGAATTTTTTTGTTGTTGTTGTTGTTTAAATTGGTTTTTTGATTGAATATATGAATTCAACACATTGGAAAACTCCTTGGGAACTTCTATTGTGCAAATTTCACAAATTAAACTTGTGATTTCAATGAATCACTGCCACATTCCAGACAATTCAATATGAAAAATAAGAATTTTTTTTTTTTCAAAAAAACACACTTATAGACATGTAAATGATATGATCATAAATAATTTGAAAAATTCACAATTTAGATTATAAAATAATTTTTTTATTTTATTTTAAAAGTCACTTGAAAACAACTTGATTAAGTACTATCATGGATATCGAAATAATATGATTGCAAATTACTTGGAAAATTTCCTAAAAATTCACCAACTCATGGAACATTACAAATTTTTTATCATACATTTAGTAAGATATCAATATATTGTATGTATTGTGGCATAAGTTAATAATGACACTTGGATGCTGTGAATTAGCACTCTTTATTTATTCAAGTGAAACCATGAGAAGAAGCTATATAATTCAAATAAAATACTAAACAAAATTGATCTTACAAATTTTTGTAACAAAATATTGCAAAATGTGTTTATTCGTTCTATAATCACTAAATATTTTGACTATTTATGTATTTATGAGGAAATCCAAATATAGCTCCAAGAAGGAGCAACATGAGATTTTTAATTGAAATTTATGATTTAGTTGAAATGAGAAACTTACAAATTAAACACTCTTCTAAAGATATGAGTTGTAGTGTAGATTGAAAATTATTACTTGTAAATTAAAATTAAAATTTTAATGATGATGATGATGATGATGGTGGTTAATGTCAACTGAGACCAATCTTTGGTCTATCGGACCTAAAGAAAAGAGTTATTTAATTTGATTTAAGATTTTATTCCTATGCTCAAAAATCTCGGAGAGCTTAAAATTTACATTAAAATTTTATGGTAATACTTTTTTTATGAATGTAAAATTTCTTTTTCTTTGGGTATATGAAAATTTGAGAAAACTAAATTTTCTTAAAATAAGAACCTTATTTACATTGTAAATTTTAAAAATAAAGTTTGCAACTCCACTTTATTATCTTTGATATGGTACTTGGTTAAGTTAGATTTATGATAATTGTACACATAAACATGTTGTGTGTCGATACAAAACTAAATAAGAAAATAATTGGACATCTCTTTCATTTTGATTGACATA
>JAXQQM020078706.1:0-153901 GCA_034641835.2 Pinus albicaulis | reverse complement strand
AAAACAAGGAAATTCCGTGGACCAATTTGGTCATGTTGAAAATGCAGCAAGATGATGGAGCTTAGTGAAATGAAGTCGCCTTCACTAAGTGGGCCCGCAGGCAAATTCTGGCGCAAAGTCTATTTTTAGACATATGGAGCATGGTCCATGGGTTGCAGTATGTTATTCTTGGAGTATTGGTCATGTTGGTAAAAATAGATGGACCTCTATTTTTTGACCTATAGGTCGAAGTCTATATTTAGACTGCCTATCCTAAAATAGGGAAGTCAAATATTATTTACCCTTAATAATATTTGGACTATAAACTTCAGTTTACTCTCTTGGAGCACTTCAGTTCGAGCCTTGGAAGTGGCTCATGCATCTGATAGAGGAATTACACTATTCCCAAGGGTTTGATGGCATCATGCATGGTTGACTTCAGTTAGGACTTCAGTGGCAGAAGTTTGGTGGAGTTAATGAGACAGCTAGTGGAGTTGTGTTCTGTTTATTTTAGTTGAACTAGTAGAGATTAGTTTAACTAGCTAATCAATTAGTTATGAGTGGAGTGAATTAAATATTATTTAATTCATTAATTAGTAACTCATTATTCAACTCAAGAACACATCAGTTCACTACCGTGCATGATCAGTTCAGTGGAGACCAGTGAAAGAGGTAGATGAAAGGGTGGAGTTAGCTATCAGTGGCGACATCAGTTGTGCATGAGATTTGCACCACACTTGGAGCAATTGCCCATGATGATTGCGCTGTCAAGCCAAGGAGATTCGAACCTTGGATCTCTATTTAGACAGGCCATGATTGCGCAATAGAGGCAAGGAAATTAGTGGATGTGTTTTGAACCCGTGACTTGTTCAAAACCAAGCTAGTTTGTGTGTAACTTCATGAGAAAGTACTGAGTACTTGTGAGGAGTATTGTACTGAGTTTGTTACATGTTTTCTCCATTATAATATACACAATAGCTGCGGGGTTTTCAGCTATAAGCTTTCCCCATACATACTATGTTAATGTGTATGATGATTTGATGTGCTATCGCTTGTTTTATTTCCGCATGTGTGATGATCTGAGTGGAAGAGATTATGTGTTGCATATGAATTCGAATTGATATGTGATCAAGATAGTCTCGGTGGATAATTATTCATTATTCAGCAAATTTATACATGGTATCGGAGCTATTGAAGCAGATATTGATCATCACAGTGATTACAAACTTATTTCGGTAGACAGAGTTTGCATGCGGGCCAGGTAGCCTCTGGATCCATCCTTTCCTTTGAAAGGTGATATATCCAGTAAATGCCCCTGCAGTCGATCTCTGTGCTAGAAATAATTTGTTCTCACAAGATCCAGAGTGGTTCAGCTTTGAGTTGGAATTCGAATTTTGCAGCAGTTTTGTTTTCTTGGTGCCGGAGTTGAAAATGTCTTTCAACGGTTTGCAACTTGAATATGCTCTTGAAGGCAGTTCGAATTATGTTGCATGGAAGGATCTCATGGAGGTAGTATTAGAAGATAATGGACTGAAGGAGTTTGTGGATACGGATGTCCAAAAGCCCACTGATCCTGCTGAAGTCGAAGTATGACAAAAGAAGATGGCGAAATGTCAAAGGATCCTGTTGGAGGGCGTCAAGGATGATTTTGTATCCAGCCTGCATGGAAAGGCTTCTCCATATTTAATGTGGAAAGATTTGATGGATCTATTCCAGAGTAAGAGTGACCAAAGGAAGCTGGCGCTCAAAGATAAGCTCAGGAACATCAAGATGGAGAAAGGCGACAGTATCGCCAAATACCTCACGAAGTTCACTCAGTGCAGAGATGAGCTGGGAAGTGTGGGGGTGACTGTCGAAGACGAGGACATGGTCGAACTGGCTCTCCTTGGTCTTCCGAAGGATTGGCACTCATATCAAGATAGTGTCAATGGTCGGGAGAAGCTGCCGGGATGGGAGCGCCTTTGGGCGGATCTCATGCAGGAGGAGATAAGGAGGACTACTCGAGATGGATCTTCATCAAAGGGAGCTGATGAAGAAAACTGTGCTTTGGTGTCCAAAGCTAAGAAAGGGAAGGGTAAGAAAACCTCTCATTCTGGAGCTAAGGGCAAGAAGCAGGATATGGCGAAAGTGAAATTTTTTCACTGCCATGATCACGGACATTATGCTACCAATTGTCCAAAGAAGAAGAAGAACAAGCAAGCGGGAAGATCTGCAGATGGAGAAGCTTTGGCTTCACAGTTCGAGCTTGAATTTTCACCGATCGCATGCTTGGTTTCAAGTGTGATGGGATCGGTTTGGTTCTTGGACAGCGGTGCGTCATTTCATATGACGGGAGATCGGGATTTGTTCTCAGATCTGGAGGACAAAGATTTGGGTGTGCACATCAAGATGGGCGATGATGGTAGATACAGTGCGACTGGTATCGGTACCATATCCTTTCAAAGGGAGTCTGGTAAACCCTTTGTCTTGAAGGATGTCATGCATGTACCTGGATTGAAGAAGAACCTGATTTCTGTGGCGATGTTGGAGGATAAGGGGTATGATGTGGTCTTCAGCGAAGGAAAAGCCTTCCTGCGCAGTAAGACTACTGGAGAGACCCAGAAGATAGGGGTTCAAACCAAGAACCTTTATCAGTTGCAGGTAGATGGCTGCGCAGCTATGGCATGCAAGGCGGGAGAAGTGGTGAGCCGGGATGATGAGGGCGAACTGTGGCACAGGAGATTGGGCCACCTTCACCATGGAGCTTTGAAGATCCCGCAGCAGATTTCTACTGGGCTTCCTAAGGGCACTCTTGCGCAGTCAGATCAGTGCAAGGGGTGTACTTTAGGGAAGTATGTGAAAGCCACCTTTCACGAGAAGGATAGTCGCGCCACAACGATCCTTGAGAGAGTTCACACAGACGTGTGTGGTCCTTTCTCAGTTGCTTCGATAGCAAAGCACAGGTATTATGTGATCTTTGTTGATGATTTCTCTCGAAAGTGCTGGATCTTCTTCATGCAGAAGAAGAGCGATACATTCGCGAAGTTCTGTGAGTTTAAAGCACTGGTCGAGAAGGAGTCTGGGAAGAAGGTGATTGCTCTAAGGAGTGATAACGGTGGTGAATTCATCTCGGCTGAATTCAAGGAGTTCTGCAGCGCAGAAGGGATTCGGAGAGAGCTCATCGCACCCCATAACCCACAGCAGAACGGGGTGGCTGAGCGGAAGAACAGAACGATCGTGGGTGCTGCACGGCCGATGTTGCATGATCAGGGCCTACCCCTTCACTTGTGGGCTGAGGCATGCAATACAGCAGTGTATGTGCAGAACCGTTGTCCTCACAATGTTCTTGGCATGAGTACACCAGAGGAGGCTTATTCTGGCAAGAGGCCTGATATTTCCCATTTGCGGATTTTCGGATCTCCTGTCTACATGCATGTGATGAAGGATGCAAGAAGGAAGCTGGATCCAACTGCTGAAGTTGGAATATTTGTGGGGTACACTGATACACCTCATAACTATCAAGTGTATGTGCCAGACAGTCGCAAGACTGTTGTGCGACGGGATATAAAATTCCAGGAGGAGAAAGCCATGCAGTGTTCGCTTGAGAGGGAGCTACACTTACATGCAGATGAGGAGCTGTTAGTTCCTAAGGAGGAGCTTCCGGATGTGGATCAGCCACAAGAGGAGGTTCAGGAGGTGGAAGAAACCACCCAGGCAGCGCCAACCATCAGAGGGCGCATGCGCACTACAGAAGCTGAGCGACTGGCTCGGGATGCAGAGAAGGCTGTAGGACCACCTACAGCACAGCGCAGACAGAGACAGTCACCGGATCGGTACACTGGATACATGGCTCTTGTGAGTCAATGTGTTGTGACGGAGCCATCCTATTTTGAGGAAGCTATGGAGGAACCCGCATGGGTTGATGCCATGATCGAAGAATATGATTCGATCGTCAGGAACAGTGCATGGGAGATTGTCCCAAGACCGGTTGGGAAATCAGTGGTGGGTTTGCGATGGATCTACAAGGTGAAGCAGGCGGCTAACGGGAGTGTGGAGAAGTACAAGGCGAGATTTGTCGCCCGTGGCTTCTCACATATCGAGGGGATTGACTATGAGGAGACCTTTGCACCTGTCGCAAGGTACTCTTCCATACGGACGATCCTTGCTCTCTCAGCGCAGATGGGGTGGCACATTCATCAGATGGATGTGAAGACTGCGTTCCTCAACAGAGTCATTGAGGAGGAGGTGTACATAGAGCAGCCTAAAGGTTTCGAGATCTTCAGAAGTGAGTCGCATGTGTGCCGACTCAAGAGAGCACTATACGGGCTGAAGCAAGCACCTCGTGCTTGGTACACTCGGATAGACAGCTACTTCACCGGGCTTGGATTCTCCAAGAGTGAGGCAGATCCTAACCTGTACTAGATTGTGGTGGAGGGGAAGTTGTTGATCATCGTACTATATGTAGATGATCTGATTTTGACTGGCGATGAGCAGTTGATACTTTCATGCAAGGAGGATCTTGCACGAGAGTTTGAGATGAAGGACTTGGGCATCCTTCATTATTTCCTGGGATTGGAGATTTGGCAGCGCAGTGGAGGACTATTTGTTTCTCAGGGCAAGTATGCCCGGGAGATTCTAGAGAGGTTCAACATGCATGGCTACAAGCTTGTTGACACTCCTCTTCTTGGTGGTTGGAGGAAGGAGGATGCTACTTCAGCGGAGGTAGTGGATGCCACTGTCTATCGACAGTTGGTGGGGTCGCTTATGTATCTGGTCAATACATGACCCGATATATGCTATGCTATTAACCAGCTTTCGCAAGCTATGGTTAAGCCTACCAAGCTCTTCTGGAAGGCAGGCAAGCATGTATTGCGTTATATTAGTGGCACATCGGGATATGGTCTATGGTACAGACAGGAGGATGGAGCGAAGCTTTCCGGCTTCACTGATGCAGATTGGGCAGGGAGCCCAACGGACCGAAAGAGCACATCTAGAGGAGTTTTCAGCATTGGGTCGACAGCAGTTTCCTGGTACAGCAGGAAGCAGAGATCCGTGGCACTCAGTTCAGCAGAGGCCGAGTACATGGCAGCTAGCTTGGCTGCATGCGAGGATATTTGGATGAGGAAGATCCTCGTTGGATTGTTCGGGTTGCATTTGGAGCCTACAGTGATTTACTGTGATAACCAGAGTTGCATTAAACTCTCGGCTAATCCAGTATTTCATGATATATCCAAACACATCGACATCAGGTACCATCATATCAGAGATTGTGTTCAGTGGAGAATCATGATGCTTTCATATGTTCCCACGGAGGATCAGGATGCCGACATCCTGACGAAGGCGCTCACCAGGAGCAAGTTCGAATTCCACAGAGGCAGGATAGGGATTGCAGATAATCCATATCTTGCTGAGAGGGAGTGTTGAGAATGCAGCAAGATGATGGAGCTTAGTGAAATGAAGTCGCCTTCACTAAGTGGGCCCGCAGGCAAATTCTCGCGCAAAGTCTATTTTTAGACTATGTCTATTTTTAGACATATGGAGCATGGTCCAGGGATTGCAGTATGTTATTCTTGGAGTATTGGTCATGTTGGTAAAAATAGATGGACATCTATTTTTTGGACCTATAGGTCGAAGTCTATTTTTAGACCGCCTCTCCTTAAAATAGGGAAGTCAAATATTATTTACCCTTAATAATATTTGGACTCTAAACTTCAGTTTACTCTCTTGGAGCACTTCAGTTCGAGCCTTGGAAGTGGCTCATGCATCTAACAGAGGAATTACACTATTCCTAGGGTTTGGTGAGCTCATGCATGGTTGACTTCAGTTAGGACTTCAGTGGCAGAAGTTTGGTGGAGTTAATGAGACAGCTAGTGGAGTTGTGTTCGGTTTAATTTAGTTGAACTGGTTGAGATTAGTTTAATTAGCTAATCAACTAGTTATGAGTGGAGTGAATTAAATATTATTTAATTCATTAATTAGTAACTCATTATTCAACTCAAGAACACATCAGTTCACTACAGTGCATGGACAGTTCAGTGGAGACCAATGAAAGAGGTAGATGAAAGGGTGAGTACAGCTATCAGTTGTGACATCAGTTGTGCATGAGATTTGCACCACACTTGGAGGAAATTTCCCATGATGATTTCACTGTCAAGCCAAGGAGATTCGAGCCTTGGATCTCTATTTAGACAGGCCATGATTGCACAATAGAGGCAAGCAATTAGTGGATGTGTTTTGAACCTGTGACTTGTTCAAAACCAAGCTAGTTTGTGTGTAACTTCATGAGATAGTACTGAGTACTTGTGAGGAGTATTGTACTGAGTTTGTTACATGTTTTCTCCATTATAATATACAAAATAGCTACGTGGTTTTCAGCTATAAGCTTTCCCCATACATACTGTGTTAATGTGTATGATGATTTGATGTGCTATCGCTTGTTTTATTTCCGCATGTGTGATGATCGGAGTGGAAGAGATTATGTGTTGCATATGAATTCGAATTGATATGTGATCAGGATAGTCTTGGTGGATAATTATTCATTATTCAACAAATTTCTACAGGTCATTCCACAATCAAGGTGTTTTCATGCACCAATTTGATCGCCTCACAATAAAAAATCTCTCATGCGCCAATTTTATAGTTATTATTATTAAAAAATAATTCCAGTTGACCTTTTATTACGCTGAGAGGCACTCTACACCTCAATATAGGGCTATTTTTACATGTCAGCTTAATATGTTGTATTTATATTAATATGTCCAATTTATAATATGTAAATTGGGAAACATTTACATGTAGGTTAAAATTAATATAGAGCTAAAGGGAGATGTTTGCACCTTGACTCACTAAAATTATATAAAAATAAAAATTAAACTAAAAAAATTAAAATTAATAATTAAACCAGCCAAGATCAATTTCAACTCAGTAAAGAGGTTTGCACCTTGAGATATTTGATCCCTTCAAGTTTTGCTCTCAGAAAAGAGATATGCCATAGATTTGATCCCTCCAAGGGCTTAATAGATCCGGAGTTAAGATGGATCTAGGCTGGTATTATTAATATTTTATCATCCATGTCATTTATCTACATCAAATTAACATGAAATGAGTTGAAAATACTATAAAAAATTGTGTTGAATACTTGATTTATTAAAAATCCTTAAATTATTCAACTAACTAATCCATTTCATGTCATTTATCTATATAAATAGACTTTATATAATAATTGTTAAGAGCATGTGGAAGTGTTGAATTACTTGATTTATTAAAAATCCTTAAATTACTCAACTAACTAAATCAATTTCATGCCATTTATCTATATAATTAGACTTTGATTTGAACCCTCTAACTAAATTACTCAACTAACTAAATAAGCCCCAAGATCAATCCTCATGGTACTAAATGGGATTGGAACCTGGGTCTCGTGGGTTTCACCTAGCTAAACTTGTCGTTAAACCACATATCACTGTATGTATATCTTCTTAGACATAGCAGTTGAATCAGAGGTGGATCCCTTGTCCCATAAACAAGAGAGTTCATACACCAATTTAGTGTCAGAGGTAGGTCCCTTGTCCCATAAAAAAGAAAGTCTCATACACCAATTTAATGTGTGACTTGATCGTGACCTTAAAATAAATAATAATAATAAATAACATATAACATAATTTATTAATTAACGGTCTTTCTTGTCGGTTTAAAATTAAGTTTCCCCACATCTACACTATATATCTAACTACGTTTTTATATTTTGACCTACCTCGTCTTTCATATTGTTTAGCTTCTTCATGTGTGATAAAGCTTTGGGTAAACTCGATCAATCAGGAAAGTGGTGAGTTTAGAGTGTCCTAATGGAATTTATTCCAGAGGATGTCATTAGGCAGTGTTTGCTAAGAATGCCTTACGCATCACACAATAAGTTGAAAGCTGTGTGCAATAGCTGGGAGGCTATACTCAGTAGCCCTAATTTTTATCCTGACAGGAAGAAATGCGGGACGAGCCAACAACTTATTTGCTTGATTGAAAGAGATATCGGTAATCACAGAGATATGAATGGCTTGTTTGTAGTAAGGGTATACGACCCTATGAAGGGCACCTGGGAAACACTACCTCCCATTGACGATCCCCAGATATGGTGTCAGTGCCTGGCTGTGAATCGGAAGCTAGTTGTAATGGGTGGAAAGCTCCTGTCCAACGGGAGTTTGACGAAGAGTGTTTACATTTATGACTTTGAGTCTGCGAGATGGCGCCACGGAGCTGACATGCCTACACCTCGATCATTGTTTGCATGCTCTGTCTCCTCTTCCAACGGACTAGTCTACGTTGCCACATTTATTATAAATCCAAATGAATTTCATATCCCAAAGTCCAATATATGGTGGTGCATATGTTTTTAAACTATGGGTTTAATACTATTTACAGTGGTATAATTTAATAATACAATGTAAAACCTTATGGAAAAGGTTTAACCAAAGTTTAATGGTGGAGGCATTTAAACAAAGTCTGATGGCACGTCTTGTTAAGTGGACAAAACTTGTATAGATGGGCAACGTTGGGGCTTGACTCCATGACCTCCCCCATGCCATTGACCACCACTTTGTTTTACTACCCCATTTTGCATTCATCTCTTTTGTTTTTCTTTCTTTCATTTGAAGTACCATTTTGGTTTCTTTTTCTTTCTTTCTTTGAGTATGCGTTATTAAGCATATGACTAGGGGTTAGGGGTTTACAATGAACTAACATAGCTCTAACATTCTTATATTGGGGCTTCTAACTTTTTTATACATGCTAATACCTCAAACAATTTCACTTTTTGACTTTCAAGCATCTTACACATGGGTTTTCATTACTTTTAATAGGACCTAGATGGATGACTTATGACAAGATAACAATCCTTTGAAAAATATGATGTATGGAATAGAAGTGAAAAATAAAGAAGGAAAGTATTATGTATGGTTGGGATATGAAGTATGCTATGTTCTACAGATTTCTCTAATAGTATAACATGGATCATGAAGTAACCACCATGGTATCCTCTAAGAAAAGAAAGTGAAAAATCTAGATTCTTATTATACATTAGTATATTACACAGAATTCCCACCACATCGAAAGAACACATATTAAACATTAACACCATGCAGATGCAAGAAGCTCACACATGAAACCATATTAGAGAAACTAATGTGAACAAGATAAACCGTGATAACATAGTACCACATATGTGAAAGTATAGTGTGTCATATGTAAGTGCATTTGCAATCTAATATGTACCAGATAGTAGTTAAGATAACATGGTTGAAGCATCTAAAAAAACAAGGAGGATTAATGTGAGATGAGATCATCATATATCTAAAGGAGAAATAGAATAAATTTTTTTATAGATACATGAGCAAGAGAGCTGGTTTAAGTTGGAACACCACAGAATTGAGAGGTTGGCTCTCGAAGTAGTTACTCCTAAGGGGGGGGACCTCACTCGAAGCAACTCATTTGTCTCATAGCTTAGTTGATCCACTCACTATAGAGCATTATAGGCCTATCATCTAATGATCCAAGGGCCATGACACTCCCTTCCTCTACCCTACAAAACACAAGAAAGGTGTTATACTTCTTTCCCTTTAGGGATATTCATTTATTTTGGTACTCTTGTCTCTTAATTCAGTTATGTGAATAATTTGGAAAAATATAGCCAATTGGCTCTCAAACAATCAACACCCATCAAAAACCTATGTTGTTATATTTCTACCTCTTCACTCTTTGTACACATTTATAGCCTCACAGGTTCTAAGCCAAAGGGAGTTAGATGTTTTACACCTCAACATACTTGTCTTTTTTTAATATAGGAAAGACCCAATGACTAAGCAAGAGTCGAGACATCCCATATTGACCACGGACCAAGTGAAAGTTCCCTAGGGATGCCTACTCCTTGAGCCAAATCAATACAGACTACAAAATGCCTTAGGATACTTGAACATGGGTGGTTGTGTGGCAAGCCACAATCCGAGTCACTTGAGCTAAGAACCATTGGCTACACCTTAATAGACTTTAGCATTCAAATTGCTAGTGAGAGATGGATCCCTTGTACAACAAACAAGGAACTTTCATGGACCAATTTGGTCATGCCACAATCAAGGGGTTTTCATGCACCAATTTGATCGCCTCACAATAAAAAAGCTCTCATGCACCAATTTTATAGTTATTATTATTAAAAAAATTTCAAGTTGACCTTTTATTACACCGAGAGGCGCTCTACACCTCAGTATAGAGCTATTTTTACATGTTGGCTTAATATGTTGTATTTATATTAATATGTCCAATTTATAATATGTAAATTGGGAAACATTTACATGTAGGTTAAAATTAATATAGAGCTCAAGGGAGATGTTTGCACCTTGACTCACTAAAATTATATAAAAATAAAAATTAAACTAAAAAAATTAAAATTAATAATTAAACCAGCCTAGATCAATTTCAACTCAGTAAAGAGGTTTGCACCTTGAGAGATTTGATCCCTTCAAGTTTTGCTCTCAGAAAAGAGATATGCCAGAGATTTGATCCCTCTAGGGGCTTAATAGATCTGGAGTTAAGATGGATCTAGGTTGGTATTATTAATATTTTATCATCCATGTCATTTATCTACACCAAATTAACATGAAATGAGTTGAAAATACTATAAAAAATTGTGTTGAATACTTGATTTATTAAAAATCCTTAAATTACTCAACTAACTAGTCCATTTCATGTCATTTATCTATATAAATAGAATTTATATAATAATGGTTAAGAGCATGTGGAAGTGTTGAATTACTTGATTTATTAAAAATTCTTAAATTACTCAACTAACTAAATCAATTTCATGTCATTTATCTATATAAATAGACTTTGATTTGAACCCTCTAACTAAATTACTCAACTAACTAAATAGGTTCCAGGATCAATCCTCATGATACTCAATGGGATTTGAACCTGGGTCTCGTGGGTTTCACCTAACTAAAGTTGTCGTTAAAACACATATCACTGTATGTATATCTTCTTAGACTTAGCAGTTGAATCGGAGGTGGATCCCTTGTCCCATAAACAAGAGAGTTCATACACCAATTTAGTGTCGGAGATAGGTCCCTTGTCCCATAAACAAGAAATTCTCATACACCAATTTAGTTTAGTGTGTGACTTGATCGTGACCTTAAAATAAATAATAATAATAAATAACATATAACATGTCTTTCTTGTCGGTTTAAAATTAAGTTTCCCCACATCTACACTATATATCAAACTGCGTTTTTATATTTTGACCTACCTCGTCTTTCATATTGTTTAGCTTCTTCATGTGTGATAAAGCTTGGGGTAAACTCGATCGATCAGGAAATTGGTGAGTTTAGAGTGTCCCAATGGAAGTTATTCCGGAGGATGTCGTTAGACAGTGTTTTCTAAGAATGCCTTACGCATCACACGATAAGCTGAAAGCTATGTACAACAGCTGGGAGGCTATACTCAGTAGCCCTACATTTTATCCTGACAGGAAGAAATGTGGGACAAGCCAACAGCTTATTTTCTTGATTGAACCATTTATCGAGAATCACAGAGATTTGCTTGTAGTAAGGGTATATGACCCTGTGAAGGGCACCTGGGATACGCTACCTCCCATTGACGATCCCTAGATGACTAGAAGCTAGTTGTAATGGGCGGAAAGCTCCTGCCCAACTGGATTTTGACGAAGATTGTTTACATTTATGACTTTGAGTTTGTGAGATGGCGCCGCGGAGCTGACATGCCTACACCTCGATCATTGTTTGCATGCTCTGTCTCCTCTTCCAACGGACTAGTCTACGTTGCTGGCGGGATCGGCGAGCGTGTCATCGAGCGAGGTGAGAAGCATATAACGTGGAGGAAGACAAGTGGGAAATTTTTCCTCCTATGATCGAACCGCGAGGCGGGGCATGCCGTGGTGCTTTCGTGGAAGGTAAATTCATGGTGTTGCAGGAAGGCCAAAATGCACAAGTTTTCGATCCGAGTGAGGGAACGTGGAGAATGACAAATTTCAGGAGAAGTTGTGTGATTTCTTCTTCTTTGGGGGAGTTGTACAGCTTCACTCCACGTCAGGTGGAGAAATATGATGCCGAGAAGGACGTTTGGAGTGTTGTAGCATCTCTTCCCAAAACCCACGATATTGACTACTTTATTTGCGCTACACAGTGGCATGACCAAATTTTTATAAGCGGATCGTGCGACCCACTTTGTTCCAAACCACAAATCTCTTATCTGTTCAATATGTCAACCAGGCATTTTATCGAAGTTAACGACGATGGTGGGGAGGGCATGATCGTATCTACAGCAACCGTGGAGATTTGAAAGTAATTTTTAGATGCACGCCAAACATAATACTGTGTTGTGTTCAATTCTATATTATTTATCCCCTAGTGTGCCTAATTGAGGAAATGGTCTTATATTAGTTATTCCCTAGTCTACCCAATTCAGGAAATGGTTTTCGAAATTTTTCCCATGGTCAATTTTGTTAAAATTCTATATAGAGTGTATAGATTTTCACAATTTTGTTAAAAATTATGTATATATTGTTAAGTTTGTAAGTTTCCATCAAATAGATATCAAAATTCTGTATAGATTGTTAAGTTTGTAAGTTTCTATTAAATAGATAACAAAATTCTCTATAGATTGTTAAATTTGTAAGTTTCCATCAAATAAATAACAAAATTCTGTATAGATTGTTAAGTTTGTAAGTTTCCATCAAATAGGATTTATTCTTAACACTGTTGTTTTGGATTTCATTTTATTATTTTGTAGAAAAGAAATAGGAAAGACTTTTGTGAGATTTTAATTAGAAAGAGAAAATATAGATGTAGAAAAATATTAAAATTTGATACTTGCAAAACAAAAGAAAATAGAGAAATATTGCTAAGAAATTTACTAGGAATCAAATAGGATGATATGTGACTGATGAAAATGAATATATTATATATAATTCTCAAGATGAAAATCAATTAGCAATATATTGGGATCTTTCCTTACTTGGAAAATAAGTTAAAATTAGACTAAGAGACTTGACAATTAACAAAATTAATTTTTTCTAGGAAGCAAGAATAATTGGTTTTTTTTTTTTTTTCCTTGGAACCTTCCCAAAGAAACTTGAATCATACTTGCCAAAGTGTCCCGATATTTCCTTATGGAACCCAAGTTAGAGAGCTCTTGTAAAATAAGATTGATCCAAAGACTACTATTACTAATACCAATTCACCATCTCAAATTCATTTTACTATAAATTAATTTTCCTTTCAATTTCTATCAATATCTAAAAAAACCATTTTTCTAGAAATTATTTCGAGTTTAGATAAAAACCACATATATTCGAACCTAGAGCTAATGTCCATGGTAGTAATGATGAGCAAGCCTAATATGTACAATGTGTCAAGATTAGAAAAAACCCACTTGTAAGGTAGGAATGCAATATTTATGTCCACTTGTGATGTGAAAAAGAAATTTACTCTAGGGGTTTGATTTATCTAAATTTTTCGATGACATAGATTGATGTTTAAAATTTTCAACGAGCCCTCTAAGAATGTGGACTCTTATTGATTCAAGGGACAAGGCATATGTGACATAATACTCATCAATTCAATGTTTTTTCCATATCTACTTACAGCACAATAATCACCAACCATTGCGATGGTATAAATTAAGAAGAAGTTGGGCATTTTGTCACAATTTCATCACATATTGCATTAATTCACACTAGTTCATGATGGCTAATCTATAAGAATCATTATTATGCTCAATTCCCAAGCCCTCATTAATCCAATGTATTTCATTATTTACACCAAATCACTTTAGCGATCACGCAACTTGCCAACAGGAGATCACACTAGTATTACAAAATCAATGTGATCTATCCCACAAATTCTTTTAATAGCTTTGTTAGCAATGAAGGTATCACTAAACCTAACAACCCTTGCATCCATTAGAAATAAAACTTCAATATCTAAATAACCGATCAATCCAAGTGCACACATCTATTAGACATTAAGTTTAGAAATTATGATGGGTGTTGGAACTTGTAAAATCACCCATAGATTGGTCCACTTATAATATTCCTATAAAAATCATATTCATATAAATAAAGTGGATTGGGAAAGATTATATGTTCACAAGTGCACCCATAAAGTTGAAAGGATCTTGTATTTTTCAAGAACCAGCGAAGAGAATAAACCCACCACTAGAAGTGTCATACACACAATCGAAAATGACACAATTATTTTCAATCCAATCACAAATGTCAATGGAAAAGAAAAAAAAATCAACATCTTGTTCAATAATTTATAGATATGGAAGTATGCAGTGAATTGATGAAGGAAATGATTATTGGATATTAATCTCAAGAAGAAGCATAGAATGATAGTAGCAGTAGTAGCGAATGTGAAGAAGGAATATTGCATTTTGAGTTTATTGTCGAACCGTAGGGAGCCATATTGTAGATTGAACATAAATGAAATGGATAAAGATCACCCATAAGGAACCATGGTGAGTATTGCACCAAAATAAAATGAATGCTGTTTAGCATCACGTATGTTATGCTTGGGTTATATGTAGTGATCATATTTGACCATGTTAGTTGATTCCATGACTATGCTAATCTTAGAGAGTGAGGCGATTATTGACTTTGTTCATTATGCATGAGTTGAATGATAAGAATTAACTCCATTTATTGTTTATGTAATATCTAAAACTTTGGTTTTTAACATTAGCGACGATTTTTGGGAGAGGACGAAATTCCGACGTTGGGACTTAGGATGAAAAAGAAAAATTGCCGATTTTTTGGGAGAGGACGAAATTTCGACGTTGGGACTTGTACATCTTCAACGCACGTAGGTGGAGAAATATGATGCCAAGAAGGAAATTTGGAGTGTTGTAGCATCTCTTCCCAATACCCACGATATTGGCTACTTTATGTGTGCTACACAGTGGCACGACCAGATTTTTATAAGTGGATTGTGCGACCCACTTTGTTCCAACCCACAAATCTCTTATCTATTCAATATGTCAACCAGGCAGTTGATCGAAGTTAACGGCGATGGTTGGGAGGGCTTTGCGGGCATGATCTAATCTGCAGCAACCGTGGAGATTTGAAAGTAATTTTTAGATGCACACCAAACATAATATTGTGTTGTGTTGAATTCTATATTATTTATCCCCTGGTCTACCTAATGCAGGAAATGGTCTTATATTAGTTATTCCCTAGTCTACCCAATTCAGGAAATGGTCTTCCGATTTTTTTCCATGGACAATTTTGTTAAAAATTTTGTATAGATTGAAGTTTGTAAGTTTTCACCAAATCCATTTATTCTTAACATTATTGTTTTGGATTTAATTCTATTATTTATAAAAAAAAAACAATGGGAAAGACTTTTATGAGATTTTAATTAGAGGGAGAAAATATAGATGTAGAAAAATATTAAAATTTGATACTTGCAAAACAAAAGAGAAGATAGAGAAATATTGCTAAGAAATTCACTAAGAGGATGATATATTACTGATGAAAATGAATATATTATATATACTTCTCAAGATGAAAACCAATTCGAAATATATTGGGATCTTTCCCTAATTGGAAAATAAGTTAAAATTAGACTAGGAGACTTGACAATTAACAAAATTGATTTTTTCTAGGAGACAAGAATAATTGGTTTTTTTTTTTTTTTCCTTAGAACCTTCCCAAAGAAACTTGAATCATACTTGCCAAAGTGTCCCAATATTTCATTTTCGAACCCAAGTTAGAGAGCTCTTGTAAAATAAGATTGATCCAAGGACTATTATTACTAATACCAACTCACCATCTCAAATTCATTGTACTAGAAATTAATTTTCCTTTCAATTTCTATCAATATCTTAAAAAAACCATTTTTTTAGAAATTATTTCGAGTTTAGATAAAACCATATATATTCGAACCTAGAGCTAATGTCCATGGTAGTAATGATGAGCAAGCCTAATATGTACAATGTGTCAAGAGCTCTTAGTAAAATATACAATCGTCTCATACTGTCATGCAGAAATTTGCATATTCATGCACCAATTTACTGCCTCCTGACAGCCTGCCTCCACTGCGCAATCCCTGTTGATCAAAATCCCTAAATGAATTTGATCTTGCCTTGCCTTGACTGCGCAATACTCATTGGCATCTCCAATGTGTGTGTGGTTGCAACTAAGCACCCACTAATGTCACAACAAATAGTCAAACTGTCCCTTTCACGTACCTCTCAACTAGGTCTCCACTGGATCTGACATGCATGTAGTTAACAGTAGTTTTTCTTGAGTTGCATGGGAGACCACTACTTGTAAATTAATTAAATAATTAATTCACTGATCTCTCACTGAGTTACAACTAGCACAATTGAGTTAAACTAATTTACAACTCACATAACTACACATCCAACTCTGTTACAACTTCGAATCACTCAATTATAACTAAGTCCACTTGCATGTCCCACCAACCAAACTTAGAATTTGAAATTCCTTCAGTCAACTGGTTTCCTACACCAGTTAACTGTAATCAAGTGCTTCAAGAGAATAGATTATTATTTATTTTCTAATTATTATTAAGAGATAATTGTAATCGACATGCATTCTATTTTTAGACTTTGTGCATGCATCTATAAATAGAATCTCATCTATAAATAGAATTTTCTCAACCATCTATAAATAGACTCCCACTATAAATAGAATTTTCTCAACATTCTAAAAATAGACATACACCCAAAAATAGCCTGCGGGCCCTGCCTAGTTTAGATGCTTAGTTTTCACTAGGATCATCATCTTGTTGAATCTCAACACTCCCTCTCAACAAGAAAGGGATTATCCTAAACCTTGATCCTATCTCTATGGTATTCGAATTTTCACCTGGTGAGCGCCTTCATCAAGATATTTGCATCTTGATCTTCCGTAGGAATGTGCTGAAGCAACATGATCTTCCGCTGCACACAATCTCTGATACGATGATACTGAATATCTATATGCTTAGATCTATCATGAAACACAGGATTAATCGAGAGTTTAATGCAGCTCTGATTATCACAATGAATCATTGTAGGATATAAATGAGAACCAAACAAACCAACTAGGATATTTCTCATCCAGATAGCCTCACATGCAGCTTGACTTGCTGCCATGTATTATGCTTTCGCTGAACTGAGTGCCACAGATCTTTGTTTCTTGTTGTACCAAGAAACAATTGTAGATCCGATACTGAAGACCCCTCCTGATGTGCTCTTTCTTTCCATTGGGCTGCCTGTCCAATCTGCATCTGTGAAGCCATGCAACTTCACCTCATCCGTCTGTTTTTACCATAAGCCATACTCAGATGTGCCCTTGAGATATCTCAAGACATGCTTTCCTGCCTTCCAAAAGAGCTTGGTAGGCTTAACCATCTCTTGACTAAGTTGGTTCACCACATAGCATATGTTTATTCTTGTATTAACTAAATACATGAGCAAACCCACCAACTGTCGATAGACAGTAGCATCCACTAACTCTCCAGATGTAGCGTCCTCTTTCCTCTAGTTTCCTGGAAGAGGAGTATCCATGGGTTTTCATCCCTCCATGTGAAACTTACCTGGTATCTCCCTTGTATACTTTCCTTGAGATACAAAAATTTCACCATCTCACTGCCATATTTCTAGTCCAAGGAAATAATGAAGGAGGCCCATATGCTTCATCTCGAAAACCTTTGTAAGGTCTTCCTTGCATGAGTGTATCAGCTTCTCATCACCAGTCAATATTAAATCATCAACATAAATAAAAATGATTAAAATCTTACCCTCCACCACAATCTGGTATAGGTTTGCATCCGCCTCACTCTTGGTGAAGCCAAGTCCAATGAAATAGTTGTCGATCCATTTACCAAGCACAGGGTGCTTGCTTCAACCCATACATCACTCTTTGAAGTCTGCACACATGTGACTCACTACTAAAGATCTCAAATCCTTCAGGTTGCTCAATGTACACTTCTTCCTGAATGATCCCATTAAGGAACGCAGTCTTCACATACATTTGATCAATGTGCTAACCCATCTGTGCTAAGAGAGCAAGGATGGTCCTTATGGAAGAATACCATGTGACATATGCAAAGGTTTCTTCATAATCAATCCCCTCGATCTGTGAGAAGCCTCGAGCCACAAATCTGGCCTTGTATTTCTCAACACTCCCATCAACAGCTTGCTTTACCTTATAGATCTATCTTGAACCTACCACTGATTTATCAACTAGCCTTGGAACAATTTCCCAAGCGTTGTTTCTGAAAATGGAGTCATACTCCTCCATCGTTGCATCTACCCATGTGGGCTTCTACAATGCTTTCTGAAAGGAAGATGGCTCAGTCACGATACATTTGCTCATGAGAGCCATGTATCCAGTGAATCGATCAAGAGACAGTCCCTGTCTACATTCTAAGGTAGGAACTCCTACATTCTGTGTCACATCAAGCTTCAGCCTCTTAGCTTCTGTGGTACACCTTCTGCCAGTTCTGATGTTTGGCTCTGTGTGAGTGGACTCCTCCACTCATGAACCTCCTCTACATGCGTCTAGCTCCCTCTCAAGCGACAACTTCATGGCTTTCTCCTCATTGAATTTTATATCCCGTCGCATGACAGTCATTCGACTATTTGGAAAATACACACGATAGTTATGGGGTGTTTCTGTGTACCCCAAAAATATCCCAACTTCAACATTTAGCTCCAGCTTCTTCCTAACATTCTTGGCCAAATGCACATAAACATATGAGCCAAAAATATTTAATTGAGAGACATCCGGTTTCTTACCAGTAAAATCTTCTTTAGGTGTACTCATACCAAGTACCCTATGAGGACAACAGTTTTGCACATAAACCACAGAGTTGCATGCTTCTTCCCACAAATGCATTGGTAGGCCCTGATCATGCAGAATCGCTCGTGTAGCACCTACAATCCTTTTGTTCTTCCTCTCTGCGACCCCATTTTGTTGTGCATTATGAGGCGCTATGAGTTCTCTTCAGATTCCTTCTTTGCTATAGAAGTCTTTGAATTGGTTCGAGATATATTCTCCACCATTATCGCTCCGTAGAGCCTTCACTTGCTTCCCCGACTCTTTCTCCACCAATGCTTGAAATTCACAAAACTTTGAGAATGCTTGATCCTTCTTCTGCATGAAGTAGATCTAGCATTTACGAGAAAATTCATCAACAAAAATAACATAATACCTATGTTTTGTTGTTGAAGCAACCGAGAATCGTCCACACACGTCTGTGTGAACTCTCTCCAGGATCACCGAAGCACGGTTCCCCTTTTCATGAAAGGTGGATTTTGCATACTTCCCCATGGTGAAACCCTTGCACTGATCTAACTGAGCAAGTGTTCCCATTGGAAGTCTAGTAGATATTTTCCGCATAACTTTCAAAGCTACATGATGAAGATGGCCCAATCGCCTGTGCCATAACTTGCCCTCATCCCAGCGCACCACTTTTTCTGCCTTGCCCATCATTCCAGCGCAGTCTTCTACCTCCAGCTTGTATAGATTCTTGACTCAAATCCCTATCCTCTTGGCTTGACCCATTTTTTATGTCACAGGAAATCTTTTCCATCACTGAAAACAACGTCATAGCCTCTATCCTCCAACATTACGACTGAGACCAAGTTTTTCCTCAGACCTAGAACATGCATAACATCTTTCAAAAGAAATGGTTTACCTAACTCCCTATCAAAGGTAATGGTACCAATGTCAATCACACTGTATTATCCATTTTCGCCCATATCTATAAGAATTTGGAGATCTTTCTCCTCCAAGTCACTGAAAATCTCTGTATCTCCCATCATGTGGAAGGAAGCAGCACTATCAAGATACCACACCAATACCATTGCGCTTGAACCAAGCATGTGATCAAAGAGAAATAAATTTCAAATTGCAAGGCAAGGGCCTCACCAGTTGCAGCGCCAGTAACCTTCTTGTTCTTCTTTTTCTGTGGACAGTTAGTGGCGAGATGCCCATGTTCGTGACAGTGAAAACACTTCACTTTCGAAAAATCCAGCTTCTTGCCTTTAGCCTCGGATTTTGAGTGGAATTTATTCCCCTTCACTTTCCTTTCCTTGGCAGCCAAAGCACAATCCTCTTCATCATCATGCTTTGATGAAGAGCCATCTATGGTGTTCCGCCTGAACTCCTCCTGCACTAGATCCAACCACATTTGTTCCCAATCCGAAAGTTTTTCTCGTCCGTTGACAGAGTCTTGATAATTGTGCCAACTCTTAGGAAGTCCCAAGAGAGCCAAGCTCATCAAATCATCATCAAAAACCATGATTCCCACACTCCCTAGTTCATCCTGACATTGGAAAAACTTTGTGAGATACTTAGGAATATTGTTGCCCTTCTCCATCTTGATATTTCTGAGTTTATCCTTCAGTGCCAACTTCCTATGGTCATTGTTTCTTTGGAAAAGATCTGTCAAATACTTCCACATAGCGAATGGAGTGGCTTTCCCACGAAGGCTTGAGATAATATGGTCTCGCACACCTTCCAACATAATTCTTCTTATCTTCACTACTTTCTTTTATCATGCGTCAGGTAGTGCAACATCTGTCAAAGTGGGCTTAGGAACATCACTGTCAACGAATTCCTTAAAGCCATTATCTTCAAGCACTGCCTCCAGTTTTTCATTCCATGCAATGTAGTTTGAGCTGCCCTTAAGTGCATACTCTAGCTGCAAACCATTGAAAGCCATTTCGATCTTTACTCAACTATCGCACCAAGAAATTCTTGCAACAAGTTCGAATTGTTTCCACCAACAAACTTAGCTACTGCTTCAATTTTGAAATATTATTTTCTCTGATACCATGTAGAAATTTTAATACAATTATGTATTGTCTAGATTCTCCTAACCTAACAATTGAATTCCATTATTAAATACAAAATCGTTCTACTTAAATCTTTACGGAAATTTAATCGCCAATTGCAAACACATGAAGGAAGATCAATCACACATAACACAGATGTTTTTAACAGGAAAGCATAAAGCCAAAAAACATACTATCATATATTATGTATATATCATGGATCATGAAACAATCTCATACAAAACTCTAATCCAAGAGCTCTAAGTATAATATACAATCGTCTCACACTGTCATGTAGAAATTTGCGTATTCATGCACCAATTTCCTGCCTCCTGACAACCTGCCTCCACTGTGCAATCCTTGCTGATCAAAATCCCTGAATGACTTCAATATTGCCTTGCCTTGACTGTGCAATCCTCATTGGCATCTCCAATGTGTGTGTGGTTGCAACTGAGCACCCACTAATGTCACAGCAGATAGTCAAACTGTCCCTTTCACCTGCCTCTCAACTGGGTCTCCACTAGATCTGACATGCATGTAGTTAACAGTAGTATTTCTTCAATTGCATGTAAGACCAATTCTTCTGAATTAGTTAAATAATTAATTCATTGACCTCTCACTAGTGTATCTTTCATTATAAATAGTTACAACTAGCACAACTGAGTTTAACTCACTTAATTGAGTTAAACTAATTTACAACTCACATAACTACACATCCAACTCGGTTACAACTTCGAAACACTCAATTATAACTAATTCCACTTGCATGTCCCACCAACAAACCTTAGAACTCAAAATTCCTACATTCAACTAGTTTGCCACATCAGTTAACTGAAATCAAGTGCTTCAAGAGAATAGATTATTATTTATTGTCTAATTATTATTAAGAGATAACAATAATCGACATGCATTCTATTTTTAGACATGCGATCTATAAACAGAATTTTCTCAACCATCTATAAATAGACTCCCACTATAAATAGAATTTTCTCAACATTCTAAAATAGACATAAACCTAAAAAAAGCCTGTGGGCCCCACCTAGTGTAGGTTAGGAATTAAATTTTGGGTGTTTTTTTAAGGTGCCTTCAGCTATATAGTTGTTGGGCGGTAAGACGAGAGGTAAGAACCTTTGCATCGCTCTAACAAGCTTGAGCGGGCTCACTACTGTAGAAATTGAAGCACTTATAGGATGAATTGATAAGCATAGGGCCCATGTGTGCCCGTAGGACAACATCAACATCTACAAACACCCCCCACTCTACTAAGTACAGGAAAGATGGGTGTTACACAGCATTTTTCCACTGAGGGTTTTTGCAGTTTTGCTTAGGGAATTGTCAACAGGAGGAATATTTCTCTCATGTAAAGGGATGCAATGATGGTCTTTGCAAGGCATGACACTTCTTATTAGTCACATAAATTACCCTCCAATGTGTGAGTTCAGGATTGCAGGGATAGTGAAAAAAATTTGTGTAACAAATGCCCCCTAAAGTATGAGGTCCGAGGGAGAGGGAGGGGAAAAATGCTTTATGAGAACACGTTCGAACCAAACACTATTATTGAAAAACCTGCAATTACAAATACAACTAATATCTATGATACATGAACATGTGGCATGGGCGCAACCATCCATAATAGAGTACAATAAAACTGAGATCCAAGGTATGGACATAGCCATCCGACAATAAGGATCAACAAATAGACTCAGGTATGGTTGCAGCGATCCAATCAAAAGAGTCATGTAATAAGTCATAATAATCCACAAAAATATATAGCCTAGATTTTATCAGACAAAACCCAGGGTCTTGCGCTCCATCTCGACCTGAACAAGTACAATTTCAAGCATGTGAATGTATGATCTAAAGTCGAACATGCAAGAAAATTGCCATATTTACCAATGCAAGATGTGTGTGCCACCTGTTCCTCTTCACCCTGTCATTACTGTTGGTCCCTTTGCAAAGTGGGGCATCGATTTTATGACATGTAACCCTCACTCAGCCAAGGGGCATGCCTATATTATCGTAGCCATAGACTACTTCACCAAATGGGCTGAAGCAATGCCTACATTTACCGCCAATGGTAAAACAGCTGCTCAATTCATATTCAATCACATCATTGCTAGGTTTGGTGTCCCTCAAGCCATTGTTACCGATAATGGTTCTCATTTTCGACATTATATGGTGGCAGAGTTGACTTCTAGGTTGGATCTGCGTCACGACAGCTCAACGCCATACTACCCTCAGGCCAATGGCCAGGTTGAAGCTATAAAAAAATTTCTTGTCACCATGCTTCAACGTATGATTGGGATCCACAAATCCAATTGGCATCTCATGTTATTTTCGGCTCTTTGGGCATACCGAACCTCAGTTAAGAACGCAAATAGGTTTACTCCTTTCTAGTTGGTGTATGGTCTCGAAGCTACGCTTCCGATTGAATGTGAAATACCTTCGCTCAAGTTAGATGTTGAATTATTTCCAAATACTTTGCCAGAAGAAGAGCATCTCCTTTATTTAGAAAGGTTGGATGAAACTCGCCACTTTTCCGATTTAGTGATCGAGGCACAGAAAAAGTGGATCAAAGCTCATTTTGGCGAGTTAGTTTCCCCTCGTTCCTTCACTGAAGGAGATCTCATCCTCCTGTATGACCAAGCTCATGAAAAGATGGGGACAGGAAAATTTCAACCCATGTGGCATGGGCCCTACATCATTAAGTGTGTATTGTAGAATGGGGCCTATGAGCTCATAGATTACGAAGGTCATCCTCTTGAACAACCCAAAAATGGGTTGTATCTCAAAAAATATTATGCGTGAGGCATTCATGCGTAATTGGTGTACATAGGTATTGTTTTCAGTTTTGTACATGTTTTCGGTTTGGTGTGAATTTTTGAGCGTTTTCCTACATATTAGGTCTTGCTTATTGTGCAGATGTCTATTACCCCTTATGTCAGTTTCGCGGATGGTGCTTCCCGCAGTACCAGGAATTTGTCTTCAGCAGCCTGGGTAATTTATGATCCTACTGGTGAGTTGATAGATCTGCAAGGTATTTTTCTAGGATGAACTACAAACAATGTCACTGAATATAGCGATGTCATTGAACTATTAATCAAGGCAGTCAACCTCAACATACGTGCATTTCTTGTAAATCTAGATTCACAGCTTGTCGTTCTGCAACTCAATGGTCATTATTTAGTTAGAAATCCGCACATTCTGAGATTGTATTTGTGTATTCGTTTGTTGGAAAGACATTTTGATTTCATCACATATCAACATATTCCTAGATGAATGAATGCATTAACTGATACAGTGGCTAACATTGTATTAGATACACATTTCCGTAATTTGTAAAGACATCATCATATGTAAAAGATCCATGTAGGAAAAAAAAAAAATATATATATATATATATATATATATATATATATCTCGAATTTTTGCATCAGTGTGCATCATAACTTCAAAAAATATGTGTGTTTCTATTACATCCTGAGACATCATGTCTCTCAAAATTCTCAGATAAAACCTAGGTGCCTAATCAGCATGATTCTCATGGTAGCATGCCACTGCTCGTACAAGCTGCCTCAGTAAGTGGTGAATTCGGCTAGGCACCCCTATGGTATGCCTTTGATAGGAGCGAGGAACATCATCCAATCTTGCATAATCTGAGACTCCACGTGTGACTCCCTCCAGATTGCGCACAATATCGTCTTCCTCGCCGCCCTCACCTTGACAGTCGAAATCGCGAGGGATTTGCCCCACTATCGGCGACATGCCAGCAGGTCTCTCTGGGCCAACATCTGCAAACACATGGATTTAATGTCAGAGCATGCATAAGTAAAAAAAAAAAATTCATAATAATCATGGAAATTAAAAAATGAGTCTCACCCAAATCTTCATCCCAATCCTCTCCCTTTGGGAGTGGGAGGTCTAGATCATCAGTGAAATCTGTACTGGAAAAGGGCCAGTCCTCCACGACAATTAATTTTCGGCAGAGCCAATCAAAAAATTACGGTCTCCAGGATATCTGTTGACCACCCCATGCCCTTAGCATCAGAGCTGCCCATCGGGCCATCCGTGGTTCTCTCACTGGTGGTGTCAGAACTATGACCTTCTACTGCTGAAATATTGGTAGTCATTCCAAGAAGAATGATACCAGAATGGACCCATAACCGAATTGCTTCAATTTTCCCTTCTTGCATTTTGTTAGCTAGCATTTCATGTTTTTTGTCACAGCCTCTGCCCAGTTGTAGATGATTGGTGACAAGCAATCTACAGCAAGAAGCAATTGTGTCTTTGTTGCTTCGTGCGGTGCTTACGATCCCACAGCTCGTGTGATGGTATGTAACACTACTTTTAGCGTCAAGTCTGGGATAGTTTGGATATCAACTTTCCCACTACCTAATCCCTTCCGTGCCCCTGGACATACCCTATCATCACCATGGTCATGTTCTCCATGCACGGCCGGGTGCCAGTTAGGATTGGTGCTGCTCCCCTCCATGATAATCTTGTGATAAAATAGACGTCGGAGACTTCAATCTCAAGTTCCTAATCTCGAAGGATGAGATTTTCTTGATTTTCGTCCCATATGCTAACCAGATACTGTAATAGCTTCAGTGTAGCTTGGAGGCATGGTGTTAGGAAGAAATTTTTCAGTCCACAGTTTCTGAGAGCTTCCATGACTTTCTCGTTTTCCATGGCGAGCTCATCTTCTTCGCTATGTTCCCGTTCTTTCCATTCTATGACCATTTTTCTGCTTTATACCTGCAAAGATTGTTACATGAACATTGTTAGCCTAATGCGAACATCAGAATTTGTGAAAATTTGGTATATCACTTGGGATTTTTGACATAAAAATGGTTTCTATCATTGGCGTGACTGTTTCCCAAATAGTCGCGCCAATGGGCATGCCCTAGTGTATAAAATCGGGCGGTTGGCGCAACTCCATGCCCGAAACTCGCGCCAACCGTTGTGCCCTATTTTTCACATTTTCTCCTCCAGAATTTGAAACTGGAAATTGTAGGTAGAAAGGAATGACTCAAAATGAAGGGAAAGGTGTCATCTCTTACCTAGAACTAACAGAATCAAGATTGGATTGTCGGATCGTCCGCTATCGTCACCGCAAAATCACAGTGCTAAATGGGTAACTATTGATTCACAAGAGGTAAAAAGTGAAAAGTAATTGTTTTTACCATTTTTGGTTTTTTGTAACTTTTTCACAACCCTAATTAGGTTTTAAGACATATTTTTTGATTATTTTATAATATTATTTTGAAAAATGGGTCTTACACATGTCTCTTGTGCAGCAGCAGGTTTTCACAAAACAGTGATGAAGTAACGAGTTATATTTTGTACTTTTTCGGACTCGGTAAAAACACGGAAAATTCATTACTGGAGTCATCTTTCAGCTCTTTTCTAACTCTCTAAGATTGAAAAGATTGCCGAGATTCTTGTCATTTTGAACTCGTTAAATGGCTGTGAAACTATATCTACCCAGTATACGTTTAACCATTTTTTGGGCTGGGATGGATTATTTACGAAAAATAAATACCTTATCCTATCGCAACTAAGAGGTTTTCTCAGACACAGTTTTCTACATTTTTGGATTTTTGAGACTACCTACGAAAAGGGACTACTAGATTTTTCTTTTCCGCCTTCTTTTCAAACTCTCTAAACATGAAAAGATGCCGAGTTCTCCCTTTTTCAGACTCGTTAAACTTTGATGACATCGGATTTCATCGCCATGACGTTACTCAAGTTCCTCCTTCCTAGGGCTCGTAAAATGTACTAGGTTGGATTTGTCTGAAGGACAAACTTACAGTACAACCATCTGCTATCCCTTTGAAGCTTGTTTTAAAAATAATTGGGGTACTCGCCAGAAATGGTGGGGGAAAATGGAACCCGGTTTTAGTTATGTTGCCAGTATGTCGCTCTTGAACATGACACTTGTTTGCATTCGTGTCGGGTTGGGGACATCTCATTTCATCATTTTTTTCCTTCATGGGTTTGGGTAATCTCTTTTGACCTATCATTTTCTCTCTGCCACATCATCATGACCTCAGGTCCCTTGATGTCAAATACTGCCAAATCAAGTGTTGTGTCACTGATATGTTCAAGAGAAGTTTGCCTTGCCATTTTTCAACCTTCCTCTGATTCCCTGTTAGTCTTGATTCACTTTCATCATGTTCCTCTGTCTCATGTTGATGATGTGGGAAACGTTATGGCCCTTCTTAGACCAGGTCACTTTTTTCGACTTCCGCTCATTATCCAGGAATTCGATTTAGAGACTCCCTTCTGGTACCTTGGAGCTTGCATGCCTCAATGGCAGGTTTTTCGCATTCGACGCAAGGTTCACATCATTGGCCTTATATCGAATGATTTTGTGGGTGTTCGATGTCATATCACTATTCACATTCTGTATATTGTACCTTTTGTACCTTGAGGGCCATTATCATCATTGGTGGTTTCTCTCGCGTCTGTTAATGACTTTCATCATTGGCTGGTAATCAGACAATTTTCTTCCATGTTTGACTTCAGCTCATACATTCGCATGCTTGAAATTATACTTGTTCGAGTCGAGATGGAGCGCAAGACCCTGGGTTTTTTCTGATAAAATCCAGGCTGCGGATTTTTGTGGATTATCATGACTTATTACATTACTCTTGATTGGATGGTTGTGACCATACCTGAGTCTATTTGTTGATCCTTACTGCTAGATGGCTGTGTCCATACCTCAGATCTCAGTTTTATTGTACTTTATTATGGATGGTTGCGCCCATGCCACATGTTCACGTATCAGAGATATCAGTTGTATTTGTAATTGAAGGTTTTTCGACAGTGGTGTTTGGTTCGAACGCGTTCTCATATAGCATTTCGCCCCTCCCTCTCCCTCGGACCTCAAGCTTTAGGGGGCATCTGGTACACAACATTTTGTCATTGTCCCTACAATCCCCAACTCACACATTGGAGGGTCATTTCTATGACTAATAAGAAGTGTCATGCCTTGCAAAGACCATCATTGCATCCCTTTACATGAGAGAAATATTCCTCTTGTTGAAAATTCCCTAAACAGGACTGTAAAAACCCTGGTTTTTGCCTTGGCGCGAGTAGCTAGTTACACTCCCGCGCTGAGCTGGAAAATTAACACTGAGCCTGCGCCAGTTGGCACTCTATCCCAGTTAAGCACCTGCGCCAAGCTGTTTATGGAATGTTTTTTAAAAATAGAGGCAGAGGTTCCATTCCAACCACCTTGAGGATGAGTCATTGGGAGTGGTTGAACTGAAACAACCATGGACTCCCTCCTTTAGTTAGTAGTTTCCACCTCCCTTGGAACTCTCCTAAAGGCTAGGACTCCCTCCCACCTTTGTAGGGATCCCAACCTCCTCCTTTTCCTCTATAAAAGAAACTATCTCTCTTCTCATCAACTAGCTAAACTTGGAGGATTGATACTATAGTTGAATAATTAAGCATAGGTTGAAGATTTGCATTGAGAAAGAGATAGAACAAGGAGGAACTTTGTCAAGAGAGCTCGAGTCTATGCCCTCATCCCATTTTATCCCTTGACAAGTACTGAGACGCTCTTTGGCTGAACCCCGCTAAAGGAGACTGCGATGTCAAAGCATCGATTGTACCTCTTCCTTCTACTTATTTATATACATGACTACTATTTGGTTCCATTATTGTGTTATGATGTTTGTTTAATGCGATATGTTTAGCCCTATTTGACTTGATAATAGTTATGAGTGAAACCATTGTGTTGTATGTTGTTCTTGTTTCTTGTTTTATGTGCAGTTATTCGAGCATAACAATCAACAGATTGTGATTTTCCGAGGCAGGAGCGAGAGGCTACTACTCTTTCAACAACGACAATAGCGTTGGATTCCAGGTAGGTCAATCTACCGTGTCTCCAGTGGAGTCACCAATTTTTTCTGCAAGTAAATCCTCTCTGCGGACAAAGACAATCCCTCTAGCTCTAGGGTGGGTCTAGAAACAAAGGGACATGCTAAAGTGTTGCTTCCTAGTTAATAAATGAACAAAAGACCCGATATATTGACCTAACTAGAATCCAATGCTATCTTCGTTGTCAAAAGAGTAGTAGCCTCTCGCTCCTGCCTTGGAAAATCACAATTCGTTCACCGTTACGCTGCATACCTGCACATAGAACAAGAAACAAGAAAAACATACAACATAATGGTTTCACTCATAACTATTAGCCACTCAAAGAGGGCTAAACATATCACATTAAACAAACATCATAACACAATAGTGGAACCAAACAATAGTCATGTATATATATAAGTAGAAGGAAGAGGTACAACCGATTCTTTGACGTCGCAATCTCCTCCAGTGAGGTTCAGCTGAAGCGCGTCTCAATACTTGTCAAGGTATTTGGACGAGAAGAGGGCATGGACTCAAGCTCTCTCAACGAAGTTCCTCCTTGCTCTATCTCTTTCACAATGCAACTCTTAAATATATGCTTAATTATTCAGCTATAGTATCAATCCTCCAAGTTCAGCTAGTTGATGAGAAGAGAGATAGTTTATTTTATAGAGGAAAAGGAGAAGGTTGGGATCCCTAAAAAGGTGGGAGGGAGTCCTATCCTTTAGGAGAGTTCCAAGGGAGATGGAAAATACTAACTAAAGGAGGGAGTCAGTGGTTGTTTTAGTTCAACCACTCCCAATGACTCATCCTTGAGGTGGTTGGAAAATTAACACTGAGCCTGTGCCAGTTGGCGTTCTATCCCAGTGAAGCACCTGCACCAAGCTATTTATGGAATGTTTTTAAAAATAGAGGTGGAGGTTCCATTCCAACCACCTCGAGGATGAGTCATTAGGAGTGGTTGAACTGAAATAACCATAGACTCCCTCCTTTAGTTAGTAGTTTCCACCTCCCTTGGAACTCTCCTAAAGGATAGGACTCCCTCCCACCTTTGTAGGGATCCCAACCTCCTACTTTTCCTCTATAAAAGAAACTATATCTCTTCTCATCAACTAGTTGAACTTGGAGGATTGATATTATAGTTGAATAATTAAGTATAGATTGAAGAGTTGCATTGAGAAAGAGATAGAGCAAGGAGGAACTTCGTCGAGAGAGCTCAAGTCCATGCCCTCATCCCATCTGAATCCCTCGACAAGTATTGATACACGCTTCGGTTCAACCCCACTATGGGAGACTGTGACGTCAAAGCATCGATTGTACCTCTTCCTTCTACTTATTTATATACATGACTATTGTTTGGTTCCACTATTGTGTTATGATGTTTGTTTAATGCGATATGTTTAGCCCTCTTTGACTGGCTAATAGTTATGACTAAAACCATTATGTTGAATGTTGTTCTTGTTTCTTGTTCTATGTGAAAATATCTGAGTGTAATGGTGAACAGATTGTGATTTTCCAAGGCAGGAGCGAGAGGCTACTACTCTTTCGACAATGACAACAGCATTGGATTATAGGTAGTTCAATCTACCGTGTCTTTTTTTCATTCATTAACTAGGAAGAAACACTTTAGCGTGTCCCTTTGTTTCTAAACCCACCCTAGGGCTAGAGGGATCCTCTTTGTCTGCAGAGATGATTTACTTGCAAAACAACGAGTTGTAAGAAGGAAAAGAAGAGCGCAGATTTGGGAAGGAAAAAATTCTTTGGAGATCTGATTTCAAGGGCAGAAAAGGAATAGTACACATCATACAGAGATAATAGGAAGACAGGGCCATAGAAAAAATCTACCATATCAAGGCTTGGACCATCGGTGTCTTCTATGGCTGGACCTCACCATCCTTTGAACAGTATATTCACTCCTAATATCAAAACTTCGGATTCAAAATGGCAATGGAGAATTATTGATCAGGATCTGAGAATTGAAGGACACGGAGAGACCAGTGGGGATCATCAAGAACCTGAGGAACAATAGTCACTTGATCATCAATTGGACGATTGTAGTGTTGTTAAACAATTGATCCTAGAGCAGCTTGATCCTTCTATTTATCAATATCCAGTGCACTCCGAGGCTAGTTCATCCTATCAGAAAGAATCATCCATGGGGGACGAGAATGTCAAACCAGATAGCTTTGTTAATTTTGAATTCCCAATAGTAGTAACACGGGACGAGGCTCCTATAAAGAACATCCCTTTATCATCCCTACTATCCTTTCAAGGGATGGTCCTTGAAGATCCTGATACCTTTCTGTTCGAATTTGATGTGTTGTGTAGAGGTTATGACTATACTTCAGATGCCCAGAAGCTGAAATTATTCCCTGCTACTATGAAAGGAGCATCATTAAGATGGTTCATGAGATTGGGTGCTGGCACAATTCGAACATGGAATTATATGAGAGAAGCCTTCCTCTTTATGTATCAGGACTACTGTCGAACTAGGGATTTGAAGGACTAAATTTTCAGAATTGTACAGAAGGAGGAGGAAAGCCTGGAAGACTATCTGGAGCGATTCCACTATAATCTACAAAGTTCTAAGTTTAGTAACTTGGATCCAGAGATTATAAAGCCAATATTCTTAAGAGGTTTAAGAGATGATTGTCTGGAACATCTGAACATAATTGGAAAAGGAGACATATCGCAAGAAATTTTTGATGAGATAATGAAGCTTTGCCTACATAGCTCAAGAGGATTGGTCAAGGGGAAAGTTTCAGTTTGGGACCCTTCACTTCGGATACAAAATTCCATAAGTGGAGGATTAACTAGAGCAGAGATCGAGAACTTATTCAAGGATTTTAAAACCAATCTCCTTAGCACTCTCTCTGCCCAAATCACTATGGTACAAGTCAAGAAGGCACAAGCATAAGCTGAATCAGCCTTAGTAATATTATGTCCCCGATGCAAAAGAAACATTTGGAAAGAGAAAGTGGACTAAATAGTGTCAGCCTGTGCAACATCTGTGAGTTGACGCACTCTAAAAATTAGTGTCCTGAGTTCCCCAGACTTAAGGTGGTACTCCAAGAATCAAGCGAGGATGTTCAATCTTCTTATTTTATTGGATCAAAGAGACCATGGCAGCCGTGACCTACATGTATGCCTTCAGATTTTTCTTCTTTTTATCCTTGGAATAATATTTATAATAGTCAACAATACCCATGGCCGTATCCTACTCCTTCCTCAACACAATTTCCTTCACCATGGAACCAGTGGCCATCTCCTCCACCAATGAAATATCCTCCATCACAACTCAATCCTTGGGGTCAGAACTAGAGAGGAAATGGCCAAGGTCCAGTACCCCCTTAAATACCAATGCAATAGCAGCAGTGTCAACTACCTTCTATTCAGAATCCTACACCTTCTGTCCAACACCAATTACCTATACAACCTAACCCTAATCCAAATAATAAGGCAGGGCAGAGCATGGATGCTCTAGTTACCCTCCAAACTTATCTTATTACTCCTTTCGGACTAAATGAGATTTAGCTCCAGTCAGGGAAAGTAATCAAATTTGAACACACTCCCATTATTTGTTGGGTATGTGTTATATTCTTTCCATGACTAGTCACGCGTGGGGGGATCACAGGGGGGGCAAAAGCTCCCCTTGTACGTTGCGCCAGGTGCAGCAAGGGGTTCACAGGGGGGGCAGTAGCCCCCCCTGTTCGGGGTCTGAGACAGTGCCCCGGGAAAAATTTTTTGGACCTTATTTTTCAGTGGGCAGACCCGCCCATGGTTTTGTGCATGGGTTTGCACATGGTTTTGGGGCATGATGGTTTTTTGCCCTTGGTATTTTGTAGATCCGGTCAAGGAAACTACGGTTATGTTCTAATCTAGGGTTAATGGATTGGATTTTATGTATTCTTCAACATGTATATATATGTGTTGTAACACTAAAAGGAATATAATGAAAAATTAAGCTGGTCATCCCGATTTGGGATCCAGGGGAAAATCTCTGTGTTTATTTGTTTTATGTTTTATGCTCTTGCTATTGTTTATTTTTTGTTTTAAAGATTCATTTGTAGATAATTTGTGTACAAGGTTAAAACCTATATTTGGTATTGGAGCAATTTCAACTTCAAGGGGACGCATTTACTGTTGAGGGGTTTTTCGCTCAGGCCTGAGGTAGACCCTGTTTAGTGGGAGATCTGCGGGATCAATTCTTGTGGTGAAAGAAGATAGCGAGCAATGGAAAGATAGAGATTGAGAAATTTAATTTTTAGATTTTTGATTTGTGGAAGCTCAAGATGGAGGATCTGCTGGTGGATAAAGACCAGTGGATCGCGGTAGATCCAGGTACTAAACCAATGGAAATGTCAGAGGAAGACTGGAAGAAGTTGGATCAAAAGGTGAAGAGCACAATGCAGTTGTGTGTCTCAGATTTGGTATTGTTGAATGTATCTGCGGAAGCTACGGCGAAGAATTTTTTGGACAAACTTGGGACTTTGTACCAATCTAACTCTCTGGTGAATAAATTTTTCCTGCAAAAAAAGTTGTATAACCTGAGGATGAAGGATGGAGACTCGGTGACAAAGCATCTGAACACCTTCAATACTGTGGTGATTCAGCTGTCATCTGTTGATATTAAAATCTTAGATGAAGATAAGTGCATCATTTTTTTTTGTTCTCTACCAAACTCGTGGGACAGTCTGGTTATTTCAATAGGTATAAATACAACTACCTTGAATTTTGATGACATTGTCTCAGCCTTGCTGTCGTAGGAAATGAGACAGAGAAATATGGAGGGTCAAAATGGAGATGCCTTATCTGTACAAGGAAGGTCCCAGAACAAAAACAAGAATAAGGTTTCGAGTGGGAGATCTAAATCTAGAGGGAGATCTAAATCTCCTGGAAAGTTTGTAAAGGTGTGCTGGAAATGCGGAAAGGAAGGGCACTACAAAAAGTACTACAGATCTAAAGCTCCTGAGAAAGGAAAGGGATTTGATGATGCTCCTTCTATAGAGGCAAAGATCACCTCGGATGAAGGTGGGGATGTGTATTTGAATTCTTCTTCAAATACACATGTAGATCATGAGTCATGTTTGATTGACTCAGGTGCATCCTTTCACTTCACTCCCCATAGGGAGTGGTTCTACGAGTATGAGAAATATGATGGCGGTGATGTATTCTTAGGTGATGATAGGAAGGCCAGATTCGTCGAACGTGGAAAAGTCAAGTTGAAGCTACAAGGTGGAAGGATTAGAACATTCCTGGTGTTCTGCACATTCCTGCATTGGCCAGAAATCTGATTTCTGTAAGCAATATGGATGATGCAGGTGTAAAAACAGTGTTCGAGAAAGATACCTGTAAGATGGTTCGGGGAGCAATGGTATTAATGCGAGGAGTTCAGATTGGAACTCTGTACAAGATTTAGGGCAGCACTATTATTGATGGGTGCAACAGTTATGTGGTTCCTGAAAGTGGAGCGGAAAGCCTAGCGGTCTCTAGATAAAATACCATGCTATGACATCAAAGGCTTGGACATATTGGAGAGAAGGGCCTTCGGATACTGCATGGAAATGGTATGGTAGAAGGTATGTCTAATATCTCTCTAGATTTCGATTTCTGTGAACATTGTGTATATGGGAAGCAGAATCGGGTGAGTTTTCCTTCTGGTGCTAAGAGGGTGAACAAGATATTAGAGCTTGTGCACAATGATGTGTTTGGACCTGCGTCAGTTCCGTCATTGAGTAAGTCTGTGCTATGTTTCATTCATAGATTAATTCCCAAGGAATACATGGATATATTTCTTGAGGAAGAAATCTGAAGTCTTTGACAAATTTAAATAACTTAAGGCTTTAGTGGAAAACAATACAGAGAAGAAGATTAAAGGTGCTGAGAACAGATAATGGTGGGGAGTTCTGCAAGAAGGAACTTGAAGAGTCCTGTAAGAATTGTGGTATAGCACGGAAGAAGACTACTCCATACACACCTCAGAAAAATGGAGTTGCAGAAAGAATGAACAGAACGCTGATGGAAAAGGCAAGAAGCATGCTCAGTGGTACCGGGTTAGGACAAGAATTATGGGCAAAGGCAGTGGAGACTGCATGTTACTTGGTTAACAAATCACCTTTATCAACGTTGGAGGATAAGATTCCAAATGAGGTATGGATGGGTAAGAAACCCTCTCTTTCACATCTAAGGGTATTTGGATGTGATGCATATGTACATGTTCCAAAGGAGAAAAGGAACAAGTTGGATAATAAATTTGAAAGGTGCATCTTTATTGGGTATAAGGATGGTTTAAAGGGTTACAAGCTTTGGAACCTGGAAACAAGGAAGGTTGTGTACAACTGAGATGTGGTGTTTAGAGAGGTGAAAGATGTTTTTAAACATGAAGTCCTACCAAAGGAACCTAAGAAGATAGATTTTGAGCTAAAGGAGGATGAATCAAACTCTACAACAAAAGAAGACTCAAAAGAGGAAGAGCCACAAACTCCAGCTGTGAGAAGATCAATTCAGGAAATAAGACAACCAAAAAGGTATAGTCCATATGCTTTCTGTTCAAATTTTTCTTTAACGATAACTGATGATGATCCCAGAACCGTCAGGGAGGCAGTAGATTCAAAGGATGGAAAACTCTGGAAGGAGGCCATGGTTTCATGGGATCTGGTGGAGTTGTCGGCTGGAGGGAAGCCCATCGGGAGAAAATGGGTGTTTAAGAAGAAGATGAATGTAGAAGGCAAGGTGGAGAAATGCAAAGCTCGGTTGGTAGCAAAAGGCTATTCCCAGGTGCCAGGAATTGATTTTGGTGATATTTTTTCTCATGTTGCCAAAGTTACTTCTATTAGATTACTTTTATCTATTGTTGTTGCATTTGATTTTGGGGTAGAATAGATGGATGTGAAGACAAGATTTCTTCACGGGGATCTGGAAGAGGAGATATACATGAAACAACCTAAAGGTTTTATGGTGAAGGGGAAGAAATAACTGGTATGCAAGTTAAAGAAGTCTCTGTATGGGTTAAAACAGTCACCAAGGATGTGGTATGAGAAATTTGATACCTATATAAGAGAACTTGGCTTCACCATAAGCAAGGAGGATCATTGTGTTTCTTTTAAATTAATTGGTGACCATGTTATTTATTTGGTCTTGTATGTGGATGATATGTTGTTGATTGGAAATCACAAAGAAATTATCCAAGATTTGAAGACCCAACTATTCTCCAAATTCGACATGAAGGATCTTGGTGCTGCAAACTATATTTTGGGCATGGAAATTAAGAGAGATCGGGCAAAGAGGAAGCTCTGGTTAAAACAAAGGAAGTATGTCAAGACTATATTGCAAAGGTTCAATATGCAGGATAGTAAACCGGTGAATGTTTCGATTCCTCTAGGTGTAAATTTTTCTGTTGAACAATGTCCCAAGACACAAGAAGAAGAGGAGGATATGTCTTGTGTTCCATATTCAAGTGCAGTGGGTAGTCTTATGTATGCAATGGTCTGTAATAGACCAAACATTTCACATGCAGTGGGAGTATTGAGTAGGTTTATGTCAAACCCAGGGAAGGAGCATTGGACAGCAGTGAAGTGAGTTTTCAGATATTTGCGTGGCACTAGTGATTATGGCTTGTGCTACCAGGGAAGAGCAGGATTGGAATGAGTGTTGGATATTTGTGGTTTTGTTGATGCAGACTGGGCTGGAGATCTGGACCAAAGAAGATCTACAAGTGGGTATGTGTTTAGCCTATTTGGAGGTGCAGTTAGGTGGATGAGTAAAAGATAGAATGTAGTGGCTCTTTCAACTACAGAGGTAGAATACATGACAGCAACTCATGCAAGCAAGGAAGTAGTTTGGTTACAGAGATTGTTTTCAAGTATGGGGTTGGTGCAACAAGTTATAACGATAGACTGTGATAGCCAAAGTGCAAATTTCCTTGCTAAGAACCCTGCTTATCATTCAAATACAAAGCACATTGATGTTCAATATCACTTTGTGAGATATATGGTTGAGGCTAAAAGGGTGTTGCTAGTAAAGGTGGGCACTTTGAAGAATGTTTTAGATCCATTAACGAAGTCTGTGAGCACTTAGAAGTTCTCTTGGTGTAGAGAAACAATGGGTGTTGCAAAGCTGGGCTAATCACTAAGTTCTCATATGGCCTCTTGCTGAAAGAAAACAAAAAGTGGGAGAATGTTGGGTATGTGTTATATTATTTCAACGACTAGTGACGCGTGGGGGGGCGATAGCACCCTATGTATGTTGCATGGGGCACAGCAGGGGGGTCATAGGGGGGGCGATAGCCCTCTCTGTTTTGGGTCTGGGGCAGCGTCCCGGGAGATAAAATTTGGACCTTATTTTTCGGTGGGTGGACCCGCCCATGGTTTTGTGCATGGGTTTGCACATGGTTTTGGGGCATGATGGTTTTCGTCCCCTGGTATTTTATAGACCCGATCAAGGGAACTACAGTTATGTTTTAATCCAGGGTTAATGGATTGGGGTTTATGTATGCTTCTTCATGTATCTATATGTTTTGTAACACTAAATGGAATATAATGAAAAATCAAGTTGGTCATCCCGATTTGGGATCCAGGGGAAAATCCTTTGCTTATCTATTTTATGTTTTATGCTTTCGCTATTGTTTATTTTATGTTTTAAAGATTCATTTGTAAATAATTTCTGTACAAGATTAAAACCTAAATTATTATCAAAGAAAGTGAATCACCTATGAAGGATATGGATGATTCTAAGGCAGCTGTTACACATGTAACAACCGATACAACACCTGTTGTTACATCTGTAACAGCCAGCTCGGGAAGGTTTGTAGTTCCTACAACAACCATTTCAAGTAAGTTTGGTACATTTTTGGTAGCTGACTCAGCTGTTAATATTCAGAACCCCCCATAACCTCAATGATTAACTGAAACTGGACTGATCTTACAACCTGAATCCAAATTCCTTAAGGAGCTACAAAAATTATATGTGTGGATTCCGCTATTACAAGCTCTTAAATAAGTGTCTATCTATGCTAAAATAGTAAGGGATCTATGCATCAAAATACCTGGGAGGAAACCTAAGGATCCTGATACTATCCTTGTCATGGGAAAATTGTCTAATCTTATGATTGATCAGCCTTTGTTGACCAAATATAATGACCCAGGGAACCCCACAGTGACTGTACATATTGACAATCATCCTATAACTAATACCTTGATTGATCTAGGGGCAGTTATAACGTTATGACCAAAGACCTCTTCATCTCTCTATGACTTCATGGACTTAGACCTACACCTACAGTGCTTGAACTAGCAGATAGGTCTCGTGTTAAGCCTGAAGGAATGATTGAAGATTTGGTTATCACTGTGGCCTCCTAGAACTATCTAGCTGAATTTCTCATTTACAAACCAAATCCAATCTGGGGGGTCACCCTTTAATCTTGGGAAGACCGTGGCTAGCCACTGCAGATGCATATATCGGATGTAGGTCTGGATCTATGGTGATCTCAAATGGACAGGACACTCATAGCCTGAATCTTTATCTCTCAACAAACCTCATATGGATTCGAATAGTCCCTGGTGGGATGAATTTGCACCTGAATCTCATCTTTCCCTACCTCTTCTCACGCTTGGAAAAGAACAATACTTGAAGGATGAAACAAAGGACGATATTATTAATGGTTTTATCAGTAATCCACTCCATGATGCCTCCATTAGAGATTTGGGAGAAGAAGGTGAGGAAGATGATGTAATTATTGAACATTTGAAAACAACTCCATTTACTATCAACAATCCCATTGAAATCGAACCTGGAAAATGTTTAAACATCAATCCTAACCTGACTGCTAAAAAAAATAGATTTTTGATACATTTGTTACAAAAATACAAAAAGGCATTTGCATGGGACTATACCAATATGAAAGGAATCCATCCTACCCTATGCACTCACCTCATTTACCTTAAAGAAGATTGCAACCCTGTGAGACAACCTCAGCGTCGAATGAACCCTGCACCTAAAAAGATATTAAAAGAAGAATCGCAGAAAATCCTTAATGCTAATTTCATCTACCCTATTTTTGACAGTTAGTGGGTGTCTCCACTTGTCATAGTTCCAAAGAAGAATGGAAAATGGAGGGTCTGTGTCGACTATATAGAACTTAACAAGGCCACTCAAAAAGATCATTTTCCCTTACCATTTATTGTTCAGGCCTTGGACACTCTTTCTGGAAAAAAATTCTTTTCATTTCTATATGGGTTTAGTGGCTATAATCAAATACATATTGCTCCAGAAGATCAAGACAAGACAACCTTTACTTTTTCATGGGGTACTTTTGCATACAGAGTCCTCTCCTTTGGTCTCTGTAATGCACCAACAACCATTCAAAGGGAAATATTAGGTATTTTTTCTAATCTTTTGAATGATTGTCTTGAAAACTTTATGGATGATTTTACACCCTACGGGGATGCCTTTGAGACAGCATTAGCTAACTTGGAGAAAGCATTGGAATGTTGTGAACAAACTAATGTTGCTCTGAGCAAGGAAAAATGCCACATGATGATGACCGAGGGAATTGTGCTAGGACATTTCATTTCAACATATGGAATCAAGGTATATCCTGCAAAAATTGAGGTAATCTCGAAAATCCCAACCCCTAAGACTCCAAAAGAGGTACGTATTTTTCTGGGACATGCACGATAATATAGGAGTTTTATAGAGAATTTTTCAAAGATTGCATCTCCTTTATTCTCATTACTGATGAAAGATGTGGAATTTGTGTGGACAAAAAAGTGTGAGCGAACCTTTTTAAATTTGAAGAACTATGTAACAGCAGCACCTGTTTTACGAGGACCAAATTGGGAATTGTCGTTTCATATTGCTACAAACACATATGACATGGTTTTGGGTGCTATTTTGGGGCAGCTGGAGGATAAGAAGCCTTATGCCATTTATTACATCAGGAAGAACTTAACTCCAACAGAACTTAAATTCAATGTTACTGAGAAACAATTCCTAGCCATAGTGCATGCTATCAACAAATTTTGGCACTACATCACCGAGTAACAAGTATTTATACACACTGACCATGTTGCAATTCGATTTTTAATGAAAAATCGTGTTACTAATGGTAGATTTACACAATGGTTATTGATGTTACAATAATTTGACATTACTATTTTAGATTAATCTGGAAAATATAATGTAGTCGCTAATTTCCTTTCTAGATTAACTATAAGTGATGACTGCACTGCTACTGAGGATTATTTTCGAAATGAGTATCTTTTTGCCATTCCTACTCACTCACCATGGTATGCAGATATAGCCAATTACCTCGTTGCAGGAAAATTCCCACACTAGTTGTCTTCCAATGAAAGAAGGAGGTTTATACAACAGAGTGCTACTTAATCCTGGATAGAAGGCAATCTCTATCACACCGGGCCAGATTTCCAGATTAAGCGATGTGTTAGAGAAGATGAGGTATTTTAGATCCTAAAGGCTTGTCATGAGGAACCTTGTGGAGGAAACTTCGATGACAAGAGGACAGGACATAAAGAACTCTCAACGGGGTACTACTGGCCAACTATATTCCAGGATGCCAAGAATTTTGTGAAAGGATGTGATAGTTGCCAAAGGATGGTCCAGCCTCTAAAATCAAATGAGATGTCGTTACATCCTTAGATAGTAATAGAACCATTTGAGAAATGGTCCCTATACTTTTCGAGGCCAATTAATCCTTCATCACAGCAAAAGTCATACATATTGGTCTGCACCGATTATTTCACAAAATGGGTCCAAGCAAGGGCACTAACTAGAGAAACAGAGTAGGCTGTTTCAGACTTCCTGTTTCAAGATATTTTTGTTCGCTTCGGGATACCCAGAGAGATAGTGACAAATGGGGGTCCTCATTTCACATCTCATTTGATCAAGAATTTGGTTGAAAAGTATGGAATTCATCACAGAATCACCACACCATATCATCCACAAGAAAATGGTCAAGTAGAAAGCACCAATAAATTCATTGAGGGAATCTTAACAAAGACAGTAGCTAGCAACCAAAGAAACTGGGCTGAGAATATTCTAGAGGTACTGTGGGCTTACAGGACAACATGGAGGAATACTACAGGCTTCTCACCATATAAACTGGTGTATGGTAACAATCCCTTATTTCTCATAGAAATTGAAATAAATACATTAAGAACAGCATTGCAGGTCGATCTGGATTTGAGTACAACACAGACTCAAAGATTGAACCAGCTCAATGCGTTGGAAGAGAAATGGCTGGTTGCCATTCAACAGACAAAAATCATTCAGCATAAAAGATCCATATGGCATGATGGGTTTATTAAGAAGAAATATTTCCAGAAAGGAGATTGGGCTCTTTTGTATGATTCAAGGTTCAAATATTTCAAAGGCAAGCTCTGCACCAGATGGCTAGGTCCTTACGAAGTGGATACGGTCTTTGATAATGGGACTGTACAATTGGTCACCATTGACAGTGCTAAGACACTGTTACTGGTTAATGGGCACCATCTAAGGTTATATCATTAACCCGCTTCGAAGGAATCATTTATCAACATTGTCGCAGACTCTGATCTTCATGTTACGACAGCAGGGGAACATTCTCCTCTACAGCCTTAAAAATTGAAATTCCAATAAGTGCAGCAGTTGAAAACCACCTTTGTGGCAACTGTTACACTTGTTTAAAATAAATAAATAAAAATAACAAAATAAAAGAAAAACAAAAATAAATCTAACTGTGAAAACCCCTTTCTGGGGCGCAGTCAGACAGCTAGTAACAGTTGAAAAGCACTCTTGTGGAAATTGTTACACCCATGTTTTTCTCCCTATAATATCATCTTCCCTTTCTGATCTATGTCATAGGATGATGGTATTCATGTAATTTCCTTTTCTGTACCAATTCCTTTTGATTATTGTGTGTGTTCTTAGAATAATTTAAAAGTTGTCTTGGTTGTTACACATGTAATAGCCGACAACCATGAATATTGTTCTTTGTAATTCATTCCATAAACAATAATAACCATGTTGGCTAAAGACAACAACATGAGCGCTGCAAGAAAGACGTCGTCAATTCAAGTCTTCCTCCACGTCAAATCAGGTATGTCATCAAAAAGGTAAATTATTGGCATTGATGATTCGATGATTAATTGGAAAAATAATGACACTCATGTGATGGCCATGGACTGTCGTCACCATTAAAGTGAGTGAGGGGATATGACTTGAAATAATTGCAAAAATGTCGTGATCATAAATATCTATTAAATTCTCATGCACCTAATCAATAACAGAATTTCTAATGATGATCGAATCCAGTTGGAAAAGAGCGTGTGTACGAAATCCCATTACTTTCCATAATAATCCATTTATGAATATTAGTGTAGGGTATGATTCGGTAAATCCGTGAAATTCATCAGCTTTCATCAACCTCCTAGTAGGAGAAGAGAAACTGGAGAAGAAAGGAAGAGGAAATGACAGATTGACACTTCCTCATCCTTGGGAAGACGTTGCCCTGGGCTTGATCAAATATATCACTTGCGAGGGGAGATCCATGATAGTGTTCAACTATCACTTTCCTCTGCTTCACCACCTTTGGCACCAGCAAAGAATCAATCTTCCATTCTATTTGCTAGGAAACATCAAGCACGTTGCGGCAACAATAAAAACAACAGCACACCTGGAGGCATGCATGACTAATCACATAATCATTAAGCTAATTGTGTTGGATGCCCTAGGATAGCAAGGAAAAACTTGGGAATAATTCAAGAGAAAAATACCAAGGACAAGCCAGGAGAAACAAACCGTGACTTCAGGAGGAAGTCAGGCAGAGGTGGAGACCTGGACTCATCCTGTTGGAGTTAGAATTGGGAAGAAGCCTATTGATGAACCAATTGGGGATAGAAGACTGAAACAAAGAGTGAAGGTAAGCATACCTGCAGAACCCTTTCCTACGGCCGAGAAGCAGACGGAAGCAGAAATTTTAGAAGGAGAAAGGAAACCTTCCTCATCAGGTAAGGACGAAACCAATCCCTTGTGTTTAGAAATTGAAAAATTAAGAAAGGAAAAAGAGGAATTGAAGCGAAAATTATCTGAGGGAAAGGAAATCCCGGTGTTAGTATGCATGACATGTTTTTAAAACTTAACAGTAGAGGGATATAATACCTGTAGAGAAAATATCATCCCAATGGAAGTAGAAATAGAACAATAGGAGGTTGTTATACAAGAACCTGTTGATGATATTGTTGCTACACAAGAACCAGTAGTTAAAGCAGAGCCTCCTATAATAATCGACCTAGAAGCTGACCCACGAGAAACTATGGAGGCCACTCCTATTGTAGAAGAAATAGAAATGGACACAGAGGCGACTCTAGGTAAAAACAAAGTGGCTGACACACAAGAACCCACCGAAGAGGCTGTTGTTACACAAGAACTAGAAGAAGAGGTGGAACAACCCCATGAAACAGAGGCTGGTACACCTATTTTTTATGAAGGTATTGAATTTAGGAGAACTCTGAGTCCCATCTCGGGATGGAACTCCGAGAAACTCCTGTTAATTTCTGAGTTAAAAAAATGGAAACAAGAATAAATCTCCCTTCGGGATGGGATGATTTCGCTAAAGGAACATCAGAGAGAAATATACATTTTACATGAAAGATGGATGGAAGAAGAGTTGAAGAAAGGGTGGGAGAGTTACAAGAAGAAAGAAGCTCTAAAGAAATAATAATAACATTTTTTGTTGTTACAAGAGCAGACTTGAGACCTCACCATAGATACTGCATGACCTCGCCCTCAAATTACTGGGTTGTAGGCAGCCTTCTCCATCCTATCCTATTTTTCTGTGGGAATGTTACTTCTTATTTCAATTGAAATTCATTATGGAGGACAAACCTTATTTATGTTCCTCCACTCGTACGTTTTTGGATGATTTTCGTGCCTCATATTTTAATGAGAAAAGTTTGTTGAGTGAATTATTTCTACACAACATTATTTGTGAACATGTGAGGATGCAGATGGTTGTGACAATATTCTCTTATATGGGAGATCTTCAATTAAGGGATTTTGTGTCCTTCATGAGGAATTAGGTTGAATGGCATCTGGCCATTAAATCTATGGAGACTAATGAGGAGAAGACAACATTGTGGGTTCGGGCAGAACTTGGATGAGTTGTTGAATTGAGATGAGAATTCAGGAGAATGTTGAGTACCCCTAGGATTAAAGAGCCAGATGCCACTTATAGAAGAATAATTGTAGATTTCTGCCTCAATTAGTTCGCAATGATGAAGATTTGAGCTTTGACAGGGTGTTTAAAACACATGGAAGCTAGCAGTGTTGAGCTATTGAAGGGAGATCCATTCTCATTCCATAATTTCATGGTGGATATTACACATGTACCATCCTACGCACAGATTATACAATCCCTTGGTGTTTTGTGTTTAGGATTGAAGTTCAATTTTCCTTTGATCTGGTTGCCCATTGAGGATTTCCAGACCAATTACGAATTAAGTAAATATGAGTCAGAATCCTGGGTACGGCAGTTGATGGCCAATCAGGGATACAGGTCTACAGAGGAAGACACAACTAGGGCTTATGATCTCACCGACCTGCACCAAAGATATTCCCATGAGAGATGAGTTTGCATGAGGACATGCAAGCATTTCAGTTGGGGGGAGATGTTGGGTGTTGGTTTTGTACATTTTTCTTACACTTATCTTCCTTATTTTGCCTCATAACCATAACCAATGGGAGTATCTTTACCCCTTTTTCCTACCTTTTTACCCTAACTTGTGTTGTTTCACCTTGCTTTCGTTACTTTTCCAATTCACCAATTATTATGATCTATTATACCTTCTTATGACTAATTGATGGTGAATGTTTGGAGAAGACCGATGATATTTTTGTTGTATTTTCAAATGTCATTTGTAGCACCAAATATCCTGAATACGAAGTTCACAGGAGCAGTTTGGATAGTGTTGTTATAGCAAAGCGATGTTGTTACACCTTGTTTTTATAGACCCGCCGACAACTTCTGTTACATTTTGTTATTACAAACTCATTGGCAAACTACTGATATAGTTGTACCATTGACTGATCTCATCAATATTGTTGTTGATTTGTCCTCTGGTGGTTGCACTACAGCTGTGTTTCCATTATGATAGCTATATGAGTTGTTAGCGTTGTATTTTTGGGATAACAGCCTAAGGGAAATTTCTATTGTAACCTTTTATTTTCTAGTCAGAACTTTATTAGGAAGTGGTTATAACTATATGAGTTCTATTTAGATCGGCATGAGAATCGTAAGATTCTCATGACTGATCTATCCTTGGATTTTCTGATGTAACCACTATATAGCTCTCAGCCCTAGAGGTCGAGAGGTTAGAGGATAAAATCGTTGTTTTGGATTTGTAATTGTGTTCATATTAATACAGATGATCCTGTTATTGCTGTTACATGTGTGATTCTATTTAGTTTCTATTAAATTTCCTTCTCTACCTACGCCTTGCTAGGGAGGAAGGGCCCTCCTTCTTAGCAAGGATTGCAGTGATTAAAGTAGTTTTGTGTATGTAATTTTATTTTAGTTTATGTAACAATAGAGTGTTGTTGTTTTTGTTCAGATGAGAATATATCTACTTCGATTTCAATACTTTATATGATGTTACACGTGATAATAGAAATAACAGTTGGGTACTTATTGTGTGGCGAGCTAGACACACCAATTGAAGTGTTAATTCAATCTTGTAGATTCTTTTATTTCTGCATGAGTGATTTATTTCCAACATTTACTTCAGCAGTGATTTCTTTTCTTTGAAATTACTTCTAGTTGGTGTATCGGCACAGACAGTGCAACTGTCGTTGGAATAAACATACACCCCTGGATTAATAATTAAATGTGTGCTACTCAGTCATTTAATAAGTGATTTATATAGCCCAACACCATGTTTCCAAAAAAATAAGCCAAAAATATGCAAATGACTTAATAGACATGACAGGAAAGCTTTCAATCCACTGTTTACATTTCCCTTGAAATGAATCATAGAACAATATGATGAAAATATCTTCATGTCTTACTTTAAGAAGCTCAGTAAAGTCACGGAAATCTGATATATACTTCAAGGTCAAACTCAAATCTTCTCAATTAAATTTTGGACCATTCCTTAAAAAATATGCATCCTTGCGAAAAGGATTTGGGAAACCATAAATTTCTGAAAAACCTACACATGCATACCTTGAAACAAGAATGGCAGCATTTTATTTCTTCATAATTCCAATGGAATAACCATGAATCTATTAAATTTTGAATTCTTCAACAATGGAGTCACCAAGGTAGTTCTGCAGCCTCAAAAAAATTCTGAGCTCCTGCTACCTCCAAGAGTTCAACTTCACTTTTTTGCACAAAAACTTTAGGAAATTAGTCTTCAGACTGCTAGCAGACACACCAAAATGTTATCACAAAATTGTACTTGATTCGCTGCTAATCAGACAACTAAGTGTAATTTTTTCAAACCAGCTATTGATTTAAGCTTAGCCTCTTCAATATGACAGGGCTCTCTCTAAGGGATTTTATGTCATTGGTTAAGGATAGTGCTAGATGGCTAACTCTATAGAAATTTTATCTTATTTTTTATGATTTCAGGTTGAAAGAATGCAGTTTTTATACCATGGGGCTTATGGAGTCAACAATCAGTAGTTTCAGTGGAAAGGTTTCTTGACATGGAAGCTTAGGTAGATAGAGGTCTTTAATGAAGGCAATTCACTCATAAAACATAGGAAAACACAATCATTTCATTACTAAAGGATGTGAGAGCATAGAGTTATGAATTCTGAGTAATAGAAATGAAATCTACTGCAAGTGGTAAAACATAAGATGTAGATCAATAAGACATTAAAAACCCCATGAGAATCTCAGGTCTGTCAAGAAGAAAGTCACTCTGAATTATTGATATAAGTCAAAATACATAAAGCAGCAGTTTGGTGCAAAAAATCTCCAACCCCTCACTACTTCGATGTTTTGTCTTTAAATAGACCTTATTTACATCAAGGATGATCTTCCTAGTGGTAATATTCATTGAATTCTCCTATGACACTTCACATAACTGAAAAACATGACTTTTAACCAGAAACTGATAGTTACACCTTAAACAAGACATATCCTAATTGGACTCTAACTCCTATTTATTACATAACTCTACCTTATCTTTGAAACCGTTATATGATGGTTACAACATAAGTGTCACATGCTCAAAAAAGCCATAACATAGTTCATCACTTTACACGTTAAAAACCCTCCTAGACTTGTGGAAGATAACCCTATTTTTCAGGAATGCATAACTCTCTTCAAATTTGTTTGGGTTGATGACCTGTCTCCACATCACTTCCTTCGAGTCATAATTCTTTGATGATAAGCTCCCTTGACATGTTGGAGGAGTCTAACTATCCAAACCTTCCATTAAGATGCTCCAAAACCTTCAAAAATATCTTTCTACGAAAACAACACAATTTCGTAGCGAGCTTTGGTAGCGTCTAAAAAGTAGCTTCTGCACCCAAATATTCTACTCCTTTGTTGTTCCATGGTGTCAATCAAGTCATGACACATCACCACCATCAATCTCCCTCCTTGAAAATTTCAAAAAGTGACTTTAGAGGAAAAAAGGCTAGTACAGATTTTTTCGTAGCATTTTCCTAGCTTTAATCCTAGGAAACGCTACAAAACTGTGTAAAAGTATAGAAATTCCAGATTTCAAAATTATCTCCAAAAAGTGACCTCCAGTTGCAAAAACTTGATCTTTTGTATGTAATGAACCCTCTAAAACACATTCAATCTCAACTTAAGGCTTCTGTGTTGTTTCCTCTTCATTTATAATCAGTTGAGCTATGGGCTCCTCAACCACAATCATCTTTAAGCCTTTCTTTTCCAGCTCTTCATGAATCAGTTCCAGTTGTTCTTGAAGGTCCTTGACTTGGTCCTTCAGTGTCCTGTTCTTATATTGTAAGTGTAGTTTTACCTTTTTTATGTGCTTTACCTCTTTTCTTAGTGACTGAGTCCACTTTATCAGTTTTTCTGTGTTGTCCAAGGTCTTTGAGACACTTGTGACTTGATCCTCCCAAATCTTCCTCATCTGTTCAAATTTCACTCTTTCAGCTCTATGTTTCTTTGCTTCTTTCCTCAAGACTAATATATCTTCACTTGCATCTTTCAACTGCTCCTTAAGGACTTCAACCTATATCTTTTCAATGATTTTCTCTTTTCCCTTCTTTTGTTTGATGACTAATTGTCTATGATGCTTGGTGGTGGCTGAGTAGTTTCACTGACCTTTTGAGATTATTTGATGCTTTCCAATACTTTTCTGGCATGTCTTGTCATTGGTTTTCTAGCTTGAAACATAAATCCAACATCATCACCTGCAAATTCTAACTTCTTAGCTGTTTTTCCTTTCTTAAGCTTCCTTTGTCCCTCATCTATGTATTCAGCTTGGTTACCCTTACCCTTACCCATTGTTTTTCTCCTTGTAACCCTCTTGTTGCCATGTTTTCTCATTGTTGGCTTCTGTTTTGCAGGTGTAAATTTGGGTGTATCAACCTTCTGCAAAGGCTCTGTCTCCATGATCACTGGCACTAATTGCTCTACCACTGAAGGTGATGGGATATCTCTAGGTTTGGGAGTTCTTTTAGGAGTAATAGCATCTAATTCAAAACCACTTATGAACAGAAAATATGACCAATCTCTGCCTAATATTTTTTAAATCCTCTAAACCAGCAACTTGATCAAACCATGATGAAAAAGAGAGCTTTCATTCCCTTCTGATTTAACTTGAACCTTGTCTGAAATTTTAGCTAAGTTTTTGTATAAGTAAAAAGGAAAATCAAGAGACCTCTTACCCACAAAATGTGGCATAAGCCTAAGGTGGTAGGAATAAACCATGTGATACCTCCCTTCACAGGTGAAGTACTTATGAATGATCAGCAACAACTTTGAGTATTTTTCCTTCATATAGCTCCTTGGGATAGCATTTGTGAGATCAATTTCACTATGCTCTGTCTTGATGAATTCTTTACAGTCTTGCATGGTGAACTTGATGCCTTTGAACCATTTCTCTCCTCCTCTAGGGATTCATGTTGTTGTTGCAATGGTTTCTGGTGTTACTATGAGATTTAACATTACCACCTTTGAAGCTGATCCAATAAAACTCTTAGCAAACTCCTTTGAAACCTGCAAATGACACCCTTGCAGCCTTTGGAAAAATTTCAAACACCCTGTTCTTCTAAACACTTCCAATGCAGTGGGTTATTCACTTAATAAATTAATTTCTGTTGGCTCATATCTGAGGCAATGGCCACCTTTGTTGTTTTTCTTCCTTGCAGCCATGGTGATTTTATACCTTCTCATCCTCGCTTGATTAGTGACACTTGCAACTTTTGAAAATGCCAGCAACCAGCTTGGCTTGGTGAAATAGCTCTCCAGAACTCAATAGCATGCAAATATGAAGCGGAGAATGAAAAAAGACTAAATTGGGTAATGTTTTTAAGTTTTGATGACAACTCATGCCTTAATCATGACTCATACATGCTTAAAACAATAATGATGACCTTAGACATGACCTTTGTACCTTGATTTAACCCTAACTAACTCGAATGACATCCACCCTAACTCTTCTAATCATGGACTGACACCTTGCACTAGATTTGACAAGAGAGATAGAAAAATCATTTTTCGTAGCGTGGCTAGTTCATTTTCTGATAGTTTCGCTACGAAACTATTAGGCAGTTTCATAGTGAAAACTACCTTTTTACAGTGTAAAATGCTACGAAAAGAGAACTAATGGCTAAAGTGACCTTTTTGAATTCAAAATCTTGGAAAATGAAATATGTCAGCAAATAATGACTGATGGGACATGATATGACTTGAATGGAGGTGGGTTTGAACCTTAGAATAGGTTAAAGATGAAAAAAAATTAAAATTTTCCTATACCAACTTGTGATAAATGAACTCTATGACCATACCAAATAGTGTTTCATTTTTTCTGAGTGATAACAGCATGTAACATAGTTGCAATGGAAGAAAAATTAACATTGAATTTCCTCCAATATTGTGTTTCCCCGAAAATCTTCTTACCTCCGTAACTGTATTGGGCTTGGGCCAACTCACAATGACCTCAACCTTGGAAGGGTCTATCTTCAGCTCACCTCCTCCAAAAATTTGTTCCAAATACACTAAAGAAGTCTCACCAAACTCACACTTCGACATCTTTAAAAATGACTGCTCTTTTTTCAAGACATCAAGTACCCTTTTCACATGCATGAAATGTTCATCTCTTGATTTGCTGAATATTGAAATATCATCTAAGTAAACAATGACGAAGTCATCTAGAAATGGTCTTAATACATCATTCATAACTCTCATGAAATTAGATGGGGCATTGGTTAGACCGAATGGCATAACTAGCCACCCAAACAATCCTTATCTAGTTTTAAATGTAGTTTTCCAAATGTCCTCTTCAGCTATTCTAACTTGATGAGAACCATTTCGTAAGTTTAGCTTAGTGAAATACTTTACATACTTTAACTAATCAAGAAAAGCATCAATTATTGGGAGTGGATAGTGATTCTTTACCATGATTTTATTCAGTGCACAGAAATCCATGCACATGCGCCAAGTCCTGTCCTTCTTTGGTACCAAAACAATCGGTGAACCACATGGCGAAGTAGATGGGAGTATGATACCTTTATTCAGAAATTCTTGGATTTTCTTCTTGATTTCCATACTCTCCATGATTAACATTCGATACATGCCAATGTTTGGAAGTGGAACATCTTGTTGTAGCTGAATCTCATGCTGAATTCCCCTCTTGGGAGGTAACCCATTTGGTTCCTGAAACATCTCTCCATGTTGACTTACTACATCAAAAAAATAAGATTTTAATTTGTCATCACAACCTTCAAAATATTCATATTCCAAATCATCATTTTTCTTGATCATGAGAAGCACAAAATTTTTACTTGCATTAACTAGTCTCTTCATCTACCCTGCATTTACTAAAGAAATATTCAGCATTTTGTGATGAGCTCTCACAATATACTCCACCCCATCCTTGAGAAAATGATATTTTTTCTCATGGAAATAAAATACCGCTTTCCTGTCATACAAATATGGAATTCCTAATATAATTCCTGAAATTTCAAGTGGAACCACATCTAACTCAACTTCATCACCAAAGTTTGTAGTAATGGCAAATCGGAATATGCATTTCCCTTTAACCTGTAAATTGGCATTCTTGACTATCCAACCCAAAGGATATGGCTTATGATTTGGTACAGTTTCAAGGTTAATATTTTTTACCAAGTCTTTTGAAATCAAGTTTGCTTGTGACCCACTATCAAATAATGCATCAATCTTTTTATGTTTTGAAATCACCCTTACATGGAACAACTTTATCCTTGTTTCTTCATTTGGAGTGTTGTTGTGACAATTTGAGGAACTAGTGATTACTATGGCTTCTTTTCCCTTTTTGAAAATGGCTATAATCTTGTTCTCATCACCAGAATCAGATCCAATATCATGTTGTGTGGTGGCAGTCATCTTTTGTTTCCCCTTGTTATTTGGTTTCTTAGGCTTTAGTTCAGGATGTAATTTCCAAAAGTGGGCTTCATCATGCCCCTCTTTGGAACAATGTTTGCATGTATTTTTATCCCCTTCTTTCTTAACACTTGCATTCTTATTTCCCTTCCATTTTCCCACCTTCTCTTTCTCCTTACCTTTGAATGGATTCTTCTTACTACCCTCTTCTTGAATGTTCCTTTCCCTTGCTTCAAGATGTGTGGCTTGCACATAGACTTCATCTAAATTGCTTGGATTAAACATGAGGATAGTATGTCTCATATATGAATGTAAACCCCCATTGTATTTCAAGAGTATGTCTTGGGAATTCAAGTTTATTATTAACAACAAAGCCCTTTTCCTAAACTCACGAGTATATTCTTGAATTGTTTGACCCTTGAGTTGCCTAAATTTTTACCAACTCATAATGGATTTTTGCATGTAAGCTAAAGGATAAAACTGTCTTTTAATTGAAGAAATAAACTCAACCCAAGAAATGGATATCTTGCCATGGGTTCACATTTCCACTTAAGTCTTTTCTTCCCATCAAACTAGTGCTACTCCTTATAGCCTCAATGAAGTCAACTGGATTTTTATGTCATTTTCTTGTAGGTTCTGAATTCCGAAATAAACCTCCAATTTACGGATCCAATTGTCCAACTTCTCTACATTTATCTCGCCATTGTACATGGGAAGTTCAAACTTAATGTCCAATTTGAGTAAGGGAGTTTTTCCTTTTGGGGTGTTTGAATGAGTATGGTTGGCTTTTGTGGTAGAAGTGGAAGATGATGTTGATGCAGATTATGAGGATGATGATGAGGATGGTGGAGATGGAGAAGGCTTTCCTCCACTTCCCTTTGAATCCTTCTCTTCATCCTTCTTTCCTTCTAAGGTTCCCTCGCCATGTGGTGACCTAGAATTCTCTCCAACAATCCTAGTGTTCCTCTCTTCAATGAGGATCATAACCCTCTCAGTTAGGTCATAGAAATCCTTCTTGAATGCTTCCTCTTATGAAATACCTTCAGTCTCTCCTACACCTAACGTGATGGCTATGGATTCAAGCTCAGCTTCTAGTGTAACTTGTACTTCTTCAATCAACTCACCTTCTGGCACAACTTGTACCTCTTCAATCTCAGCTGGAGATAAAACTTGAGGTTCTTCAAGTGCAGCTGGGAGTGAAACTTTGGGTGGAGATTGTGCTCTTGTAGCTCTCCTTCTTATGGTCCTAACCTCAAGACTAGCAACCAATAGTTTCCCTTCTCCTCTCTGCAACTTCAACCTTGTAAGCATCACAAATTTGCAACCATTAAAACCCTACTTGCACAAAACTCAAGAAAATCATGCAAATAACCTTTGCTCTGATATCATCTTGATCTGAATTTGAATGTTAGTTTTGATGTGCTAATTTCATCTTCAAATTTATATTAAAAATGCTGATCTTTTCTTCATGTACATGGGCTTATTGAATTGTTTATAATTTTTTAACAATTAAATGTATGGAGATTATGTTGAATTCTTGAACATAAAAAAATTGAAACTTAATGTTGAACAACAGCAAACAAACACACAGAAAACCATCACAATTGATCCATTAACACATTGTTTTGATGAAGGAGTTCACCCCTCCTGGGCTACATCTCCTTAGTCCAACTTCCATGGCTTGGGCCTTTTTATTAGCTCAATTGTGAAAAATTTGTTGTTTATAGTCACCTACTACTCTTGAAACCTACTCCAATGTGTCCAAAGCATCAAAATATACCAGGAATGACTCTTCCTAAGCCAAAATTTGTCGAAAATTTCTCCATATATGCTTCATTTACTTTTTCCCTAGAATCCTCCTCCAAAACTAGAGAGAACTCTAGTTAGTACAGACAGAATATGGATTCTTCCGAAAATGGCGAAGTCTGCTAAACCCACTGCCATTTAAATCTACGTTTAATTAGCAGTAAATTGCACTTAATATTGGTTAAGTCCGTCTTAACTACGCATAAGCGCATTTATATTAAACAAGGTTTAAATAACCTAAACACTAGATTATCGTAATTAACCCGCATTAGCATTTAAAATCCATTATACTAAATTTCCTCCACCAGTGTTCCTCGCAACATGGTTGTATGGGGAGGGGGCTAGCCCCCTCTAATCCCCTACCATGTAATTTGGTCGATGATAAATATAAGTTGGGACCATTGACTGTTAATTCCCAATGGAGTGGTGTGGTGATAAGGCAGTCGGTTGGTGTAGGGGACGTCGTGGGTTCGACCTCGACCTTCGCACATAAATTTTGTTTGATATTAATGTGCGACCTCCATAGTTGTAAACTTTGGTTATGTAATAATTTCGACCCAAACTATATATGCACCTATCCATAGTTTCAAATTTGGTTATAATGAATATTTTGAGCTGTATAAACCACCATTCCACTGTTGAAATTTGATGCAGAATTTGGAGAGGGTCCACTAGAGGGGGCATGTGGCGGCCCCTGGCTGCATCACGTATCCAAATCTAGTTGGAGCATTCCAATCCAAAAAAAAAATTCTCATTCAACCTTAGGATATATTGTAAAAAACCTTCACCTCCAAAGTTAACTGGTGAATATTGTTATGACACTTGTCACAATGTCATTGAGAAAAATTTGAATAATATTCCAAGAATATACCTTGTATGTTGACTGGGCTGCCATGTCATCCTACTATCCTATTCTACAATTTTTTTTAGTTGTTTAGGAAAATTAACAATGGGTCATTACTTCCTCATACGAAGTCTATTTTTTATGAAACGAATTGCATCGAATTCTTGGCGATGAGCTCTTCGCTGTCATTCTAGTTTGGATCATTTCTAATCACTTTCATTTTGTAAATTAATACTGAGCCTCTGATCACATAATGAACAAAGGCTATCATTACTTCATTCCCTACAATTTTGTTAGTCATGTAATACCCTAAAATGGTCAGATATGATCATTATATGTAAACCAAACATAACATATGCTATGGTGAAGTATATCCATCTCATTTAAGTTTAATTCTTGTTATGACTTCCTATGAATGCCCTTTATCCTTTGCATTTAGGTTTTATATACAATATGGTTCCATATAGTTCAACAAAAAATTGAAAAAAAAAAATATTCTCTCTACTTATTATAATAGTTGCATGTAGGCACTAGCTCTTAGTATGAATGAAGACATAAAAAAGAAGACTACATGTTTTCCCAAGTGACTTGTTTCTAGTATAAGTCTACTGCTTTTCAAACATGGGTACACTAACGAGGCATGGTAGAGGGCCTGAGAAAGAAAGGAGAGCATGTGATCAGGAGAGGAAAGGCACATGTAGAGGAGAGTGAGGGCTAGGTGGTCAAGCATTGAAGGTGGCCAAGATCTAAGAAAGACACAAACAACAAACAAAGAACATCACATTTAAACATATAAATATTATTAAATATAGTATTATAGAACTTCACATTTAAATTGAGTTAGTAAACATATAATTAAAAATAAGAATATATATATATATATATATATATATATATCACTTTTATTATATAATTTAAAATATTGATCATTCATATTCATAAGCATGATATTTTTTTCTTTCATATTTAAATTTAATTTATAAACATATAGAAGTTTATTTTTAATACTTAAATAAATTATTTTTTCTAAGAAAATATATATATATATATATATATATATTAAAAAAATATGGTGTGTCACTCTATATCTATATATATATATATATATATATATATTACCTTGGTTTTAATCTATCTATAGAAATGTGAAATTTATCTGTAATATAAATGGTATTATTAATAAACAACATAGATGTGCCTTAACTCTATATCTATTGCTAGATCACATTAACAAACACATGTAATTCATGAATTTATAAATATTTTGTTGAAATGTTCATTTATGAGGTATGACTATGGAGTCAACTTCGTAGAAGTACAAACTGAACTTTGATTTAGTGACATTTTAAGAGCCCAAGGTACATTTCTAGGAATTAATTTATGATTAAATAATTAATGGAGATATCCTTATGATTCAACTCATGCATAATGAACACACGATATCATTACTTCATTCCCTCCAAATATGTTAGTCATGTAATGCCCTAGAATGAGCATAAACATGTAATGTTTAACATTTAACCTTTTTAATATAATGTCGGACCTGTGTAAAAATAAATCTAATTATTATTATGTATAAACACAATATACATTTATAATATAAATATGTTTACGGATAGTAAAAATAGAGGTATGGTAAATAAATATAAATATAAACAAACCAGATGTATAGTAAATAAATAAAACTTTTTTTTATATTTACTCCGTAAACCTCTTTGTATTAGGAATTTGGCTTCTGTGATCCATAAAATGTGTATAAAATATTTCGGTGAAAATCACATCTAAGCAAATTTTGTCGACACGTTTCGAACCAGCCAATGTGGTTCATCATCAGGACAAGATGAAAAATCTGATCTAGGAACTAGTTTAAATAGATAATGAAATGGAGAGAGAGGAAGGAAGAGAGAGAGGATGTGACATAGTGGAGAGAGGGAGTGAAAGAGAGATGGAGTTGGAGGGGGGGAGATGGAGGTAAGAAGAAACACAGAGAAATAGAAAGGTGGTGAGAGAGAGAGAGAGGGAGATAGGACAATAGGAGGGAGGAGAGACAAAAGTTGAGGAGAGAGAGAGAGAGAGGGGGGGAGAGGGAGTGATTGATTAGAGAGTGTATGTTTTGGGGATGATATAGAGAGACATAGGGATATAGATATATATATGGAAGGTGAAGAGAGGGAAGAAGAGAGGGAGGGAGGGAGAAAGAGATTGATAGATATGGAGTGAGAGAGCATGTGTTTTTGGGGGTGAGTTAGAGATACAAAGAAGGATAGATGGAGGGAGATATAGATATAGATGGACAGGTGAGAGAGGGAAGAATATTTCTTGCACTATATGGATTGATTTTAGTGTAGATGGTGATTTCTAATCCAATTTGATTGCTTGCACTAGATGCATTTATTTTAGTGTAGATGTTGATTTCTAATTATATCTGACTGCTTGCACTAGATGCATTGATTTCATTGTATATGATTTCTAATCCTATTTGATTTCTGGAACTAAATGCATCGATTTCATTGTAAATGGTGATTTCTAATCCTATTAGATTGCTTGCACTAGAGGAATTAATTTCAATGTAGATGTTTATTTCTCATTATATTTGATTGTTTGCACTAGATGCATTGATGTCAATGTACATGATATATATATATATATATATATATATATATATATATATATATCACTTTTATTATATAATTTAAAATATTGATCATTCATATTCATAATCATGATATTTTTTTCTTTCATATTTAAATTTAATTTATAAACATATAGAAGTTTATTTTTAATACTTAAATAAATTATTTTTTCTAAGAAAATATATATATATTAAAAAAATATGGTGTGTCACTATATATATATATATATATATATATATATATATATATATATATATATATATATATATATATATATATATATATATATATATATATATATATATATATATATATAGAGAGAGAGAGAGAGAGAGAGAGAGAGAGAGATATATCTTACCATGGTTTTAATCTACCTATAGAAATGTGAAATTTATTTGTAATATAAATGGTATTATTAATAAACAACATAGATGTGCCTTAACTCTATATCTATTTCTAGATCACATTAACAAACACATGTAATTCATGAATTTATAAATTTTTTGTTGAAATGTTCATTTATGAGGTATGACTATGGAGTCAACTTCGTAGAAGTACAAACTGAACTTTGATATAGTGACATTTTAAGAGCCCAAGGTACATTTCTAAGAATTAATTTATGATTAAATAATTAATGGAGATATCCTTATGATTAAACTCATGCATAATGAACACACGATATCATTACTTCATTCCCTCCAAATATGTTAGTCATGTAATGCCCTAGAATGAGCGTAAACATGTAATGTTTAACATTTAACCTTTTTAATATAATGTCAGACCTGTGTAAAAATAAATCTAATTATTATTATGTATAAACAAAATATACATTTATAATATAAATATGTTTACGGACAGTAAAAATAGAGGTATGGTAAATAAATATAAATATAAACAAACCAGATGTATAGTAAATAAATAAAACTTTTTTTTATATTTACTCCGTAAACCTCTTTGTATTAGGAATTTGGCTTCTGTGATCCATAAAATGTGTATAAAATATTTCGGTGAAAATCACATCTAAGCAAATTTTGTCGACACGTTTCGAACCAGCCAATGTGGTTCATCATCAGGACAAGATGAAAAATCTGATCTAGGAACTAGTTTAAATAGATAATGAAATGGAGAGAGAGGAAGGAAGAGAGAGAGGATGCGACATAGTGGAGAGAGGGAGTGAAAGAGAGATGGAGTTGGAGGGGGGGGAGAGGGAGGTAAGAAGAAACACAGAGAAATAGAAAGGTGGTGAGAGAGAGAGAGAGGGAGTGATAAGGAAGATGAAGAGAGAGGGAGATAGGACAATAGGAGGGAGGAGAGACAAAAGTTGAGGAGAGAGAGAGAGAGAGAGAGAGAGAGGGAGAGGGAGTGATTGATTAAAGAGTGTATGTTTTGGGGATGATATAGAGATACATATGGATATAGATATATATATGGAAGGTGAAGAGAGGGAAGAAGAGAGGGAGGGAGGGAGAAAGAGATTGATAGATATGGAGTGAGAGAGCATGTGTTTTTGGGGGTGAGTTAGAGATACAAAGAAGGATAGATGGAGGGAGATATAGATATAGATGGACTGGTGAGAGAGGGAAGAATATTTCTTGCACTAGATGGATTGATTTTAGTGTAGATGGTGATTTCTAATCCAATTTGATTGCTTGCACTAGATGCATTTATTTTAGTGTAGATGTTGATTTCTAATTATATCTGATTGCTTGCACTAGATGCATTGATTTCATTGTATATGATTTCTAATCCTATTTGATTTCTGGAACTAAATGCATCGATTTCATTGTAAATGGTGATTTCTAATCCTATTAGATTGCTTGCACTAGAGGAATTAATTTCAATGTAGATGTTTATTTCTCATTATATTTGATTGTTTGCACTAGATGCATTGATGTCAATGTACATGATATATATATATATATATATATATATATATATATATATCACTTTTATTATATAATGTAAAATATTGATCATTCATATTCATAAGCATGATATTTTTTTCTTTCATATTTAAATTTAATTTATAAACATATAGAAGTTTATTTTTAATACTTAAATAAATTATTTTTTCTAAGAAAATATTTATATATTAAAAAAATATGGTGTGTCACTATATATATATATATATATATATTACCATGGTTTTAATCTATCTATAGAAATGTGAAATTTATTTGTAATATAAATGGTATTATTAATAAACAACATAGATGTGCCTTAACTCTATATCTATTGCTAGATCACATTAACAAACACATGTAATTCATGAATTTATAAATATTTTGTTGAAATGTTCATTTATGAGGTATGACTATGGAGTCAACTTCGTAGAAGTACAAACTGAACTTTGATATAGTGACATTTTAAGAGCCCAAGGTACATTTCTAAGAATTAATTTATGATTAAATAATTAATGGAGATATCCTTATGATTAAACTCATGCATAATGAACACACGATATCATTACTTCATTCCCTCCAAATATGTTAGTCGTGTAATTCCCTAGAATGAGCGTAAACATCTAATGTTTAACATTTAACCTTTTTAATATAATGTCGGACCTGTGTAAAAATAAATCTAATTATTATTATGTATAAACACAATATACATTTATAATATAAATATGTTTACGGACAAAAAAAATAGAGGTATGGTAAATAAATATAAATATAAACAAACCAGATGTATAGTAAATAAATAAAACTTTTTTTTATATTTACTCCGTAAACCTCTTTGTATTAGGAATTTGGCTTCTGTGATCCATAAAATGTGTATAAAATATTTTGGTGAAAATCACATCTAAGAAAATTTTGTCGACACGTTTCGAACCAGCCAATGTGGTTCATCATCAGGACAAGATGAGAAATATGATCTAGGAACTAGTTTAAATAGATAATGAAATGGAGAGAGAGGAAGGAAGAGAGAGAGGATGCGACATAGTGGAGAGAGGGAGTGAATGAGAGATGGAGTTGGAGGGGGGGAGAGGGAGGTAAGAAGAAACACAGAGAAATAGAAAGGTGGTGAGAGAGAGAGAGAGGGAGTGATCAGGAAGATGAAGAGAGAGGGAGATAGGACAATAGGAGGGAGGAGAGACAAAAGTTGAGGAGAGAGAGAGAGAGAGAGAGAGAGAGAGAGAGAGGGAGTGATTGATTAAAGAGTGTATGTTTTGGGGATGATATAGAGAGACATAGGGATATAGATATATATATGGAAGGTGAAGAGAGGGAAGAAGAGAGGGAGGGAGGGAGAAAGAGATTGATAGATATGGAGTGAGAGAGCATGTGTTTTTGGGGGTGAGTTAGAGATACAAAGAAGGATAGATGGAGGGAGATATAGATATAGATGGACAGGTGAGAGAGGGAAGAATATTTCTTGCACTAGATGGATTTATTTTAGTGTAGATGGTGATTTATAATCCAATTTGATTGCTTGCACTAGATGCATTTATTTTAGTGTAGATGTTGATTTCTAATTATATCTGACTGCTTGCACTAGATGCATTGATTTCATTGTATATGATTTCTAATCCTATTTGATTTCTGGAACTAAATGCATCGATTTCATTGTAAATGGTGATTTCTAATCCTATTAGATTGCTTGCAATAGAGGAATTAATTTCAATGTAGATGTTTATTTCTCATTATATTTGATTGTTTGCACTAGATGCATTGATGTCAATGTACATGATTTCTAATCCTATTTGATTGCTGCACTAAATGCATTGATTTTAATGTAGATGGTGATTTGTAATACTATTTTAGTGCATGCACTTGATGCATTGATTTCATTATATATGTTGATTTCTAATCTTATTTTCTTACTTGCACTAGATGCATTTATTTCAGTGTAGATGTTGATTTCTAATCTTATTTGATTACTTGCATTAGATGCATTGATTTCAATGTAGATGTTGTTTTCTAATCTTATTTGGTTGCTTGAATTATATGCATTGATTTCAGTGTAGATGATGATTTTTTATTTGATGTAATTGGATGTATGATAGTACATACTTTGAAAGTGACTGGATTAACAATGTGCATTGATTTCAATGTAAGCACAAAAAAATATTGAAAATGTTCATTGATTTTTGTGTTATATTAATTCAACCTATTAATATTAGAGAGCAAGAGAGACAAGGTATAATGTTTACAACAACAACTCAAGGTAAAGATTTAAATGGTTTATGATTTCAACGGTCCTTTTCATATAATTGATATGAAAATATGACAGAACTAACAAGGGTGACAATAAAAATAGTAGAAAAAAAGAGTCTCTATAGGTGCAAACCTTTCCTCAAGTTTTGCACTCAAAAAATAGGTTTTCACCTCGAGAGATTTGATCCCTGTCAGCGCTTGATAGATCCAAAGTTGTTCCATTTTCCATGTAATTTTTTTTACGAGTTATTCTTCCCAAATATACTCATGGCAACCTCAAGTGAAGATGAAAGTTCGGATTTGTACGTGGCAGTTAGTTTCAATTCCATAATCAAACGACATATTGATTTGGTTTTATTTTGTATTTTTTGAGATGCTCAGGTTGTGTTTCAGCCATGGAGATTTCGTATGATTTCATTTCTTCATTAAGAGAATGTGGGGTCATATATTCTTCCTTCTTCGATGGACTAAACCTCCACACATCCTTATAGCAAGTCCGAAATCTAGTCGACCAACAAGACCCACCAGGTTTGTGAGGTGTTGGGTACAAGCTCTAAGTTTCTTTCGTCAAGCCTCGATTTGGACCAGTAGCTCTAGGATTCTCCCGACCTCGTTTTAGTTCGACAAGTAACCCGTAACGTGCATGTTCTTACTCATAATGTGTTTTAGTTCGACAAGTAATGTGTAGTGTGCCTGTTCTTGCTCTAGGTTGTGTTTCATCCATGGAGATTTCGTACGATTGCATTGCTACATTAAGAGTGAGTGGGGTTATAGATTCTTCCTTCGTTGGTGGAATAAAGCTCCAATATAGCAAGCCCGCAATCTAGTTGACCAACAAGAACCATTAGGCTTGTGAAGTGTTGGGTACAATCTCTAAGGTTCTTTCATCAAGCCCCTATTTGGACGAGAAGATCTATGGTTCTCCTGACCTCGTTTCATTTTAGTTCAAGAAGTAACACTTAGTGTGCCTATTATTTATATATTGTATTTACTACGGTTAGTTATATATTAACCTGTATCTCCGAAGGAGTAGTCAGGGTCATAGTACTAGCTGATATCATTCCACCTAATCAAATTAATAATCACCCTGGCTGGCTGGTACAAGAATTAACTCAACGAGCTCACTTATGTGCTTCTTGGCTTACTAGAATTGTTGGAATAGCGACTAATTAGTGTATAAGTAGAGGCGGTGAAAAATAAGGAATAAGGTTGTGGAGAATCCACCCTTCACACACATGTGATGCTAATCCGATAATTTTTTTTATGTGGTTCATTCACGGAAGAACTCATTTCCCTGAGCATTTTAAACTAAGAATTGTAACTCTCATTTTTTGGGATTGAATTTTCATTTCATAGTTAGGTCAATGTCTCTTTCAATCGTGATTGGATTCCAATGTTCGATATTAAAAGGAGGATTCCATCCACTAGATATGAAAAGGATGATTACATCCACTGGTTCAACGAATAAACATATGGCGAGGAACAGTTTGCATTGTTGTATAAATAACTGGACAAACCACCTATTCAAACTCATTCCAACACTCAATATTCTCCCTTGACGTCGTTATGGATTGTAAGCAGGAGTTGAATGAATCGCCTAGGTGCGTACTTCACCTCTCTATTACGCTATTTGTGAATTACTGTGGATATAATTTTCATATTGACATTGTTTTTACGTTGATAAACATACTTTAAATCATTGATTTCTATGAAATTTTCAAATCGTTAATGGTCATAAAATTTATGAGCTGATAAAATTATTTTGGCATGAAGGAAACTGTAAAAGTTGAGATGGGGAGCTTAGTGAAGATTCAATTATAATACAATAGACTAATAACTATCATTAATCTATGCCTTCTCAAATGAGTTTCCCTAAGGATATATGAGGTCTAATTAGGTCTAACATCTCATATTTCGAACCTAATGGAGTTATAAATATTGAATCTCTTGATTTTCTTTTCAGTAGTCTTAGTATTTTTTTTTATGATGTCTCGGTATATAATAAATTGTATGAATACTACATTCTGATTAGAAATAGAAATTTCCATGTGAACTACATTGTTTATTCTTGTTTAGGATGTTTTAAGACAAAAAATGAACTGCTGGATTCCGCCATGTTGGTGAGGCAGAGGATTCAATCACACAAATAACACGAATATTTCACACACAAACAATGAGCTGTTGCTCTTCAATTATTCATAAAACTCTCTTAAAACAATGAACCCGTGAAGGGTATTTAATCTAATTAACATGCACATACTGTCACTCATAACTGAACTTAATCAACTCGCTTAACTCACTGTCTAACTCGCTCACCAAATCTAATTGTAACTCAACTCAACTAACTCCACTTAACTTATTTGTCTAACTTCTACATGAGGAAGTAATTATATATTTTAACACTCTCCCTTAATTACAACCTCTAAACTAAAAACGTAACTTATGACAACTCAAACACGCCTGCTGGTCTATGTCTCAGCTAGGCTTACAACACCCAAGTTTCTTTTTTGAAACTCAAACAAATCTACTGCTAATGGCTTTGTAAAGATATCAGCCAATTGATCACTTGTTCTACAAGGCTTCAAGTGAACTTCTCCATTGCTCACAAGTTCTCGAATAAAATGATATCTAGTATCAATATGCTTGCTCTTTTGATGAAACACACTATTCTTGGATAGTGCAATTGTTGATGTGTTGTCACAGTATATCGTTGTTTATCCTTGTTGTTTCTGCTTGAGTCCATCCAATACTCTTCTTAACCATACTGCTTGACATGCTGCTGAAGTTGCTGCTACATATTCTGATTCTGCTGATGATAATGTCACAATAGGCTGCTTCTTAGATGCACATTCTATCACACCTGAACCGAGATGGAACACATAACCGGATGTGCTCTTCCAATCATCCAAACTTCCTTCAAAATCACTATCTGTATATCCAATCAATTTTTTCTTTTTTGTACTTGCATACATTATGCCATAATCTTTGGTTCCTGCTATGTATCTCAGAATTCTTTTTCCAACACTCCAATGTGTGTCTTTTGGAGTCTCCATGAATCTGGAAATCAGACTCACTCCCTGCATAATATATGGTCTTGTAGCTATGAGATACATGAGGCTGCCAACCAATCTTTTGAATAGAGTTGGATTGACATCTGCCCCTTCATCATCCTTACTTAACTGTGTACCCATTGCAACTGGTGTAGGTACAGGTTTGGAATTATCTGTTAGACTCCTATACCAACAGGTGTCATTTTTCATGATTGACTTATTGAACTATGCAATATTTTCAAACCTTTTTCTTGTGCAAAGGTGTTCCATATTCTTAAAATATCAAAAAATCAAAAAAATTAAAAAATTTAAAGAGGGTATACCCTAAAAGAAAAATTAAAGGGTGAAAAGAATAAAATGGTCAAAAAAAGTGAAAGAAATCAACCCCAAACAAAAATAGACCAGGAAAGTGTGCAAGTCCAAATTCCACTACTATTTCATTTTTTGTAATAAACAAAATTGTGTGCAGTTTGTCAAACTTTTGCCACAATTTATGAAGATTCAAACTGTTTAAACTTGACTCGTTCATTTTTCAATTTCATGTTGTAGAATAGAGAATAAATATTTGACCAAACTGTTTAATCTTGGCAGATAAGTAGATAGGTAGAGTTAATAAAAGGTGCTCAACATTTTAATCTGAGCCCTTGGATGTAATAAGTGTAGAATTAGACATATTTTCCATGTAAAAGAAAAGAAGATTGATAAGGGTTTGCCAGCCTAAGTGCACCCTACTAAAGAAGAGAAAATGGTAGAGTAAAGTAGATAGGGTAGGTAGATGGTGTTGCAAAGTTTCATGTGATGAATGATGGTGCTAAATGTGTTTAATCCTTTATTTTCATCACAAGTACTGAAGCAGAAAATACATTGGAAGTATTTCACAGAAGGCAAAGTCAGAATCATTAACTTCCCATCTCACTTTCTCCCTAAAAGTTTTACTAATTTCCCCAAAGTGCTAAGGTATTTAAAGATTAAAGGGGCTCAAGGCATTTCCTTGACTTTTGGAGGGACAAGACCCTCGGCCCAATAATTGAAAAGACCTTAGTACTTGAGATTATTCATCATTACACTTATTCACTTTAAATCTTTTCCTAAGTAAAATCTCATTTTACTTAGGAAAATCATGCCATATTTCATAATATCCCCTCAAAATTACTTACTATTCTAAATCTAAGTGTTGAAGTTGATATAATGAAATTTGCTTCAGAAATCTTCACTTTCTTAGTTGTGTAAAGTATTTTGAGTTTTCCTTGTCCCTTTTTCATATTAACATCTAATTTATTTATTAAATCCTTAATAAAATACCTTATCCTATTATATTTAACTCCCTTTTATGATAATATCCCCAAAACCCTCTTATTATAGATTTTTAGCCAAAGTATTTAATTCCATATGTTTGAAATAAAATCCCTCATTATAATACCCTTTGGTTAAAAAACATATCCTTATAAACTATCCCCGCCCCTATGGTTAATAAATTGCATTAATTTATTACCATATAATAAAAATATTGAAAAAGGTTTTAAACATATGTTTTATGTTTTAAAACAGAAAAAACGAATAAAACCCCGAGTCTCCGTAACCCGACCCTTTATAAACCAACGGGATTAAATAATCACCTGGATTAATTAATAACCTCCCCCTCTGCCAATCAAACGCCTCCCGGAATGATTAACTTATAAAAAATCGTGTCGGGCCCGCACGTTAAATCCCCCGTCATTTCCCGTCCGGTCCACCATTGGATAACTCCGCTGGAGATCTACGGTCCACAAACATTCCGCTAGCCATCCCTTGTACGAATATTAACGCACGAAATCGCGATGGTTTTCAAACAGTGCAATGGCTACGTGTCATTTAACCAGTGGAATCGCTGCCTCCCCGCGGAAAACCGCCTGCTCCCGAAAGTGGTGCGGAATTTACCGCTTACCGCCCGACCCCGGTGACGTGTCCTCCCATACACTGATGACGTCATTTTCGAAAATAATAAAAAATCCCTGTTGACTTTGCAAATAAAATTCCGCGCATTTTTTCATCGTTCTGTCTGTTGAAAGTGATTGCGCCCTTTGCTGAGATATTTGAAAAATCCATTGTCAAACTGCTGTCAACTAAAATTGCTGAACGCCATTGTTAGACCAGTGCCCAAGCATTCATCCACCATTAACCAGTGCCTGTTAATTTCGACATTCTTCATAAAACAGGTATTTATCTTATTTCCTGCTGGAACTCTGTGAAAAATCCTCATTCCAGTGTTAAATTCATGCCATAGTCTGAAAGGAAGTTTAATATCAGTCTTTTTTAGTTCCTGCAACTGAAATAATACTTCCAAAACTGAAATTGTGCCCGTTTCCGTGAAAAACCCCCGAAATTTCCACTCTGAATACACAAGAACCAAAATGGAAGTTCCTTTGGCCCTGAATGTAGCCCCATTAAACGCCCCACATAGATAATTGGAATATTGTCCATTAGTGGATAAAGAATTTCAAATTAAAGACTTAGTTTTCGATGAAAATCCCCTTCAAAGTTATTGTCGCTGCAGAGATGATTATTCAAAAGGTTTGGATATCATTGGGTTATGGGAATCCAATTTTCCAAGATATCTCATCCCCTCAGTCCGTATTTTTCCAGAAATTATCCATTACTGTCATTCCAATTATGATCCAACTCAAAGAGCAGTGTTATCCCCGAACCAGAGTATCATTTTCCCCATTACTCCTCAAGATATCAATACAATGCTCCATTTTGAACCTGATCAAAATCTTACTCCCTTGTCCATGGAAGAACTACTTGAAAATTCTACCCAATTGTCCCAAGAAAAACTGAAATGCATTTGCCAAACTTTTATGTTACTTGAACATCAACCTAAGGGCCCTCCTCCCTATGGTTTTGCTTATTTTACTGAATTAGGCAAGCTCATCCTGAATATGATTTCTTTTATCACGGGTTTTAATACTAGTGAGTATGTTGATGAAATAACCCTAGTGTTACTGTCTATCTTTACCCCTGGGCAACCTCCTGCTGTTAAATATGACTTTGCATCTTTCATTGCAAATAAAATCCATGACCAGTTCATGAGGTTAGATAATGAGAAAGTGTTTAATTATTCCTCAGTCATTTACCATCTCATCCTTTATTATCAATCAGAGAAATTTCATTTTCCTGTTCAAAAGCTTGATGCTAAGGGAAACCCTAGGTCTGTTATATTTTGGTCTGCCATAACTCACAGCTCCTATGATTCTCCCTATTCTTATACTGAGTTCATTGATCTTTTCATACATCCTGCAACTACCTTGTTGATAGGAGTTTCCCCTCCAAGGCTCAGCAATGAAATTAAGAAAACTTTGCAGCTTTCAAGGATGTACAAAGTTGGGGACTGGTATTTGTACCAAAATTATTCAAAAATCAGAATATATGGATGTGAACTTTGTCCATTCAAGCTGCCTAAATATGTGCCTATGAGACTTTTTGCCTTAGAGTATTTCAGGCAAATGAATAACTCTGATATTATTCATTTTTGTAACGCTAAGAAGAAATCCCAACTCGGAATCAAAAGTCAGTTAGGTCCCTTTATATGCAATTCTAGGGATGCTGGACAAGAAGCAGAAACGATATTACAAGACCATTTCAAGTTACAAAAGATTTTTTATTGGGTCCCCTATGACCCATTCAGTTTTATTTGTGACAAAAGAATGAAGAACAAATCAGCACCATACTTTCACCACAGAATTCCAGAAATAGAACAGTATGCTAATAAAGATGAGTGGATGGAAGGAACATTAGTTGAACAGGATAGTGAAGAAGTCAATATAAACAAAATTATGAAAGATCTTGAGAAAAAGTTTGACCTAGAATCTTTTAGGCAAGTGCAGGTACCACATATTGGCACTTCTTCAGTAGGAAATCTTCAACAGGGGTTACAGGAAAACATTCCATCAATTGCAGTTGAATCTAAAGGAAAAGGGAAAGAACCAGAAATACAAGTCATTGAAACTTTCATCATGGCATAAAAACCTCAAACTTCCAAGGCACAAGATCAAGCACAGATTTCTCCTATTCAAGTCAATCAGCCTGAAGTTTCGAATTTGCAGACTCCATCTAATGAGGAAAAAGGCAAGAAAAGACAAGTTAAAGAACCTACTCCGCCCAAGGAATATTCACAACAACCTCAAGCTAAAAGGCAGAAACTGAATCCACTTCCAGAAGTGGAATCTATTGATGAAATCTTTGATGATGAAAGGGAGGATAGTCAACTAACTGGTTCAGTTAGTGAAACACATACAGGTCATAAAGGAAAGGAATTACAAAGACATTTAAGCACTGAAGTGTCTTCCTTAAAACAGCCAAAGACATATGCAGGTGATATAAAGAAGACTTTCATCAATATAAAAGCAAGGAATGATCCACTGAGGATGCAGGTGTATAATCATTATCTTAAAATGGCTCCACAAAATCAAGAGAGATTAATGTCAGCTTTTGACATTCAGCAAGGGAAAATGTTAATGAGCCATTTCAAATCTAAAGTGCCAAAACCCCAGACAACAGCTGATTACATCAGGACCAATTTTGAGGTCCTTGCAAAAGATATTCATCCATTGGACCAGATAGAATTACACAAGCAAACTGGAGAAATGATATATTCTACCCTTACTGATAAAGCAATGGCAGCCCATAGATTGCAAGATTCTTTGAATAATACAAGTACCCAGTTGCAGATTGAGAAAGCTTCTTCTCAAGCAAAGGATAATAGAATAAAATCTCTGGAGGAAATAATCATCAGTTTGGATCATAATCCCAAAGATATAAAAGGCATTGAAGCACTGATTAAAAAGAAGGATGATGACATTGCTGCACTGAGGAAGCAATTGAAATTACTAGCTTCAAGGCATCCTCAAACTCAAGAAGTTTTGAAGGAAAATTCAGAAGAATAAATGATGGAGTTGCTCCTGAAAATGACTGAGCAACTAAGTGAAACAGAAAAGGAATTGGAGCAAGCATTGAAAGAAAAGAAATCTATCATTCATACATCCACAACAGAGGCTACTACAGGTACAACGGCAGCAGACCAACAAACAGACCCATCACAGGTGAATACTTCTAGTTTAAGTTCTGATGAATTAGCGAAACAAATGGAAAGTTTAAAACTTAGAGTAACAGAACTTCAATCTACAAAGTTACAGCTCGTAAATTTGGAACAAAAATATGATATGTCAAAAAAGATTGTTGCTGATAATACAAGAGAAATCAAAAGGCTAGAGAAATTGGTTAAAGCTTTAGAAAAAGATCTCTCATTAGAAAAGCCTTTGAGAGAAATCAGTGAAATTCTTTGGAATAATATTATTTATTCAATAAAGAGTATTTGGTCCTCCATTAAAATAATCTTTGAACAAAATGACTTGGTCAAAATAGCTTTGGAGGAGGTTGACAAAACAAGAGAAGAATTGAGGGACAGACCTGAGCAAGCAAATCAACTCATTCAGTTTTTGAACACCCAGACCAAACAGCAGCTTGCAGAGCTTCGGATTGAGGATAGAACAGGTACAATTTTAGAAATAAAAAGAGTTTTTACTAAGAGAACTCTTATGAAAAATCTGGAACGGAAATGCTCATATATTCAAGAAGAGATCAGTGCCTTCAAAGAAAGGTTTCAGGTTTTATTGAACAGCGGGTTGCCCAGTCCTATGATTTCAGAAGACAAAATAATGGACTTGGGAACTTATGTTAATAGATTGGACATACATGCTCACAACATAACTGCTCACTCTATCAGTTCATCAGAATCAACATTGCCTACAGGAAAGAATATTTATGACAAATTGAAGAATTTATTTTTCCTTGAGCATGAAATAAGATATTTGTTTCCAAATCAGCCCAATTTCTTCAGATACACTGAAGTTGATGAAACATTAAGGAAACTCCAACGAACCAAAATAGCAGAAGACAAGTGGTGGGAAGACTTATTAGAAATTTTGTAAAATTTATCCTCATATGGAAAATTTTGCCTTTTTACTCTAGTGTGAAAGATAAATGGGTGAACAAAGGTTAAAGAGTATCAGCTTGGCAGTTGAAAGTGTATCAGTAGAAATGAAGAGTATCAGACAAGCAAGGCAGTCAAAAAAGAATTACTCAAAAAGACAGCATCGAGCCAGATTGTAGGACCTGCCTCCAGCACATGCATAAAAAGAGGAGATAGCACATAACATCAACTGATTTATCCTATCTATGAGACAATATGTCTTAATTTGTATTGTAAACTATCCATTAGTCACCCTAGATTATATCTCTTTTGTTGTAAGATATTTTAAATCATTTTTTGTATAAATAAACCCTCGAATAGAGTATTGAGGGTGGATTCTACTACTTCGCTGTGACATTGATGTTTTTGGAATAAAAGTTTTTTGGAGAAATTTATTTGTGGCTTGCTGGATGATAATTTAAAGCTCAGGACTTTTTGCAGGATTCATGTGTCGGACTGCAGTTCAATAAGTATTTCTATCCTATGTCTTAAGTTTTATATCTGTTTATAATATCATTGTGTCCATTTCTGAATAATTGACATAAAAGAATAAATTAGAATTTACTTAATTGTACTCTGATTTCAGTTGTAATTATTCTAAATGTTTTCCTCTAAATTGGTTATAAGCAACGAATTCTTAATTGCTCTTGCTTCGCTAGTTTAAACATTTTCATTACTATAGTAAATAATTCTTCACTTCTCTTTATTTGTAATCATTCTATTTCTTTCTTTTGAACATGTTGAAAGATTCTTAACTGCCTTTCATCCCTTCAAAATCCATTCCATTCACTTTAAATTCTAAAATTGTTCTCTGTTTGGCTATCTTGCCCTGCAAAGCCATCTTGTGTGTAGAAGATTAATCCAGTAAAGTCATCATTTGAATCCATGGCCCAATGGTTTGAAAATATTCAACCTTGCCTTTAGTTGGCGAATTCCACCATTTTCAAACAAATTCTTGGACTTATAACTAGCCTAAAACTTTCTGAGAACAAAGATAAATTATAAAGAGAGAGCCCTGTCTGGATGCAAATTGGCTAGATTCTGCATCTGAAGGTTGGTTAGTGGTTACCTCGGGTATACTTTCATTTTCCACAACTTCAAGGAAAACCTGAGAGATAACATAGTGGTGACTCCATTGGGGACCTGAATCATTTTACTATTGTTTGATTTATAAGTTATAGATAGAGTCTGAAGATCAGCCAGGTAACTTTTGAAATGCTTTTGCTCTGCAACTTCATAGTAAATAAATGTTGCTTCAGTCTATCTCTGGTTTAGCTTATAAACTGAACCTTAGTTTCAAACATTTAATCAGACTCTCTAGTTCAATAAATATTTGAGAAAATTTTAATCAAAAATCATTATTTCTTAAAGAATTTGTAGAAGTTGTACTTTCATATCAATTAAAACCAAAAATCCAAAAACATACATCATCTAGGAAAACTGGCTTCAGAAAGGATTCGTCATACTAGGTCAAATCCTGACCCTAATCCACCACCGATATTTGAAAATCCAAATCTGATTCCTAGGATTCTTAGAAGACAAGGAAGTCAAGAAAGCTCTGAAAGAGAAAGTCAAGAAAGTTCTGGAAGTTCTCAACCTCTTTCTAGATCTGCATCCTGTCCTGTGAAGATTATATATGTTGATGAAATCCCTTTTGATGAGCGATTTGAAACATCCTTATTTGTGAATTTTTTTGAAACTGAATTATCACGATTAGTTCCAGACCCATTTTTTTTTGAAGATTTACAATTCAGATTTGTTTCATATCATCTTGACAGACATTTACAAAACTCTATTCAGTCTGAACAGACCTTTGAAGAAAGTTCAAACATTTCTGTAATTACTAAAGCTTCCCCAAGCTCAGTTACCTTTCCTCAAACTCCTCAAAACCAAGCCACTCCTTCTACTCCTCCACCCACTCCTTCCAGACCATCATCACCTGTTATTCCATTACACCTTCCAATGGCCAATAGATACGCCCCGTTAAGGTTGCCAGGCAACCTTGCCGCTTTGCCTCAGGATTATCAGAGTAAAATCACCCCTTTTGACGGTTCAGGTACTTATACTACTCAACAACACACCAAAAGGATGATTAATTACTTTGAATTTTATGAAATTGACGCTGATGATGTTCGAATGAGAATTTTTGTTCAAAGTCTTACTGGGGAAGTCAGGACATGGTTTAGGGCCCTTGCTCCAAACAGTATTGCTGATTTACCAGCTTTGTATAGGGAATTTTTGAATAGATGGGAGAAGAAGAAAGACCCTCTTTAGATCCTATCAGAATTTGAAAATTTGAGAAGAAGACCTAATGAAACAGTGCAAGATTACATCATAAGATTCAACGAAGCATATAACGTTGTTCCCCAAAACCTTAGACCCCCTCCTGACTCAATATTGGTTAAATTCCCTGATGGTTTTGACTCTGACATAGCATATTCACTTAGGGAAAGATCCCCCCAAACCCTAGAGGAAATGCAAAGCATAGTGGTTAGTGTGGAAGCAAACCTCATAGAAAAACGAGCTAGAGCTAAGGCCGAAAGAAGAATGCCTATGAATGAAGAACCTTCAGATTTTGAAAGAAAGCTGGATGAAATCATCAAAGGTATGGAAAGACTGGGAGACAAAGTGGAGACAATCGAAAGAAATTCTTCTGGTGATAATCAAAATGTTGTGAGAAACCCAAACTTTAGAAGGAATCAGAACCAAAATATTGGGAAAAATGTCCCTGACCAAAACATCAGGCCACCTTTCCAAGAAAATTTTGTTGAAGGTTCAACTTCTGAAGAACCTACTGAGGATGTTGAAATAAATAACGTGACTGAAAACAAAAATGAACCAGAATTTTTTCTATCTCAATATGATTAAGAGAATCACATTCTTGAAACATTTCAAACTCATTCAGGAGAAACTTTTGATTTTAAAGAAGGCTATGACACAGCAATTTATGAGGTTCATAAACAGTACAATTTGAGAAGTAGACGGATTGATGTGCCAGAAAATAGCAAACAGAAAGCTGTAAAACAAAATGTCAAAGGTAAAACTAACATCCCTCCTGTACAAAACATTCCTCCTGTACAAATTTTGTCTAGGACAAGTCCGAACCCCGCAAATCCAGTAATTGAAGATGTGTCTGACAACCAACCAAATGATAAATAACTATCTAATACTTTTCCTCCTGTAGGAAACGTAGAAGAAACAGCAGAAGTTAATCCAGAAACACCTTCAATTCATAATCCCATTCATGAAAAAGAGAAAAACTTTGAAGACCCAAAAAATAGAGAAAACCCAACTGTTCAAAACACTAAAGTTCAAACAGAAAAACCTTTCAATCTAGAGGTTGAAATATGCAAACTAAAGATAGTTGTTCCTTTATCAGAATTGGCTAAACATGGTGTCTATAGAAGCCAAATCAGCAAAACTCTTAACATTAACATTACTGGAATGGATGATTCAGTGAATATTCTTGATGATCAACCCAAACTCCTTTTTGGCCCCGAGGTAAATGGAAAACCAGAAAGTGGAGGAACTCCTCCATTTTATGTGAGCTTGAATGTTCATGACAAAATACTCCATAATGCAATGCTTGATTCTGGAGCATCCCACAATTTGATGCCAAAATCTGTGATGGAAAGATTAAATTTAGACATTACCAGACCATATAAAGATATTTTTTCGTTTTATTCGAGTCAGGTAAGATGTTTAGGTTTGATTAAAGATTTGTGTGTTACCTTGGTGCAATACCCTGCGAAATCTGTTTTGATGGATATAGTAGTTGCTGATATTCCCCCTAAATATGGTATGTTGTTGTCTAGATCCTGGGGTGCTAAACTTGGAGGGTCTATTCAATTAGATATGTCATATGCCACTATTTCGGTATTTGGTCAACCTAAAAGACTTTACAGAGAGACCTTGATGAAATATTTAGTCAGTAGCCATGAGAAGCCTGAAAACTTCCCTGTCTATTCAGTACATTTTGATATGGACTATTTTATCCTTTATAATGCTAAATTGGACCTTCCTACTGAATTAGAAGCACCAGAAATGGAAAATGCAAATAAAACTACTGTTCGAATCGAAGAGATTTCTGAAAACAAAGAAACACCAGATAATCAAGAAATACCAGAAAAAGCTAAAAAACTAGCTCCTGTTAAGAAACAAGTTAAAACAGTTGATGAAGATTATGAACATGAAATTCTGTGGCATTTATAATTTGATGGCTCAGTAAACAAGTTAGGAGCAGGGGCTGGAATTTGGTTACATAATGTTGAAAATGATCATGCCGAAGGTCATGCTTATAGATTGAATTTTAGATGCACTAACAACATGGCAGAGTATGAAGCTCTTTTGCTAGGGCTTAAACATGTCAAAAAGTTAGGAGCAATTAGAGTATCAATCATAGGAGACTCTGAGTTAATTATCCAACAGATTAATGGTGAATGTTCAACAAAAGATCCCAGATTGAAACAATACAGAGAAACAGTTGTGGAAATTCTCAACACTTTTCTACAAGCTCAACTTGCCAAGATTCCCAAGAAACAAAATTTGCATGCTCACAGTCTTGCAATGTTCGCTAGCACATGTAAATTACCTTTTGGACCTAATCATCAGTTCACAGCTGAGATTAGACATAGACCTGCTATACCGGACAATCTAATGAATTGGCAAGTGTTTGTAAATAATAATCAGATCAATAGTTTTTTGACACTAGAAAATGAGTTTTCTAACAGTAGTATAGATGAAGACATAACAATCAATGAATTTGATCAAGTAGATGAACAAGAAACGAATATTTCAGAAGAGACTGCAATTCACATGCTTCACCCAACCAAATTCACTGAAAAAGATATGCAAGATTTAAAACAAATGGAATTCGATGAGATCATAGAAGATGAAACTGAAATCATTAATCTGAAAGATAATCATTTTCCCAAAGGATTAACTCCTTTGGAAGATATTTTTGACTCAAATTACATTCCCTTAAAACCCAAAATGGAACCTGTTAAAGTTGATATTGAAGAATGCAATTTAGGAACACCAGAAAATCCCAAAATGGTTAAGTTATCCAAATCTTTGCCAGAAGATCAAAAGGTTAAATATGTCGAACTCTTAAAAGAATTCCAGGACGTTTTTGCCTGGAGTTATGAAGATCTTAAATCATATGATACATCAAGAATTCAACACACTATACCTTTGAAACCAGATCAGAAACCTTTTAAACAGAAACTTAGAAGGATAAATCATGTTTTACTACCTTCAATTGAAAAGGAAATTAAAAGAATGTATGAAGCAAAAATTACAGCTCCTATTAGGTTCTCTGAATGGGTTTCTAATTTAGTACCAACAAGAAAAAAGACTGGAGAGATTAGACTGTGTGTCGATTTGAGAAATTTGAACAAAGTTTCTTTAAAAGATAACTATCCTTTGCCTACAATGGACCATATCCTACAAAGGGTAGTGGGGTCTTCAAGGATATCTCTTCTGGATGGATTTTCAGGGTATAACCAGATTCTGGTTCATCCTGATGATCAAGATAAAACAACATTTACAACACCATGGGGTACTTTTAAATATGTAAAGATGCCATTTGGACTCAAGAATGCAGGAGCTACATTTCAAAGAGAAATGGACATTGCCTTTGCTAAAGAAATACATGATTTTCTGGTTATTTATCTAGATGATTTAACTGTTTTTTCTAAAACAGATCAGCGACATTTAGATCATCTAATGCAAGTGTTTATAAATTGCAGAAAGTATGGTATTTCCTTAAATCCTAAAAAGTCATTGTTTGGTTTGGAAGAAGGAAAACTCCTAGGTCACATTATTTCTAAAGATGGCATTAGAATTGATCCTGAGAGAATACAAGCAATTTTGCAGATACCTCATCCCAGGAACATAAAAGAACTTCAAGCTTTCATAGGAAAGATTAACTATTTGAGAAGATTCATTTCTAGTTTAGCTGAATTACTTAGACTGCTTTCTAACATGTTAAGAAAAGATTCAAGCATTGACTGGAATGTAGAAGCCAAGCAATCATTTGAAGAAATCAAAATGGCTTTAACAAGAACACAAGTTCTTACCAGTCCAAAATTTGATAGAGATTTCATTATTTTTTCATTTTCTTCTGAACATACAGTTGTAGTTGTTTTACTACAAAAAGATGATTAGGGATGTGAAAAACCAATAGCATTTTTTAGTAAAGCACTTAGAGATGCATCTTTGAAATACAATATCATGGAGAAACAGGCTTTTGCACTTGTGAAAGCAATTAAAGATTTCAGAGTTTATATATTATATTCTCATGTGATAGCTTATGTACCTAATGTTGTCGTTAAAGACATCTTGACTCAAGATGGTATTGAAGGCAAAATAGGTAAGTGGATAGCTACCATATTAGAATATGATATTGAGATTAAACCAAAAAAACTCATAAAAGGTCAAGGTTTGGCTCAACTCATGACTGAATCTAATTGCCAAGCCTTGGACATCAATGAACTGGATGACGAACAGGAGATGGCGACTCCATAGATCAGTCAAACCTTCTTAGACTCACCCTGGTACACTGATATCATTTATGTTTTGTTAAACCTGCAAGCTCCTCCAGGGTTGTCCAGAACGAAACAAAGATTTTTGAAAATGACATCTTTAAAATATTGCATTTTAGATAGTGCTTTTTTTGGAAGAATCATGATGGAATCCTATTAAATTGTTTATTGAAAGATGAAACTGACAAGGTACTTAATGAATTTCATGCAGGGGATTGTGGTGGACACCTCTACTGGAAGTCAACTGCAGATAAAATCTTAAGGGCTGGTTTTTACTGGCCAACCTTGTTTTCAGATGTTAAGAAATTTATAACAACTTGTCATAAGTGTCAGATCTTTGAGGGCAAAAGAAAGTTGTTACCTTTACCATTAAAACTAATTTCCACAGAGAGACCCTTTCAACAATGGGGACTGGATTTTATTGGAGAAATCCATCCCCCTTCTTCTGGGCAACACAGATGGATTCTTACTGCCACAGATTACTTTACTAAATGGATTGAAGTTATCCCATGCAGACAAGCCAATGATTCTGTAATTATAGGGTTTTTAGAAACTAATATACTTTCAAGGTTTCGCTGTCCAGAAAAAGTTATAACAGATAATGCTACTGCGTTTAAGTCTAAGAAAATGATTATTTTCTACAATAAATATCACATTAATTTAGGCCATTCAACAGCCTATTACCCCCAGGGTAATGGACTGGCAGAGTCTTCCAATAAAATCCTTATTAATATCATTAAAAAATTATTGGAAGAAAATAAAAAGAACTGGAATAAGAAACTTACCAATGCATTGTGGGCAGACAGACTTACAACTAAGAAATCAATTGGGACCAGTCCATATGAATTAGTTTATGGTATTGAGGCAAGATTTCCATCATCCTTAGAAATTCCTGTTATGAAATTACTTCAGGAGGCTCAAGTTGAACCAAATGATATTCAAAGAAGAATAAACCAAATAATTCACTTGCAGCAAACTAGAGAAGAAGTGTATCAACGATCCCAAGTCTTGTAGGAAAAATTAAAGAAAATGTTTGATAAAAGAACTAAAGCAAAAGATTTTCAACTAGGAGATAAAGTTCTAAGATGGGATTCAAGAAGGGAAGATAAAGGGAAACATGGGAAATTTGTTTTCTTATGGAAAGGACCTTACATCATTCATGCTTTACAGGGAAATAACACATACTTTTTGAAGAATCTGGATAGTTCAGAAGCTGAGGAAGGACCAGTCAATGGTCGAATGCTAAAGCACTATTTTGATCCTATTTACTAAGATGTTCTGATTTTTTCTAACTTGTACATAATATATCCTTTCTAATGCATCAGTTTTGATTGGATGGTAAATTCCTGAAGTTGAAGCCCGAAGTGAAGGCCCTAAGCTCCAGAAGTTTCACTATCATATATACAATAAAACTACAAGAAGAAGGAAATTACATGGTTCAGTTTGAAGACATTTTGAGGCAACTGACCTGCTGTTCTTGACTTTTCACAAGGAAAATCCATCCCCAAGTGGAGCCATTGTTAGACTCCTATACCAATAGGTGTCATTTTTCATGATTGACTTATTGAACTATGCAATATGTTCAAACCTTTTTCTTGTGCAAAGGTGTTCCATATTCTTAAAATATCAAAAAATCAAAAAATTTAAAAAATGTAAAGAGGGTATACCCTAAAAGAAAAATTAAAGGGTGAAAAGAATAAAATGGTCAAAAAAAGTGAAACAAATGAACCCCCAAAAAAAATAGACCAGGAAAGTGTGCAAGTCCAAATGCCACTACTATTTCATTTTTTGTAATAAACAAAATTGTGTGCAGTTTGTCAAACTTTTGCCACAATTTATGAAGATTCAAACTGTTTAAACTTGACTCATTCATTTTTCAATTTCATGTTGTAGAATAGAGAATAAATATCTGACCAAACTGTTTAATCTTGGCAGATAAGTTGATAGGTAGAGTTAATAAAAGGTGCTCAACAGTTTAATCTGAGCCCTTGGATGTAATAAGTGTAGAATTAGACAGATTTGTCATGTAAAAGAAAAGAAGATTGATAAGGGTTTGCCAGCCTAAGTGCACCCTAATAAAGAAGAGAAAATGGTAGAGTAAAGTATATAATGTAGGTAGATGGTGTTGCAAAGTTTCATGTGATGAATGATGGTGTTAAATGTGTTTAATCCTTTACTTTCATCACAAGTACTGAAGCAGAAAATACATTGGAAGTATTTCACAGAAGGCAAAATCAGAATCATTAACTTCCCATCTCACTTTCTCCCTAAAAGTTTTACTAATTTCCCCAAAGTGCTAAGGTATTTAAAGATTAAAGGGGCTCAAGGCATTTCCTTGACTTTTGGAGGGACCGGACCCTCGGCCCAATAATTGAAAAGACCTTAGTACTTGAAATTATTCATCATTACACTTATTCATTTTAAATCTTTTCCTAAGTAAAATCTCATTTTACTTAGGAAAATCATGCCATATTTCATAAAATCCCCTCAAAATTAATTACTATTCTAAATCTAAGTGTTGAAGTTGATATAATGAAATTTGCTTCAGAAATATTCACTTTCTTAGTTGTGTAAAGTATTTTGAGTTTTCCTTATCCCTTTGTCATATTAACATCTGATTTATTTATTAAATCCTTAATAAAATACCTTATCCTATTATATTTAACTCCCTTTTATGATAATATCCCCAAAACCCTCTTATTATAGATTTTTAGCCAAAGTATTTAATTCCATATGTTTGAAATAAAATCCCTCATTATAATACCCTTTGGTTAAAAAACATATCCTTATAAACTATCCCCGCCCCTATGGTTAATAAATTGCATTAATTTATTACCATATAATAAAAATATTGAAAAAGGTTTTAAACATATGTTTTATGTTTTAAAACGGAAAAAACGAATAAAACCCCGAGTCTCCGTAACCTGACCCTTTATAAACCAACGGGATTAATTAATCACCTGGATTAATTAATAACCTCCCCCTCTACCAATCAAACACCTCCCGGAATGATTAACTTATAAAAAATCATGTCGGGCCCACGCGTTAAATCCCCCGTCATTTCCCGTCCGGTTCACCGTTGGATCACTCCGCTGGAGATCTACAGTCCACAAACATTCCGCTAGCCATCCCTTGTACGAAGATTAACGCGCGAAATCGCGACGGTTTTCAAACAGTGCAATGGCTACGTGTCATTTAACCAGTGGAATCGCTGCCTCCCCGCGGAAAACCACCTGCTCCCGAAAGCGGTGCGGAATTTACCGCTTACTGCCCGACCCCGGTGACGTGTCCTCCCGTACACTGATGACGTCATTTTCGAAAATAATAAAAAATCCCTGTTGACTTTGCAAATAAAACAAAATTCCACGCATTTTTTCATCGTTCTGTCTATTGAAAGTGATTGCGCCCTTTGCTGAGATATTTGAAAAATCCATTGTCAAACTGCTGTCAACTAAAATTGTTGAACGCCATTGTTAGACCAGTGCCCAAGCATTCATCCACCGTTAACCAGTGCCTGTTAAATTCAACATTCTTCATAAAACAGGATTTATCCGATTTCTTGCTGGAACTCTATGAAAAATCCTCATTCCAGTGTTAAATTCACGCCATAGTCTGAAAGGAAGTTTAATATCGGTCTGTTTTAGTTCCTGCAACTGAAATAATACTTCCAAAACTGAAATTGTGTCCGTTTCCGTGAAAAACCCCCAAAATTTCCACTTTGAATACAAAAGAACCAAAATGGAAGTTCCTTTGGCCCTGAATGTAGCTCCATTAAACGCCCCTCATAGAGAATTGGAATATTTGCCATTAGTGGATAAAGATTTTCAAATTAAAGACTTAGTTTTCGATGAAAATACCCTTCGAAGTTATTGTCGCTGCAGAGATGATTATTAGAAAGGTTTGGATATCATTGGGTTATGGGAATCCAATTTTCCAAGATATCTCATCCCCTCAGTCCGTATTTTTCCAGAAATTATCCATTACTGTCATTCCAATTATGATCCAACTCAAAGAGCAGTGTTATCCCCAAACCAGAGTATCCTTTTCCCCATTACTCCTCAAGCTATCAATACAATGCTCCATTTTGAACCTGATCAAAATCTTACTCCCTTGTCCATGGAAGAACTACTTGAAAAGTCTACCCAATTGTCCCAAGAAAAATTGAAATGCATTTGCCAGACTTTTATGTTACCTGAACATCAACCTAAGGGCCCTCCTCCCTATGGTTTTGCTTATTTTACTGAATTAGGCAAGCTCATCCTGAATATGATTTCTTTTATCATGGGTTTTAATACTAGTGAGTATGTTGATGAAATAACCCTAGTGTTACTGTCTATCTTTACCCCTGGGCAACCTCTTGTTGTTAAATATGACTTTGCATCTTTCATTGCAAATAAAATCCATGACCAGTTCATGAGGTTAGATAATGAGAAAGTGTTTAAGTATTCCTCAGTCATTTACCATCTCATCCTTTATTATCAATCAGAGAATTTTCCTTTTCCTGTTCAAAAGCTTGATGCTAAGGGAAACCCTAGGTCTGTTATATTTTGGTCTACCATAACTCACAGCTCCTATGATTCTCCCTATTCTTATACTGAGTTCATTGATCTTTTCATACATCCTGCAACTACCTTGTTGACAGGAGTTGCCCTTCCAAGGCTCAGCAATGAAATTAAGAAAACTTTGCAGCTTTCAAGGATGTACAAAGTTGGGGACTGGTATTTGTACCAAAATTATTCAGAAATCAGAATATATGGATGTGAACTTTGTCCATTCAAGCTGCCTAAATATGTGCCTATGAGACTTTTTGCCTTAAAGTATTTCAGGAAAATGAATAACTCTGATATTATTCATTTTTGTAACGCTAAGAAGAAAGCCCAACTCAGAATCAAAAGTCAGTTAGGTCCCTTTATATGCAATTCTAGGGATGCTGGACAAGAAGCAGAAACGATATTACAAGACCATTTCAAGTTACAAAAGAGTTTCCATTGGGTCCCCTATGAACCATTCAGTTTTATTTATGACAAAACAATGAAGAACAAATCAGCACCATACTTTCACCACATAATTCCAGAAATAGAATAGTATGCTAATAAAGATGAGTGGATGGAAGGAACATTAGTTGAACAGGATAGTGAAGAAGTCAATATAAACAAAATTATGAAAGATCTTGAGAAAAAGTTTGACCTGGAATCTTTTGGGCAAGTGCAGGTACCACATATTGGCACTTCTTCAGTAGGAAATATTCAACAGGGGTTACAGGAAAACATTCCATCAATTTCAGTTGAATCTAAAGGCAAAGGGAAAGAACCAGAAATACAAGTCATTGAAACTTTCATCATGGAAGAAAAACCTCAAACTTCCAAGGCACAAGATCAAGCACATATTTCTCCTATTCAATTCCATCAGCCTGAAGTTTCGAATTTGCAGACTCAATCTAATGAGGAAAAAGGCAAGAAAAGACAAGTTAAAGAACCTACTCCGCCCAAGGAATCTTCACAACAACCTCAAGCTAAAAGGCAGAAACTGAATCCACTTCCAGAAGTGGAATCTATTGATGAAATCTTTGATGATGAAAGGGAGGATAGTTAGCTAACTGGTTCAGTTAGTGAAACACATACAGGTCATAAAGGAAAGGAATTACAAAGACATTTAAGCACTGAAGTGTCTTCCTTCAAACAGCCAAAGACAAATGCAGGTGATATAAAGAAGACTTTCATCAATATAAAAGCAAGAAATGATCCACTGAGGATGCAGGTGTATAATCAGTATCTTAAAATGGCTCCACAAAATCAAGAGAGATTAATGTCAGCTTTTGACATTCAGCAAGGGAAAATTTTAATGAGCCATTTCAAATCTAAAGTGCCAAAAACCCAGACAACAGCTGATTACATCAGGACCAATTTTGAGGTCCTTGCAAAATATATTCATCCATTGGACCAGATAGAATTACACAAGAAAACTGGAGAAATGATATATTCTACCCCTACTGATAAAGCAATGGTAGCCCATAGATTGCAAGATTCTTTGAATAATACAAGTACCCAGTTGCAGATTGAGAAAGCTTCTTCTCAAGCAAAGGATAACAAAATAAAATCTCTGGGGGAAATAATCATCAGTTTGGGTCATAATCCCAAAGATATAAAAGGCATTGAAGCACTGATTAAAAAGAAGGATGATGACATTGTTGCACTGAGGAAGCAATTGAAATTACCAGCTTCAAGGCATCCTCAAACTCAAGAATTTTTGAAGGAAAATTCAAAAGAAGAAATGATGGAGTTGCTCCTGAAAATGACTGAGCAACTAAGTGAAACAGAAAAGGAACTAGAACAAGCATTGAAAGAAAATAAATCTATCATTCAGACATCCACAAAAGAGGCTACTACAGGTACAACGGCAGCAGACCAACAAACAGACCCATCACAAGTGAATACTTCTAGTTTAAGTTCTGATGAATTAGTGAAACAAATGGAAAGTTTAAAACTTAGAGTAACAGAACTTTAATCTACAAAGTTACAGCTCGTAAATTTGGAACAAAAATATGATATGTCAAAAAATACTGTTGCTGATAATACAAGAGAAATCAAAAGGCTGGAGAAATTGGTTAAAGCTTTAGAAAAAGATCTCTCATTAGAAAAGCCTTTGAGAGAAATCAGTGAAATTCTTTGGAATAATATTATTTATTCAATAAAGAGTATTTGGTCCTCCATTCAAATAATCTTTGAACATAATGACTTGGTCAAAATAGCTCTGGAGGAGGTTGACAAAACAAGAGAAGAATTGAGGGACGGACCTGAGCAAGAAAATCAACTCATTCAGTTTTTGAACACCCAGACCAAACAGCAGCTTGCAGAGCTTCGGATTGAGGACAAAACAGGTACAATTTTAGAAATAAAAAGAGTTTTTACTAAGAGAACTCTTATGCAAAATCTGGAACGGAAATGCTCAGATATTCAAGAAGAGATCAGTGCCTTCAAAGAAAGGTTTCAGGTTTTATTGAACAGCGGGTTGCCCAGTCCTATGATTTCAGAAGACAAAATAATGGACTTGGGAACTTATGTTAATAGATTGGACATACATGCTCACAACATAACTGCTCACTTTATCAGTTCATCAGAATCAACATTGCCTACAGGAAAGAATCTTTATGAAAAATTGAAGAATTTATTTTTCCTTGAGCATGAAATAAGATATTTGTTCCCAAATCAGCCCAATTTCTTCAGATACACTGAAGCTGATGAAACATTAAGGAAACTCCAATGAACCAAAATAGCAGAAGACAAGTGGTGGGAAGACCTATTAGAAATTTTGTAAAATTTATCCTCATATGGAAAATTTTGTCTTTTTACTATAGTGTGAAAGATAAATGGGTGAACAAAGGTTAAAGAGTATCAGCTTGGCAGTTGAAAGTGTATCAGTAGAAATGAAGAGTATCAGACAAGCAAGGCAGTCAAAAGAGAATTACTCAAAAGGACAGCATCGAGCCAGATTGTAGGACCTGCCTCCAGCACATGCATAAAAAGAGGAGACAACACATAACATCAACTGATTTATCCTATCTACGAGACCATCTGTCTTAATTTGTATTGTAAACTATCCATTAGTCACCCTAGATTATATCTCTTTTGTTGTGAGATATTTTAAATCATTTTTTGTATAAATATGCCCTCGAATGGAGTATTGAGGATGGATTCTACTACTTCGCTGTGACATTGATGTTTTTGGAATAAAAGTGTTTTGGAGAGATTTATTTGTGGCTTGTTGGATGATAATTTAAAGCTCAGGACTTTTTGCAGGATTCATGTGTCGGACTGTAGTTCAATAAGTCTTTCTATCCTATGTCTTAAGTTTTATATCTGTTTATAATATCATTGTGTCCATTTCTGAATAATTGACATAAAAGAATAAATCAGAATTTACTTAATTGTACTCTGATTTCAGTTGTGATTATTCTAAATGTTTTCTTCTAAATTGGTTATGAGCAACGAATTCTTAATTTCTCTTGCTTCGCTAGTTTAAACATTTTGATTACTATAGTAAAGAATTCTTCACTGCTCTTTATTTGTAATCATTCCATTTCTTTCTTTTGAACATGTTGAAAGATTCTTAACTGCCTTTCATCCCTTCAAAATCCATTCCATTCACTTTAAATTATCTTGTGTGTAGAATAGTAATCCAGTAAAGCCATCCTTCGACTCCATAGCCCAATGGACTAAAAAATATTCAACCTTGCCCTCAGTTAGCGGATTCCACCATTCAAATAAAATCAAATTTCTTGGACTTATAACTAGCCTAAAACTTTCTAAGAAAAAAGCTAAATTTTAAAGAGAGAGCCCTCTCTGGATACAAATTGGCTAGATTCTGTATCTGAAGGTTGGTTTGTGGTTACCTCGGGTATACTTTCCTTTTCCACAACTTCAAGGAAAACCCGAGAGATAATATTATCCATCCTGAATCTTTTCAGCAAATCTGTTGCATATTTATTTTGACAAATAAAAATGCCTTTTTCAGATTGCTCAACTTCAATGCCAAGAAAATATTTCATGAGACCTAGATCTGTCATCTCAAATTCTTTCATCATGGCTGCTTTAAATTCGTCTATTTCAAGATCACCTGTAAAAATCATATCATCAACATACAAGAAAAATATCAAAATCTGTCCATGCTCATTTACCTTTGTGTATAAGGTAGGCTCAATGTTGCTTCTGCAAAATCCATTCTTGATCATATAAATGTCGATTCTGCTATACCATGCTCTAGGTGCTTGCTTCAGTCCATAGAGCGCTTTCTTCAATCTGTAAACTTTATCTTCTTGTCCTTCAACTTCATAACCTGGAGGTTGCTGCACATAAATCTCTTCTTCTAGAATTCCATTCAAGAAGGCTGATTTGACATCCATCTGATACACTTTCCACTTGTTCTGAGCTGTTGTCGCTAGGACTGCTCTTACAGTATCCAATTTGGCGACCGGAGAAAAAGTTTCTCCAAAGTCTATTCCTGGTTGTTGCGAGAATCCTTTTGCTACAAGTCTTTCTTTAAATCTGTCAATCTCACCTTTCTCATTCACTTTGGTCTTGTATACCCACTTCACACCAATGAGATTTTTATCGTTTGGTAAATCAACCAAATCCCATGTATCATTCTTTTCAATTGAGTTCATCTCTTCATCCATGGCTTGCACCCAATTTTCATCTCTGATTGTGTTTATAGTCCCATTCCATGACTCTTGTTCTTTGAACACAACATCTCTACTAATGATTGTCTTCTTTGTGACTGGGTTATACAGTTTGTAAGCTTTTGACTGCTCACTATAACCAGTAAATATACATTTTTCACTTTGATCATCTAATTTTCCTCTTATTTTCTTAGGCACATGTGCATAGGCTACACATCCAAAAACTTTGAAATGAGATACACTAAAAGACATACCTGACCATGCTGCTCCTGGAACTCTGTTCATCACGCTCTTTGTAGGAGATCTGTTTATCACATAAACAACACATGCAACTTCTTCTGCCCAATACTCGTTAGACAAGTGTCTTGCTTTCAACATGCTCCTTGTCATGTTCATGATTGTTTGATTCTTCCCCTCTGCTACACCATTCTGCTGTGGTGTGTATCTGGTTGTAAACTGTCTTCTGATTCCAAGTTGTTTGCAGTACTCATGGAATGCCTTCAAATCGTATTCTCCACCATGATCTGATCTCAATACCTTGATCTATTGATCACTTTGGTTCTCCACCAAAGCTTTGAACTCTTTGAACTTTGCAAAAGTTTCAGACTTCTGCTTCAAAAAGTAAACCCAAGTCTTCCTACTATAATCATCAATAAAGGTGAGGAAGTAACAGCTTCCACCAATCGACTGTGTCCTCATAGGTCCACACAAGTCGGTATGCACCAATTCAAGTGGTTTCTTTGCTCTGTAAGAGACTCCTTTCGGGAAACTTTCACGGTGTTGCTTGCCTAAGATGCAACACTCACACGTGCTAGCAGGTTATTTTATGGGAGGTAGACCTCTCACCATCTGTTTCTGTTGCAATGATTTTAAACTGGAAAAATGCAAGTGTCCAAACCGAAAGTTCCATAACCAGTATGCATCAGAACATGCAGTTGTAAAATAACTAACCTGATCATTGTAGTTCATAATGAGAGGAAAGAGTCTGTTCCTCGTCATCTGCACCTTTGCAATCAGCTGCTTGCTTGGGGATTTGTCGTAAATAACACATTGTTGCCCCTGAAAGATAACTTTGTATCCTTTCTGCATCAGTTGGCCAACACTAATCAAATTGTGTTTGAGCCCAGGGACATAGTATACCTCTGATATGGTCTTTGGCTCCCCCTTCTTGGTCACAATGTTGACCACTCCTTTGCCATCTACAGCCACAGTCTTGTCAGTCCCCAACTTGACCTCTGTCTGCACTGTGACATCCAAATTAGCAACCAAATCCTTGTTGCTTGTCATGTGGTTACTGCAACCACTGTCTAATAGCCAGACCTTATTAGACGATGCATGCATGGTGTTGCATGCTAGAAACATAGAGTCAGTATTTTCTATACTAACATTATCTCTCTGATTGCCTTGATCTGCAATCTTCTTCCTACAATCACGAGCATAATGACAAAATCTATTGCAGTAATAGCACTTTACCTTTGATTTGTCAGACCTTTGATTGTTATGAAAACTTCTTCTGTTGCTGCTTCCACGTTGATGCTCATGATCATCTCGGCCATCTCTGTGGCTGCCATAGTTGTTGCCTCATCCTCTGCCTCTCGATCGACCTTTGCCTCGACCTCTGGAAATATAGACTTGACTTTGGAAGGTAGTTCCCAAAGTGGAATCCTTATTTCTGTCTATCCTTGCTTCATGCAATAGAAGGGATCCCATTAACTCATCAATTGTGAGTGTTTCCAAGTCCTTTGCTTCTTATATGGCTGCTACCACAACATCAAATTTGGTAGACAGGGATCGAAGAACCTTCTCGATCACTGTTCGATATTTAATATCTTCGCCATAGATTTTTAACTGATTGATGACAGACATGACCCTATTCATGAAGGAATCAATGTCCTCTATCTCCTTCATCTGCAGAATTTCGAAATATCTCCTAGTATTCTGCAATTTAACAATATTAACTTTGGCCATACCTTGATAGCTGGTCACCAAGGTGTCCCATGCCTCCTTTGCTGACGAGGTTATCATGATCTTCTGGAACACGGCTCGATCTACTCCCTGTTGGATTAGAAGCAATGCTTGTGCATTCTTTTGCTTATCTTTCTTCCATTGTTCCCTCTCTGCATTACTGAGGGCTCGTTCTTCTGCATCATCTTTAGGTTCTGCAAACCCATACTTGACATGATCCCAGACATCATGCGCTTTTAGCATGGTCTCCATCTTAATAGCCCACATATCGTAATCTTTCCCATTGAAAGAAGGAAGTTGTGGCTGAAAACTTGATGTGGCCATCGTGCCTCAAAAAAAATTGTCTCTGACAAAAAAACCCTAAATTTCTCTCTTTTATGAAAGATTTGCAAAGCTCTTTTTTTTTTTTTAAATCTCTCAATAAAACCCAAACCCTAGGTTTTATATAAAAATTATGCCTTTGTATTTTTATAAAAGTTTATAAAAAACTTTATATAAAAAAACCTTCTTCTTTTTTTGTGATATAAATATAACAATCGTTATAAAAAGGATTATATAAAAAAATCTTAAAAAAAACTTATGAATACCATATGTATTGTCTTTTTTGATTGCCTAATGAAGTCTCTTTAAGAAGTCGAAAAAGCTCATCCATGTATTTTCTTTCTTTGCTTTATAGAAAGACTTTTTAATAAGTCAAAAAAGTGCATGCACGTATTCTCATGCACGTATGTACCTTTAAAAACAAACTCACGCTTGTTCTATTTGCTTTTGCACCGCCGCCACCCGTTTACTGTTTATTGAACAGGTTCCGCACCCCCGATGAAAGGAAATTGCGTTTTAAACCGGATGGGTTCTACACCCCGTTGAAGGTAAAACTGCGTTTTAAACCTAATTTTTAGGAAAACCGTAAGTTTGCTGAGAGTACGCAGTTGATGCTGGGAGCAGTTGCAGACCCTCCTTGCGGATCTCCGCAGGTTCTGCACTCAAAACGTGCGGACCGTGGGTAATTTTTTTTTTTTTTTTGTACAAAAAAATTATGGCCTGTTACTTTTGGCCTTCTTACTGGGTTTGCTCGCCCACGGATCTCTGATCCTTCCTCAGTTCCAATACCAATCTGTTGGTGAGGCAAAGGATTCAATCACACAAATAACACGAATATTTCACACACGAAAAATGAGTTGCTGCTCTTCAATTAATCGTAAAACTCTCTTAAAACAATGAACCCGTGAAGGGTATTTAATCTAATTAACATGCACATACTGTCACTCATAACTGAAATTAATCAACTCGCTTAACTCACTGTCTAACTCGCTCACCAAATCTAACTGTAACTCAACTCAACTAACTCCACTTAACTTATTTGTCTAACTTCTACATGAGGAAGTAATTATATATTTTAACACGCTAGAACTGTGAAAAACATTTTCTTTATGTTTCCTAATTAATTAACATTAAATTACACCATATGTTTGCAGCCCTGATATGAATATGTTCCTGTTTACCTAGAGGTCTTGTAAGAATAGACTTTGGATTTGAGTAAATGGATTCACATGCTTATTGTAACAACATGTCATTCTCTATTCTCTTTGTACATTTGTACATGTTCCAAGGGTTTCAATATCTTTTCTTCCAAATTATCAAACTAAGCAACTGAAATTCACATCTGGTCTGGTCATAGAGATTATATCTCTCATGTTTCACCTATCCATAAGTAAAATAGACTACGAGTTTCAATAGTAACAATAAGTTGGCACAACGCAACGTCTATTGTCCCGTAAGAGAGAAAAGAACCAGTAGCAACTATCATCTTAAAGCTCGAGGAAGGGATATTTCCCCAAAAATCAATGACTTTGGAATCGAAAACTTGCATTTTATCTGACTTTGATCAGAGAAAACCTCTAGAATTTCCTAAGGCTCCTATTTCTTTGATGACTATTATCCTTATAAGATACCTGTTGGTTTTCCTTCTCTTGAGTGGATCCCAATCGTCGTATTCCTGACTAGTTTGATCCAAGTGTGTGGTGTCCTTAACACTACATGGTGGCATAGAGATTAAGCCAGTGAATCCTCATCATATCAAACTAATATAATGTAATTTTGTATAATATAAAGGAAAAAAAAATTATTCGCCATGCATAAATACATTGTTTCAAGCACCGAAACCCTCCCTATGGCTTGCGGGTGCATGATGCAATCACGTATGGTTGGTGGCTGCATGATGTTATATAATATGCAAGATGCTATGTAAATTGTGAGAACATCACCACAGAATTATACAATGAATAGACCTATTGAATTTATTTTTAGGTATAAACAGGAAATAGAACATAGAAATGTTTTCTATTTTTTCTCTAGCTCTATACATCAAATTGTTGAAATTTTAACATACCTTTCTCTTTGTGCAGAAAAGAGAAGAAGGTGCTCTAAATTACCTCCTTTCACTATGTGCAAGGAAGAAGGTGCTCTGGATGAAATAAAAATAAGGTGCTCTTTATCCTCCACAGAAGCCGCAGAGCATGAGAAAAATACAACCAGGGCAGAGGAGGGTTAGGAATATGTAGAGCTTGAAGCTAAGATCTTGGTAGATGGAAACTATGGTCGTTTGGAAAATGTAAACTATGGTGGTTTGGATGGTGACAGCTATAACTATGGTCGTTTGGCAAGTGTAAACTATGGTGGTCTGGATAGCGGCAACTATAACTATGTTCGTTTGGCAAGTGTAAACTATTGTGGTTTGGATGGCGACAACAGTAACTATGGTCGTTTGGAAAGTGTAAACTATGGTGGTTTGGATGCCGAAAGTTGTAAACAATGGGGAGGTGTAAATGAGGGTGGTAGTGAGCTACACAACTTTGGTTAAAAACACTTGCGTCAACTACCATTTTAATAAATTTGGATAAAAAAACTTGCTCAAACCTCATTTAAGAAACTTTGGATAAAATAACTTGTCTACCCCAAAATAGCATTGGGGCACGTGAAGTTTGTAATAAAAGGGCCATTCTGGAAATTTGGTTAAAAATTTAGTGAATGGAAATAGCCAATTTTAAACTTTTGTTAAAAAGTGAAATGCAATGAAAATTTGCATCCAAACAATCAATTAATCGTTGGTCAACACTCCAGCAATCGCTATAGTCCCTGATCGGACAAACAATCAATTAAACTATGATCAACGCTCCAGCGATCACTATAGTCCCTGCTCTGTCATAGGTAGGGACTAATAAGAGGGCCTCTTGTTGAATAACCAAAAAATTTTCCTCCATGATACATATAATAGGTCTCTAATTCACGCTCTCTTTCGACTAACTGTGCAACATAAAATGCAAGCTCCTTTGAATTCTTAACTATCATAACAATCACAAGTCTAAAAAAAGATACTTCCTTCAAATTAACAAATAATTCTTGAATACCAAATGGTTTTCTGCAATAGAGACTGATAAATAGAATTAGGAATTTGTGTAATAATTTATCTAACAAAGATTCTGAGATGGCACTTACCAGTAGATTCAACATCAAAACTGCAGAGAGATTAAGAAAATATTTAGGAACCACCTTGCTACTTAAAATGTCTGGTATTAGGATAGTTTATTTAATTATTACATATAAAATTTTAATAATAATAATTTAATTGAAGGCATTTTTAATAGTGATAATAATAATAATTGAATTTCAAGGTTGTGGACTAGTTACAGATGAAAGTGATGGAAAATGTTCTTGTGTTTGTGGGATAAGAGACTATTTTTGTAATGTAACAATCTCACTGCTTATTTTGTAGAAGTGTACATACCCTATCTCCTTCTTAAGAGAACCTATAGTCTCCAAGGAGGAAGCACGTGCTCTTAATTGTTGAGCCTAGTCATCTATACATTATGGTAATTGATTGATTGATTGATTTTTCTTTTTTTATATTATAAGCCTCAACTTTTTCCAGATTGATTTATCAAGGATACACAAAGACATTACACATCTCATCCATACTGTATTGTTGAGTGCACTTCACTTCTCCAAATACAATATTACTATGACTCAATTCAATTGTTGTAGAAAAAGCAACCCAAAACCAATCTACAAAGTCCCATTTTTGAGAAATAATGAGATTCCGAAGTCATAAGTCTTTGTCACCTTAACACACATACAAGAAACTAGAAAAAATAGGAACACAAATATGAATCCATTTGTACCTAAAATGTTGGCCAACATAAATTTACAGTGGAAGGGAATACATATTTTCTCTCTCGTGATTCATAGAATTTTACACTGTTTTGTTGATTGTGTGCCATAACCATACCTCGATATAAAGATTATTTGACCAATTTATAATTAGAATTCACTCCAAAAGCAAAGATCCAAATCACCAAGTGAAAATTTTCTACATATATAAGAGACTAAAATTGAAGATGTTTATTGAATGTGAATTCTGGAGCATTGTCCTTTATGACCTTGACTTCATCCACTTCTAGGGAGACATTAGTATCATAGCCACAGTGAACTTGCAATGAAGCTTCAAACTCTTCATTTCCAATCTTGGTCTAGAACTCCATCAACAAGCGTTTTTCAAAATTAGGCTTCCAAAAAGCGTGTCATATTGAACACTGTAAATGTTAGAGAGACTAAACTAAATTTTTTTCTAGATTCTTGGGCATGTCTTTACCATGCCTTAATACTTATCACTATTCAAACCATTTATATTCTTGGTGAAGATAAAATATATGTGTGACTTAACATAGACACAATGTGCCAAAATTTATGTATATTTGTATCTTGTGATCAACTTGACTAGCTAGATTATTAGACTAACACAAAGTTGAAGGAAGCACAAAATAAATTGGGAAGGGAGATTGAACTAGAGAGATCCTAGAAATCAATGCGAAAACATATTTTTTCATCCTCCTCCATTATTCAGTTGGCTTTGGAAAATTTTCATTCAAATTTTGTGTTCTAAACATGGAGGATCATAACACTTCCTCAAGGGTAGAATATTTTATTGCATGAACTATGGGAAATCATCGTTGTATCACACATCATGATGTTATTCTATGCTTCAAGTTTGTTATGGTTGTTGTGGCTTCAATTTGTGTAGAGCACCTAGATTTATTGCTCCAGTGATCTAAAGGAGATGAAGCTTTGATTGTTCTAGCATATTAGTCTAGTGAAGCTTGACTATATCCCTTTGTCTTTACTAATATTCCTTTAAGCAATGCCAAGTTTTTAAATTGTGGCATTTCCTAGTCTGAAGCTGATATGCGCGTTGTTCCCAGTCTTTAAGCCATTATATTCTCATCCTACAGGTTTCTTCCCAAATCTAAGTGATTCATCAAGGTTGTGTGTCATGCCATCCACTGATGTAAGTTATGCACAAAAAATATTACATGCCCCATCTTCAGCCATTGGCAAGGATGATTTCAAATTCAAATGCTTATGTAATACAATAAATTTCTACAGGATATATGAGTTGTTCATTGAGAGGATAAAATAACATTCTAGCCCTTAATTTGTAGTGCATGCATGTCAGATTAAATCATTGGTGAAGTCAAACAATTTGTGATGGTTCAGAAAGTGGCAGTATGGAGGAGACCCTTAATCAAAGTGTTGATATAAGGTGCATGTGAACTTTTGGTTTTTTAAAACATCTAAAGTTTTGTGTCTGGTTTAGTTTTATCAGTAGTAGGTTAGTACATATTTCTTCATCTAGGCATGCAAATTTTTGAAAACCAGAAATACAAAATTCACCTCACCAAAAAAATATATAAAAAAATTTCACCTCTCCAAAGGAAAATATAGGTGAAAAAGGATAAATTATATTATTGTTGTTTAAATTAATTAAAAAAAAATTACCATAGGAAAAGTTTACAAATATATGAAAATTAATTTACAAATATATTTAAAAATTGTTGTAATTGTGGAATTATGACTTTGAGGGAGAAAGGAAAATATTTCCAACTTGACTAAGTTCAACAAGATCTCTTCTAGTCGCAAATCCATCATAACCAAATAGTTTCGATTTTGACTATGGCAATGGAGTTGCTAGTGGATCATAGAGTCCATATGTGCATCACTAAGGATGAGTTAGACTTTCTCCGTGTGAGTGGTTGTCAAATTATTTTTTAAAGATTCAAATATTATTTTTATGTATAGTATTACATGCAACTATTATGGTTTGAAAAATCATACATATAGAATGTAGGCGAATATTCAATAAAAAACATGTACTTTACGTTTCAAATTGGTAAATTTGTCCCGAATATCATTAGGTAAATTTTTCGTGAATATCATTAATTTAATCACATATATGTAAAACATAGGTGAATTTTTAACCAAATCGGAGAATCTTTTTTTGCTAAAATGTCTAAAAAATAGCCAATTGGTGAAATTTTGCCCCTAAATTTTTTTTTAGTGGTTGATCTTCAAGTCTCTTTAAGCCACTTGCAAATGAGTGCCTCCTCCTTTGAGGTCTTTGTTAGCCTTGTTTGTATTAGTCTTCGAAACTTAAATTTAATGGTGCCTCCTATGGAGGAAACACTCTCTAGTAAGGATGATCTCTCAAGTTTTAAATTCTAGCTAGAATGAAATACACGTTCATTAAAATTGTGGCTATTTTTTTTGGAGATAATGTGTAACAAATCTAGTGTTTTCTATCAACATAGTAATAAGTATATGTAGAATTTTGTTAGTATTTTAGTAGTATCCTCTTGAAGATACCAGAAGCATGAGCTTTCATTTTTTAAATTTTTGTTGTATGGTTGTATCCCCAAACACATATCTTTCTTATAAATTTTCTTTGTTACAATTTAAAAACAATAATAATAATTGAAAATTTAAATTAGAAAAATTAAATTATTTAAATATATATATATATATATATATTAAAAATTTATAAATATAAGAAAATTAATTTATTAAAAAAAAATGATTTTCGAAAGAAGACCATTATATAGGGGCAAAGATGTTAAAAGCCCCAAGGGATAGTTGTGACATTCATCCTGTTATCACAAAATTGGACCTGATAGGCTGCTTGATCATACAATCTCATGTAACTATTTCAAACCTTATCTTTTGATTGAGGCTTAGCCTCCTTAGCCTGAGAGGGCTCTCTCAAAAGTTAATGATATGGATAAAGATATAGATTGCTAACTCTATTTAGGAAATAAACTGATAAATGATAGGTGTAGGTTGAGAATCACATCGGCATGTATACATTGGGCTTATGGAGTTAAAGCAATTCAGTAATTCAATGAATCTACTTAACATGGAAGTTGAGGCATATCAGAGTTTTAGTCATAAGGTACACACACATGAAACTATAAAAACACAGTCAGTTCACTTATATAGGAAGTCAGAGCATCAAACAGATGAATTCTGAATAATATAGATGAACACCACTGCAAATGAAATATATAAGATATGCAAATAGAATAGGAAAACACTAAAACTCTTTCTGAATCTCAAGTTGGTCAAGTAGAAGATCTCTGTATTAGCTGAAAACCAGTCAATTCACAAGAAGCACAGTTTTGCCAAAAATGTCCAACCCTTGACTAATTCAATCTCTTGGCCTTTAATAAACATCTTACAACATGAGATGATCTACCTCTAGGCTAGATACATCGAATTTCCGTCCAATGACACCTTGCATAACCATAAAGCATGGAATTTATTACAAAAAGACACATATACTACTTAACATTCCTATTCCAAAAAGGACTCAAACTCCTTATCCCTATCTATAACAACCTTATCTATTTTAAATTACATTATTGACAAGTGTATCATGACATGGTCGAATTTGGATCATGATATTCAATTATTCATGACCACTTTTCTCCCCTCCACAAAAGCAGGAAACCATACCCTGTTTTTTAGGCATAAGATTATTTTCCTTCCTTGAACATTCTGACCATCATTTTATCTTTATTCCGTGATCCTGGGCTATTTAAGATTAGCTTAAAATGTCCCATCACTCTTCCCTAGTCTCTAGTTGTCCAAACCGCTACAAAAACTTGTTTAAAAGGCTGTAATATATTGCGCTATGAAAACACACCAGTTTCATAGCGCTTTTGTAGCGCTGCCATTTCAAACCTTTATTCTTCAAAACTTTGACTCCTTCCTCCTGCATTGTTTTAATTACCCTTCAACACCTTTTTCATATAAATTACAGCTCTTGACTCACCTTTTAACTCCTTACATACTCATCAAATGAAACAAAAAGGAAACTACAATAGTTTCGTAGCGCTTTTCTGCTTTTTTACACTGAATGCGCTACGAAACTGCTGAGTATGCAGATTCTTCAAAAAAATTCCAAGTGAAAACCGTGTTTGCCTCCAAAACTCAAAACATAACTTGTCTTCAGTATTTAAAATTCATACAAACTGTAAACCCACTTCATTCTAGCTTCCTTGAGGCCTTCCTTCTTCATTTATACTTGGTTGAGCTATTAGTTCTTCTATGACTATCATTTTAATGCCTCTGCTCTTTAATTCATCATGAATTAACTCCAGCTACTCTTCTAAATCCTTCACCTGGTCTTTAAGTGTTCTGTTAGTATCTCTCAAATGAGTTTTTATTATTTTGACAAATTTAGCTTCTTTTATTGCTAGAACTGTCCATTTGAAAATTTTCTCAGTATTACTTAAAGTTTCAGAAACAAAATCAACTTTTCCTTCCCACATTGCCTTCATTATTTTAAACTATACTTTCTAGACACTGTGTTTTCTAGGTTTCTTTTTCATGACAGCAATTTCCTGATTTTCCAACTTTAACTTTTCCTCAAGGAGCTGAAACTCCATTTTTTCTATCACTTTCTCTTTTCCCCTTTTTAATTTTTTGATTGTATCCTTCACTGTGGGTGATGAAAGATCAAAAATTTCTTGAGGAGATTTAGCTGTCTCAGTGGGTTTTTGAACTTCTTTGTTGCCTTCCATTAATTTCCTAGCATGCCTTGTCATGGGCTTTCTTGCTTGAAAAATGAAACCTGCATCTTCCCCCTCAAACTCTAGCCTCTTTGCAGACTTGGCCTTTTTCAACTTATGCTCATCTTCCCCAATGAACTCAGCTTGGACAATGGGTGTTTCCTCTATGTCAATGGCATGAATAATATCCTCTAGATTCCCCTTTGTTACTATGTTCTCTTCTGTAGCAACTGTATTTCCTTTCAATGCCACTGCTTGGCTTCTAGTTACTCTTTTAGTCGCCTATTTGCTAACAGCTTGTTTCTGTTTTACATCTTTGACAACCTTTGATCTATGTTTTGCAGGTGGGAGAGTTGGTGTATCAAGCATTTGCATTTTCCCTGGCCCTTTCTCAGTTTTCTTTCTTGGCTTCACTCTTACAGTTGCTTTTGGTTTTGCAACCATAGGTTGGCTTGGTTCTGCTGTTGCTGGTGATGGAACTCCTTTAGCTTTAGGGTTTCTTGTAGGAGTTAGGGTTTCCAACTCAAAACCATTTATAAATAAGAATGATGACCAATCTCTGCCGATCTTCTAAAGTTCATCTAAAATTAATAATTTCATTAAGCCATGAAGAAATAAGGATGTTTCACTCCCTTCAAACTTTTCTTGCACCTTATCAGCCATCTTTGCAAGACTCCTATGCAAGTAAAAAGGTAAATCAAGTGAAATATTACTAGTGAAGTGTAGAAGCAATTTGAAATGATATGAATAAACCTTGTGATATCTACCTTCATAGGTAAAATATTTCTGAATGTTGAGCAACAGTTTTGAGTACTTATCTTTGATGCAGATTCTAGGGATAGCATTATTAAGATCCATGTCTGTGTGCTCAGGCTTCATGAACTCTTTACACTGATCCATATCAAATTTGAACCCTTTGAACCAAGTTTCTTGACCTCTCGGTATCTCTGTAACGGAAGCAATGACCTATGGTGTAATAGACACACTTAGCATCCTGACTTTAGTGGTTGTTCCATTGAAATTCATAGAAAATTCCTTGGATACCTGTGTGTGACAGCCCTGCAACTTCTCACAAAACCATAGGCAACCTACTCTTTTGAATGCTTCCATCACTACTGGATCTTCAATTATTGCCTTCATGTCTTCAGGTTCATGCCTTAAGCATTGTCCTCCTCTGTGAATTTTTCTTTCCTCTGCCATATTCTTCAGAAAATCATTCAGCCTCGCTTGAACAAATATTTTATCCTCACTTGATATGGATGTATTAGCCTCGCTTGAATATAATGTAACAGTTTCCTCGCTTGAAATGTATATAATATACTTTTTTAAGAACCAGCCACATGTTTGGCTTGACACTCAGAGCTCAGACATTACAAATGAAGGCAAAATATAGTGAGAATGAATAATTAGGAAAGAATTTGACTTTCAAATTTCCTTTCATAACCGAAAATGATGACTCTCTCATACCTAAAATGACCATGGTGACTACAAACGTGGGTGTGTACTTCGATTTCATCATTACATGACTCAACATGCCACTATCCTACCCTTTCCCAATGGTTTGTGACATTTTCCAACTCAACTGACAAGACAGTTATAAAACCGCGCTTTCGTATCGCCTGCAGTGTAATTTTTGTTGTTTGCGCTACAAAACTATCAGCGCTTTCATAGCGCAAAACAAATTTTTTCAACGGGTGGTGCCACAAAATTGTGGTTTCTTGGCTAATTGGAAATTAAATGAAATGAAATGAACCCTAAAATGATGAATGACTTGACATGAAAAACTTTTAAAATGAGTTTATTTAAACACTAGGGTAGCCTCAAACATAAAAAAAAAAATAATACTACCCTCAGTCAAACTCAAGAAATGACTCCTAAGACCCTATTTGACCCATGATAATAAACAATCTTGTCACAATGGTGTTTTGAAAAAAAAAATTAAGTAATAACACATCCATACAATAGTAATTTTTTTTTTACTACTATACAATTTTATTTCTTTTAATACCACATGTTAACAATGTTTAACACCTTAGTTTTACATGATGGTAATAAATTCTATAAAACATGTTAATATAATGGGTTAAACCCATAAATTTTACCCTTCATCCTAGCCTATTCTATGGTCGGATCAATACTGTTATGAGCACCATAAAAATATTACTTGTGAATTAATCTCGGCCCACCGAGGTACTAAATACCAATATTAGACTTAATTGATTAGTGTATTGTATACCACTACATTGAAATTAGATGGTGTTTGTTTTGATTTGGATTCAGAATGAAATAATTTCATTATTTAAATCTTGGCTCATAATTAAATGCTTGAGTACCAAGTGATACCCCCACCTTACCTCCGCTCAGGATTTCCCGTAGTCCTGTGAAATCTTGAGGTTGACACCTGCATAACTTTCCACGGTTGGATCTCCTCACTCATCGATGGTTGTCAGATAATTTGGTTGGGTTATGGTATTGACCTACCCCCTCAACCCTAACCACTTTACATTTGCGACTGTGCGAAAGCATCTCAAGCTCTGCACGCCTATGGCTTATGTGTCGCCTCCATTCTTCGTTTGATGTCGGTTCAGATATGATGATATGGTTCATTTTGTCGCCTCCATTCTTTGTTCGATGCCATTTCAGGTATGATGAAACATTTCACTCGACCCCTATCCCATTACAGGATAATTTCGGTGGCAGGCTTCACAATTTATTGTATTTCCCTCACAATCATGGCTTAAAATGTAGCAAAGTTGAACCCTGGAGGTTTAACGATTAATGGAGTCCTATACATGGAAAAAACTTGGCAAGTTCTTTGAATTTCAAAGTCTGCAGCTCGACATGGTGTTTCAACATTAGTTTAGCAGAATATTTTGGAAGTCTTCCTCCGATGTAGTCATTATAGGTAAACAATGATGGTTCGATTTTCTACTAAATAAGTGTAATGAACAACCTCTTCTTATTTCAGAGTTTTCTTCGTTTACTGATCAAATTCCCTTTTTTTATGTTTCAGGCTCTCGACACCAAATTTTCCTCCAATCCTAAGGTGAGTTCCTTTGTTTTTTGTCATTTCATTGTAAATTTATAAACCCCTATCGTTTATCATTCTGGATTTTTTTGCAAACCCTAACTCGACTTTATGTGTTCAGGTAATCTGTAATCCCGTGCCTTGTGGATATGTCATGATTTTCTCTGCACGTGCTCTTCTTCACAGTTGACATTTTTTCACGCGTTTCCCTTTCCAGGTACCTCTAGTTCTCTAGGAAGGTTCTGTCATGACGTTTTCCCTCTGTTTTCTGGTTTGGAACACTAAATTTTTGCGAGGGGATAATTTGATGGCTTACTATGTATTAATATTTCCGAAGCTCCCAGGGCTCTGTCACAGTTTATCTAGCACTTAATTTTTCCAATCTCAAGCTGGCTTGATGTATCATTATCTTTTATAAAGCTAGATGTATTTCTACCATGAAATTAATCTACCAGTCTTACTCACTAGGAATTTTACGGACTTCATGTTTTAGAGGTCTTCTCAGCTCTCTTAATTGAATTTTGGTTATACAAGATGTATAAGCATTCAAGCATTGAGATGCTAATGTTTATTTTTCATTTTTTCTTGTAAATGATGTATGTTTGTTCTTTCATTCAAAGATATTTTTTTTGGGTTTTTCCATGGTTTTGGTTTAGTTGAATACTCAACATTTATCCTACTCTTTAGCAGAAAGAATTGTTCTAATATACTCTTACTTATTTTTATATGACAGAGTACATGCATGTTGTTTTTATTTTCTCCGTCAATATAGAGAACTACTTATGTGTTTCTTTCTTAATAACAATGTAACTACAGTTATATTTTGTTTGCTGGGGTTTTTATTTCATATGTTCTATATTCCCTTGAAAGGGTCTGTTATTTACAGTACCAAAATTTTAGCTAATTCCATATAATAAGTAGTTTTTTCTTCTCAATCCTATTCTTTTTTATAGATATTAATATTTTTTAATACATAGGGGTTGATGTCCGGACAATCATTTATTTTGGGTTAGATTTATCTAAACCCATAGTCTGTGTATAGTAATATTGTATAAGAGGGGATGAACTGTACAATCTGGGGTTCCATACCCAGATAGACTAACAGTCCCTTCCATACTCTGTTCTGGTTCTACCATTTCATTTCCATTTACTTCTTTAGATTTACTCTACACATATACATATGTCCTTACCTCAAACAATACATTCAAACATTGTATATAGAAAATAAACTATCTTGCAGTGGTTGGATTAAATAAAATATTTCTCTACTATATATAATCATTTTATTCTTTCCAATAAAGATAATGCACAGTTATGATCTATTGTTATTAATTTCACATTTACAAAGACAAGCCATTTATCTAACTAGTAATCACATCAAGACACTTTTGTTTATTAACACCAAGTTGATTTACTTGCCTCACTTTAGCAAGCTAATGATAGCCTCCTAACCATGAGAGAGGAAATTATGTCCTCAACTCCCCCCGTGCTCTGCACCATAGTAGGAATAAGATTGCAGTATTACTGGAGTAGACTTCAAGTCCCTCTGTCCAATCTTCTCCTCCAGATTTAGATTACAAAGTTCAACTAGCTCCAACCAACTCTGGATTACTCTCATCCTCAAGCCTTCTAGCCCTTCCCTTACTTCACAGAACCCCTTTTCCTCACTGGGATTTCCTATTTATCCTCAGAGTAAAAGGTAACTGCCTTTAACTGCTTTTTCCTAACTGAGTCTGGAATCTTGAAAACCTTTACCATCATTTTTATGGAAACCATACCATAAAAAATTCTTTATTCAAAAAGAAATAAATCATGTTCATTACTAGATTAACTTTTCTTGTTAATCCTATTTAAAATTAAATGCATAATTCTTTTTTTTTTAAATAGTTTAATGATTAATCCGGGTGTTACATATTCCCCCACTGGAGGTAAAAATCGTCCTCGATGTTCTATTCCATGTCATCAAATAGTTTTGGGTATGCCTCACGTACAAATCCTTCGTCTTCCCATGTAGCCTCCTCTGGGCCAAAGTGCTTACATTTCCCCTTAACTTGGGTGATGGCTCAACTCTGGATCATTATTTCTCTCTGCTCGAGAATATGTTGAGATTCTACCATAAATTCGTCATCTAGTTCAACCTCCAACCAACAAAGCCTTAAGTTAGTTAATATCATATTTAACTCCTTTAGAGGTCTAGTACTCAATTTTATTCCTACTTGAATGTTTTTCCAATGTATTACATGCTTGGGATCATGCACATATTGTTTCAATATTGATACATGAAACACATTGTGCTCCCATATGTGACTTGGTAATGCCAATCGATAGGCCACCGATCCTACTCTTTCCAATATTTGGAAAGGTCCACAGAACCTGGGAGCCAAATTGGCACATGAAGTCCACCTTAAGTTGATTTTCTTGGGTTTGATTCTCACATACACATGATCACCCACTTCAAACTCCCGATATGTCTTCTTTTGGTCTGCATAAACCATCTGTCGATCTTGGGAAGCTTTTAGATTCTGTCGAATCTTCCTTACTTCGCATTCCATTTCAGCCAACATTTCTGGACCAAGCATTAGTTTAGTTTCTGGACTGCTCCATTTAATGGGCATTCGACACTATCACCTATATAAGGCCTCAAACGGGTTCATCTTAAGAGATTCCTGATATCTATTATTATATGCGAATTCTACTAGATTTTATTATTCTTCCCACTTCGTGGGTTGTTGCATCACGTACATGTGCAACATGTCTTCTTAAATCTAGAGAACATTCGAAGCTACCCTAACACTCAAAAAACTCAACAAGATCAAGGATCATTATTGAATAAAACTATCTTCAACAAAGAGAAGTACATGACCTTATCAGAATCTGTCAAAATGTCTTTTTGCAAGGAAAGAAACAAGTTGGTTAAGAGTTCAAACCAGGAGAAGAAGATGCTCAAGCTCTTGCAAAATATATGAAAGGGGAAGTTAGGGCTCAAAGGATTCTCATGGAATCCATAAGGATCCCCTCATCCCATTGTTGGAAATACTAAGAGGGGGGGGGGAGGGAATCAATATTTCTTTTCAATTTTTATTTCTACCAATTAGATCACCTATAATTAGAACATAGAATGAAAAATAAGAATAAATATTTCTATTAATCTCAATAAATCAAGTATAATATTTTTGTAGGGGTCCAACCCTAGATGAATACACCAATCTTCAATCTCCTAGGATCCAACCTGGTCAATTCGAGGCACCAACCTCTAGGTCTCCAACCCTATCTCTGGTACAGGGTGTGACCTAGTTTATTGAGGACTCCTATCCTCTAGGGCTCGAACCCTATCTTCCAAGGCACCAACCTTATCTCTATGATGCTACAACATCTTGGGCTCCAACCCTAAACTTTACTTTGTCAAAATATGTTTGGTTATTCTTCAAACCTTCCAATGGCTTCTTCAATGAGCCCTATCAATCTTCAGCAATGACTTCACTTAGTCTCCATGTCACTTCATCAATGAAAATCTTGTTCTTCACATGATGGTGTCTCAATTGTTCTTCATGGTACCCAAAACAAAGATCTCCAAGGTTATTCCATGAGGGCTTTAGCACAACATCATGTCTCCAAGGTGTGCTCCAAATCTTCAAGAATGCTCAACAAAGTCTTCACAAGTATTTTCAAGAATCTTAATCAAAGTGTTGATATAAGCATGTGAGATTTTGGTTTTTTTAAACATATGAAGTTATGTGTCTGGTTTAGTTTTCTTATGTGTCTGGTTTAGTTTTCTTATGTGTCTGGTTTAGTTTTCTTAGTAGCAGGCTAGTACATATTTCTTCATATAGGCATGTAAATTTATGAAACCCAGCAATACATAATTTCACCTCATTAAAAGAAAATAGGTGAAAAGGGATAAATTAGATTATTGTTATTTTATTTTATTTTAAATAATTTTACCTAGGAAAATTTTACAAATATATGAAAATTAATTTAAAAATATATTTAAAAATTGTTGTAATTATCGAATTATGACTTTGAGGGAGAAAGGTAAATATTGCCAACTTGGCTGGGTTCAATAGGATCTCTTCTGATTGCAAATCCATCATAACCAAATAGTTTCAATTTTGACTATGAAAGTGGAGTTGCCAGTAGAGCAGAGAGTCTGTATGTGCATCACTAAGGATGAGTTAGACTTTCTCCATATCACCGAGTGGTTGACAAAGTATTTTTTAAATATTCAAATATTATGTTTATGTATAGTATTACATGCAACTATTATGGTTTGAAAAATCATACATATAGAATGTAGGCGAATATTCAGTAAAAATAATGTACTTTACGATTCAAATTGGTAAATTTGTCACGAATATCATTAGGTAAATTTGTCACGAATATCATTAATTCAATCATATATATGTAAAACATAGGTGAATTTTTAACCAAATTAGAGAATAATTTTTTGCTAAAATGTCTAAAAAATAGCCAATTGGTGAAATTTTGCCCCTACAATTTTTCTTAGTGGTTGATCATCAAGTCTCTTTAAGCCACTTGCAAATGAGTGCCTCCGCCTTTGAGGTCTTTGTTAGCATTAGTCTTCGAAAATTAAATGTAATGGTGCCTCCTATGGAGGAAACACTCTTTGGTAAGGATGATCTCTCAAGTTTTAAAGTCTAGCTAAAATGAAATACACGCTCATTAAAATTGAGGCTAATTTTTTGGAGATAATGTGTAACAAATCTAGTGTTTCTATCAACATAGTAATAAGTAGATATAGGAATGTTAGTTTTTGAGTAGTATCCTCTTGAAGATATCAAAAGCATGAGCTTTCATTTTTTTAATTTTTGTTGTATGGTTGTAACCCCAACAACATATGTTTAATACAAATTTTATTTGTTACAATTTAAAAATAATAATAATAATTGAAAATTTAAATTAGAAAATTTTAAATTATTTAAAATATAAATTTATTTTTATTTAAAATGTTTATAAATATAAGAAAATTAATTTATTGATTGGTGGTAACTGAGAGATGGAGTGAAGCAGTGGTTCATCTTCTGGCCTAGGGTTTCTTAGAGATGCACCTGCCAACGGCTTTTGGGCAGGGCGGGGTGGGGGCTTCTGGATTTGGCCAACGAATAATGAACCAAATACCTCATGGATGAAGGAAGAAGAAATTTGGGCTATCAATGGTGGGGTGGCGGTGGAAAGGGAGAAGACTCCTTTGTTCCTCTATCTCTGGTTTTCACCACCGCCGACACAATATCAGATCTTCACTCTTGAGGAGGGTTGCGATAAGGGGGTGCAGGAGGATTTATGGACGGGTATACCTTGCAAGTGTGCAGCTGCTAGACTATGGGTCCTTTCCTTTCGGATCTGTGGATATGGGATTCTAGAGTTCTCCCTCATGCGGTTTTTCTAGGGTCTTACGGCAGTCCGATGACCTTGTAGGGTCTCAGTGAGGCTGAGGGGAGCATGGATATAATCGCACACGGGAGAGCCGGTCTTTTTCCTAGAATTTCACATTCGTGAGGGTTTTCTTAGTCCCTTTTCTCTAGACAACCGATGTAGCTCCTCCTCGCTTCTGCCGTCCTCCTCCCCGCAACCGACTCCTAGTGCTCCAAAGTAGCTGCCTATGGTGGGACCTGCATGGGCTTACGACCAACCCTGCGTGGTATTCCCCTCTTTTCCTTCGCTTTCTATTTCATGTTTCAGGTTCTCTGTTGTTAGAAAAATACCGATGGGGTGGGCGGTTCTGGGAATGCCCCTTTTTTTCCTTCTCTGTTGCGGCTGCGGTAGGAGGGGGAACCTATGAGATGGAGTGAAGCAGTGGTTCATCTTCTGGCCTAGGGTTTCTTAGAGATGCACCTGCCAACGGCTTTTGGGCAGGGCGGGGTGGGGGCTTCTGGATTTGGCCAACGAATAATGAACCAAATACCTCATGGATGAAGGAAGAAGAAATTTGGGCTATCAATGGTGGGGTGGCGGTGGAAAGGGAGAAGACTCATTTGTTCCTCTGTCTCTGGTTTTCACCACCGCCGACACAATATCAGATCTTCACTCTTGAGGAGGGTTGCGATAGGGGGGTGCAGGAGGATTTATGGACGGGTATACCTTGCAAGTGTGCAGCTGCTAGACTATGGGTCCTTTCCTTTCGGATCTGTGGATATGGGATTCTAGAGTTCTCCCCTCATGCGGTTTTTCGGGGGTCTTACGCAGGTCTGATGACCTTTGTAGGTCTCGGTGAGGTTGATGGGAGCATGGATATAATCGATTACCGGGAGAATGGTCTTTTTCCTAGAAATTTTCACATTCGGTGGGGGTTTTCTAGTCCCTTTCTCTTGACAACCGACAGTTTCTCCTCCTCGTCGATCGTCCTCCTCTGCAAACTGACCTCCTATGCTCCAGTGTAGCTGCCTATGGTGGGACCTGCATGGGCTTACGACCAACCCTGCGTGGTATTCCCCTCTTTTCCTTCACTTTCTATTTCATGTTTCAGGTTCTCTATTGTTAGAAAAATACCGATGGGGTGGGCGGTTCTGGGGAATGCCCCCTTTTTCCTTCTCTGTTGCGGCTGCGGTAGGAGGGGGAACCTACGAGATGGAGTGAAGCAGTGGTTCATCTTCTGGCCTAGGGTTTCTTAGAGATGCACCTACCAACGGCTTTTGGGCAGGGCGGGGTGGGGGCTTCTGGATTTGGCCAACGAATAATGAACCAAATACCTCATGGATGAAGGAAGAAGAAATTTGGGCTATCAATGGTGGGGTGGCGGTGGAAAGGGAGAAGACTCCTTTGTTCCTCTATCTCTGGTTTTCACCACCGCCGACACAATATCAGATCTTCACTCTTGAGGAGGGTTGCGATAAGGGGGTGCAGGAGGATTTATGGACGGGTATACCTTGCAAGTGTGCAGCTGCTAGACTATGGGTCCTTTCCTTTCGGATCTGTGGATATGGGATTCTAGAGTTCTCCCCTCATGCGGTTTTTCGGGGGTCTTACGCAGGTCTGATGACCTTTGTAGGTCTCGGTGAGGTTGATGGGAGCATGGATATAATCGATTGCCGGGAGAATGGTCTTTTTCCTAGAAATTTTCACATTCGGTGGGGGTTTTCTAGTCCCTTTCTCTTGACAACCGACAGTTTCTCCTCCTCGTCGGTCGTCCTCCTCTGCAAACTGACCTCCTATGCTCCAGTGTAGCTGCCTATGGTGGGACCTGCATGGGCTTACGACCAACCCTGCGTGGTATTCCCCTCTTTTCCTTCGCTTTCTATTTCATGTTTCAGGTTCTCTGTTGTTAGAAAAATACCGATGGGGTGGGCGGTTCTGGGGAATGCCCCTTTTTTTCCTTCTCTGTTGCGGCTGCGGTACGAGGGGGAACCTACGAGATGGAGTGAAGCAGTGGTTCATCTTCTGGCCTAGGGTTTCTTAGAGATGCACCTGCCAACGGCTTTTGGGTAGGGCGGGGTGGGGGCTTCTGGATTTGGCCAACTAATAATGAACCAAATACCTCATGGATGAAGGAAGAAGAAATTTGGGCTATCAATGGTGGGGTGGCGGTGGAAAGGGAGAAGACTCCTTTGTTCCTCTGTCTCTGGTTTTCACCACCGCCGACACAATATCAGATCTTCACTCTTGAGGAGGGTTGCGATAAGGGGGTGCAGGAGGATTTATGGACGGGTATACCTTGCAAGTGTGCAGCTGCTAGACTATGGGTCCTTTCCTTTCGGATTTGTGGATATGGGATTCTAGAGCTCTCCCCTCATGCGGTTTTTCGGGGGTCTTACGCAGGTCTGATGACCTTTGTAGGTCGCGGTGAGGTTGATGGGAGCATGGATATAATCGATTACCGGGAGAATGGTCTTTTTCCTAGAAATTTTCACATTCGGTGGGGGTTTTCTAGTCCCTTTCTCTTGACAACCGACAGTTTCTCCTCCTCGTCGGTCGTCCTCCTCTGCAAAATGACCTCCTATGCTCCAATGTAGCTGCCTATGGTGGGACCTGCATGGGCTTACGACCAACCCTGCGTGGTATTCCCCTCTTTTCCTTCGCTTTCTATTTCATGTTTCAGGTTCTCTGTTGTTAGAAAAATACCGATGGGGTGGGCGGTTCTGGGGAATGCCCCTTTTTTTCCTTCTCTGTTGCGGCTGCGGTAGGAGGGGGAACCTACTCTTCTGTCTCCCCTAGCGTTCGGCCTTATGTCCCCTGGACCTACCTTGGCCCCGTCTGGAGCTATAAACCCATGAGGGACAGGCTTATTTTTGTCTTGTAATGGTTTTGGCGATGTGGGTTTTATCCCGTAGACACAATTCAAAGTTTTTATTAAATCCAATGATGGCAAGACTTTCTGTATTTAGGTACGGGACTCTAATTATGTTGCAGAGATGAAAACAAAGATTCATTTTTTCATAGGCATCATGTCCCAAATGCAAAGCCTGAATTTCACAGGAAGAGTATTACATGAAGAAATTATATTAAATGAAAACCAGATTCAAAGAAACTCCATTATCCTGAATCTGAGACTTAGAGGTGGATCTCGAGGAACAACATCTGCAAATAAAACAATGACCACAGTAAAAGGAATTCCCTCCTTCAAGGATATCATGAGAGGGAAAGCCCCCATACAGGGGAAAAAATAAATTCCAGATATGTCATTACCAGGACCATATATTGTTGAAAAATCAGAGAACATCTTCGATGTGGCTATAGAAATTCCAGAAGTGACTGGGCTGTTTGATGCACTTCAGTCAAGGTTTGGTATATGTCATTTTAATGGATACTGGCCAAAACCTGAAGAGTTACATGTCTGGGTACACCAAAATTGGACTGAGAACTGTGATATTTACCTTTGTGCTAAAGGGTACTTCGTAGTTCAATTTGATAATGCAGAGGATTACATCTTTGCTACTATTGAAGTACCATGGTTCTGGGGGCGCACGAACCTCTTTGTAACACCATGGTTCCTTGGCTTTGATGCAAATACTATGGTGGTGACAAAAATTCCTGCGTGGGTGTGAATTCATAACCTTCCGCTCCCTTTCTGGCACCATCGGGTACTGGAAAATATTGGAAACTCACTCGGATGGTTTTATATAACTGGACCAAGAGAGAATGGACATAGAAATTTTCACCTTCGCACGCATATGTGTGGATATGGACCTAAGTAAGGGCTTACCAGACAACATAAATTTTATTCAAAAATAACTTAAATGGTCCCAGTCATTATATTTTGAAAACACTGCGTTTAGATGCAGGGTATGCCATCAAACAGAGCATTTACAAAGCCCCTGCACCTTCTCCAAGAAAAAAACAAACAAGAAGTATCTTAGGAAGAAAGGATGGAATTTCCCGGATATAACATAATCAGATGAAGAGTAAGAAGAAACGGTAGCAAAAAAAATACAAACAAAAACATAAAATTAGCAGAAAAATCAGTAATATTCTCAAGAGACGGCAGTAGGTAAGATGGAAGAAAAAAAGGAAATCGGTGAAGAGAAATCTCCGCCTACAGTTTCGGATCCCCTACAGAACAAGAAGATCGGTGATCGTGGTGTGATTGGCACCAACAGAGCTCATGTTTCTGAAATTTCTATTTCAGAAAAAGAGGTCCAACTCCCTTCCAGCATGGAGTTGGCCATTATCCACTCTACTCCTTCTCTGGATGGCTGGAAAAAAGTTCAAAAGAAAAAAGGAAAAAAAGACAAGTCCAGTGTTTCTGGCAGTGTGTAACTGTGGTCACTACTTCGTGTCCATGCCCTTTTTTTTTCAGGGTGTTTCTCTCTTATGGAATGCTAAGACATATGTGATGTAAATTTTTGTAATAGTTTATAAAAAGTTCATTTTTTTCTCGGGAAAAAAAATAATTTATTAAAAAAAATGATGTTCAAAAGAAAACCATTATATAGGGGCAAATATGTTCAAAGCCCCAAGGGATAGCTCACTTAGTTGAGTTCATGTTGCTAAGTACCTCGGTTATTGGGAGTTCGTGGGGTCAAATCTCCTCGACACCCTTGCGGTTATGCTTTGCTAGTTCGGGTTTTTTGAGGAAGAAGATCATGCTATAAGCGAAAAGATTTTAAAATATATAATATTTAGAGGAGGGTACAATTGATATAAGAAGATTAAAATATTGGTATTCTCTTTATAAGCATGCTTTTTTTAATATAAAATATTTATTTATTTCAAATTAATCTATATTTTGTCCATGTATCTTGGATAGATGGTTATTTCAAATTAATCTATATGTTGTCCATGGGTCTTGGACAAATGGTGGTTGGGTGCTCTGTTAAGACACTCCTTGATGTGAAGTCACCAACTAGTTCAATTCCCCACTCCAATTGGGGTGATATATTGGACATGATGAAGATGGAGTATGCCCAAGCTTAACCAAAAAATAATCTATATTTTATTAAATGATTTAATTACATTTATTTAGATTAAAACTATATTAATTTAATAATAAATATTACAATTTTTAATAATAATTATCGTTAATATTTTTATTATTCTAAATTTAAACATTTTATTTTGTGCATCATATTTTCTTACTCAATTACCATAAAAAATGCTTTGAATTTTTGTAATTTAAATGCTACTTTTATGATACATATTTTTTTGGGTTTGGAATCAACTTTCAAAAATTACATATTACTTGTTAAAATATTGTATATAATAAATGAATCATTACAATTCAATTGTGGCCAAATGTGCTTTTCAACTTAATAAGGAATAGATGTTATAATGTTATGTATTGTTGTGTAAAGAAAAATAATAATAAAAATAAAAAATAAAAACATTTATAGGTTAAAATAAAATCAGGTGTTGATCTATTATTTATGGTATTCACGTGGAATATAGTCTATTTAAAAGGGGAATGACTCTTTACAAAAAAAAGATAAGCCTAGATCTATATTTACTCCTTATCTACCAAGTCTCAAAAATAAACAAATTTACTCCTTATCTACCAAGTCCCAAAAATAAACAAATCTTTTTTCACTGTAACAGAGATTTGCACCTCAAAACAGTTGACCCTCTCGACACTTAAAAAAATTGAAATTAAAATAAATGTGAAATATACATTTATAATGTAAACATTAACTTAAAATATGATAAATAAAAAAAGATATTACTAATAAATAACTATTAAATATAACAATTAAAAATAATAATAAAAGTCAACATTAACTAAAAATTTAAAACTATCCACTTTATTAATTAAAATAAATATATAAAAGGTTTGTGACAAAAGTTTGAAACTATCATAACATAGCAGTTAATCATTAATGAAAGAGATGGGAGGGGATTAAATTTTTAAAACTCTTTATATTATGTTGTACAAAATTATGTTTTATTAGGAAACATATACTTATCAAGGCGACAAATTTGCTCAAACGCTCAAAAATAGTTGGAGTATGATATTAGGAGTATTTGAATTGTATTTTTTATGGTGGAAATGGATTCGAGACAATTAAAAACCCTGGGACACCCAACATGTTGAAATTTGACAAATGTAACCTGGATTTAATAAACTTTATGCAGAATTTTATCAAAAATTTGCCAAAATTTTCATGATTTTCCGGCCAAATTTGAACCCTGATTAGACTATGGCTATACATATATTTTCAAATAAGTTGACCATCATTTCTGGCTGCTTTCGCCTGAAGTTCATCATTTATGCTGGTTGCATTGGTCTGACGTTTACATTTTTTTTCTCTTCTTAGTCTTTGCAATTTTATTTTTGAGTCTTTGGCTTTGTTAGTGATGGTCGCACTGTCATTCTGCACACTGTTATTGCCTCCCTTCATCAATGCTATAGAGGCCAAGGATTGAACTTGAAACCTCTCCCTCTATTAAACGCACACACACCCTCCCTCTATTAAACACACACACACAAGGCTCCTCTTTTTTACAAAACCGCTCACCTTCCGTTGAGGTGGAGTGGACATACATGGTATGAAGTGTGTACGTGTGTCGAGTTCTTTTATCCAATGTGTATTGTGGGACCATCACAACCCATGTGTTACATACATGGTATGAGGTATGTACGTGTTTCGGGTTCTTTATATGAAGTGTATGGTGGGAGCAACACGACCAATGTGTTTAATTAATTCACATGTTAGACTGTCCAATTCATTTAATTTTTCTCATGTGTACAATGGAACCCAATCACAATCCACGTGTTTAATCAACTTAAATATCTATAACATTTTGGTTGTTGGGACTAAACACGAAACCTTTCCCTCCTTCAAAAACCATCCTCCTCTATTCATTAAAACTGCTCTCCTTGTTGTTGATTTGTTGGCTGAAGTGTACAGTGGACACGCCAATTTTCATGAGTAACATGCTTAATTTTTTCCTTGTTTGTTTACTCATATTTCTTATAATTAATTAATTACATTAAATTGAAATTAATCTATATAGATCTTTATTATTAATATCAATAATAAATACTAGTACAGTGGACATCATTTTTCAATTGTAACATGTGTAATTTTTCACTTTTAATAACTAATTTAGATTCATCTTAACTTTTCATTTACCAAGTGTCGAGAGAGATCAAAATTTCATGAGATGTAAACATTTTTTAGAGTGAAAAGATATTTGATCCCTCTTCGTGATTGGTAGATCTAGAATTAAGATGGATCTAGGCTGGTATATTATAACATTAAACCATTACAATATAATATATTATAACATTTTTATTGTCCACTCATGAAACCCTATGTTTCATACTTTGTTGTCAAGATATGAAGGTGTAATATTTGGAAAAAAGAAAGGGTTATATTTTATGAAAAAAATTTGTTTTTGTAATTTTGAATGTTTTAGTTTTAGGTTAGTAGTATTAGTAGGAGGGAGTGTAGTTTGTTTTTTAGTTTATTTAGGCTTAATTCTAAGGGGCATGCCATGGTTTATTGTGATAAGGTTTGAAGAGTAGGAGATCCCTAGAATAGATCTGAGTACAATGGGCTTGAGGCTTCTTGACTCTTGCTAAGACATAAGTTATCGGTATATTTGACTTGCAAGATGTTTGATATACTCTTGGTGTTATAATGGTAATTGGAATATTTGAATCTCAACCTTTCCCACATTAATCCAATAAAATATAATTTACCATAATAAATAAAAGACTCTAAAATACATTTAACTTTGATATATTCCAAAAAAAAAATCATAATAAGTACTTGCACATACTTACAACTTAGGACATGTTTTCTTAAAAACTCTCATATGATAGGAAAGCAAGAGATTCAATAGTTTGATACGTGGTATGGGGATCGTTTGCTTAATTGCATACATATTTTTATTATAAAGTGGGAAAACTTATCATAACGCATTTGTCAAATCAGCACTAGGGACAACTATCATTGGTTGTTATCCATGAATGCATGTTGACACATCATTGTTATTCAAGGAAAACCATGCCACCTAGAATTACTCATTGGTAGACCATAAGGGTGCAAGCTTTCATTTATGCCAGATGCCTTTAGATCTTGGGTCATTAAATTGTTTCCTTACATCTAAGGAAGACAAGATCTTAGCCAAGCAAAAACAATTTTAGGGCATACTCCTGGCCCAATTGCATGTTACTTTTGTTTGGTATGTGTGCTTGCTTTCCTAATTGCAGATTATTTTTTTATTCATATATGTTTTATGTCAGAACATACATGGAATGCACAATAGATGAACGATAAATGTGAGTTACTTATGTTATTCACACGATATACAATTTATAATACATTGGAGTGACCATTGGATTCCATATTCCAAGGTCTCTTGGACTCCCTTTGATTTTCCAACTCCCACACCTTAACCCTTAGCAGATTAGGTGTCCAAAATTTCCCCCCTTAATCTGAAGGGGTATGTATGAGTCTAAGAAGAGAGATGTAATACAAATGTGTAAAAATGCATGGTGGCACTAAGCTGAATGAGCTCTCTGAAATGTTGGTATAAGGAAGTGGTTTAAGGATGACCTCAAACACTGGAACACTTAATGTAATTCTTGGAACTTCTCCAAAACTAGCAAGAAGTTGAAGTCTTCTGCTAGAGGAACTATCCCCAATTCTTTGAAGAGGGAGAAGCTCAACTTGAAGAGGGAGGGATGAACCCCACATAGATGGATTTTGGTTTACCACCAACCAAAGGCATGCTCAAGGACATCTTTGTCTCTAGCTACAACTTTGAATATGGTATGTTATGTTGTGGCTCAGGCTCACTTGAACTTCTATGTCTCTGGCTACAACTTTGAATCTGGTATGGCATGTTGTGGCTCAGGCTCGCTTGATGTGGCTTTGAAGCTTTTATATGACCATCACTTCTCCCCTGTCAAATACAAGGTGATAAGATGGAGAAAACTCAACTCCAATACTATTCAATACTCTAGAACAAGTTCTGATATACAAATGAAATATCTTCTTACATGGTGAATCCCATTGGTAAGAAGCGATCCATCCAAGATGAATCTTTGTTCTTGTAGGAGGCTTGTTTCTGAAGCATATGTGTGAGAAATGAGTGGTTCTATGATAGTGCTCACATGGATGAAGATCAAAACATTGATCTTTCATATGCCTTCGGGCCCTTTTTGTATGTCTTCGGGCCTTTTTTTTTATATATGACATAACAAAAATTATATATAAAAAAAATTAAAATAAACTAATTTTATATATATTATAAGCATTGAAAATGTTTATAAGTATATATATTACAACCTATATGTTTTATCCTAAATCTTTGAAACATAAGCCTTTCACAGAGTATGTTAAAACATTAAGTTGACTTAAGTCTAAAACAATATTATCACCGTGTGTAAAAAGAAACATTAAAATTTTAACCGAATGTTTTAAACCTTCATTACGGATTTCAAAATAGGAAATTAAACTTGTTTGAACAAAATTATCGCATTCCAATTTGAGCTTGCTGACATAAGCATCTGGACGCGCGATAAAACTTAATTCGTGTTTTAATTTTTTATCGGGTCCGTTTTGAGCTTGCCCACGTCAGCCTCTTTTCTATGCGATCGGTTGTTGATTGGTTGATGGTCTTCATGAAGTGGACTATGGGCTCCACATGAATTTTAAGTGGCCCATTCAAACTGAAATTGAATGTGCGGTAAGGACGGCTATAGTAATGGTGGTAGGTGTTGGGTTTAAGTGGAGGGATGGAGAGTTTGAAGATTGTGGTTGGTGGTGATTGAACCACGGATCCTCATCACAAAAATAGGCTACATCCATGATAAAAAAATGGTTTTGTAGGCTTTGAAGACGGCCCTTCAATGCACGGTGGCGTGCAGGCAAACCAAAATAAACAAAAAAAATGTTGTGGTTGTACTCTTCGTCCTCCTATACAGGGTTTCTATTGGGTTTAATACTTCAACACTCCCCCTTAAACACAATTTTTGGATTCTCTTCCATACCCAAACACTTTCTCAAATAACTAAAAAAAAAATTCCCCAATGGTTTTGTTAAAAATATCAGGAAATTTCTCTTCAATTTTTCAATGTTGCAAAACAATTTCTCCATTGTTCACTAGCTCCCTGATGTAGTGATACCTGGCATCAATGTGTTTCGTTCTCTGGTGAAACACTGAATTCTTTGACAAAGCTATAACTGAGCTATTATCACAATAAATTGTTGTGCCTTTTGCCTATTCATGACACAAACTTCTTAACATTCTTCTCATCCATACTACTTGACATGTTGTTGTTGTAGTTGCCACATACTCTGCCTCTATTATTGATAAAGCCACAATTGGTTGTTTCTTGAAAGCCCATGAAATGGCTCTTGATCCCATATGAAAAACATATCCAGAGATGCTTTTCCTGTCATCTATACTTCCAGCCCAATCACTGTCAGTATATCCAATCAATTCAGAATTTCTGAAGTGGTGTATAAAATACCATGCATCTTTGTTCCTTTCACATACCTCATAATTCTTTTGTTGCTTGCTAATGTGCCTCCTTTGGCCTTTCCATAAATCTGGAAATTAAACTCACAGCATGCATAATATTTGGCCTAGTTGCAGTCAAATACAACTCTTCTCTTATACAAACTTGGATCAAAATCCTTGTTGTTGTCCTCTTTGCTTAACTTCAATCCCATCACTGTAGGAGTAATTGTTGCCTTGCAATCCTGCATGTTAAATATTTCCAAAACTTCATTTACATATTTAGCTTGAAATATTAAAAAAATTATTTTCATTTTGCTCTACTTCTGTTCCTAAGAAGTATTTCAACAATCCCATATCAGTCATCTCAAATTCATCCTTCATGATTGTTTTAAAATTCTCAATGAGGTAAGCATCATTACCTATGAATATAACATCATCAACATATAAAACAACAATCAGCATCTTACCATATTTCTCCTTGATGTATAGTGTGGGTTCTCCTTCACATTTCTCAAACCCATTTTCCAGTAGATAGGCATCTATCCTACTGTACCATGCTCTTGGTGCTTGTTTCAGCCCATACAGAGCTTTCTTCAATCTACATACTTTATGCTCTTGGCCTTTTTTCTCATAGCCCAGAGGTTGTTCAACATAAACCTCTTCCATAAATACTCCATTTAGGAATGTTTATTTCACATCCATTTGGTAAACTTTCCACTTGTGTTGTGCTGCTATGGACAACACTGCTCTTATTTTTTCCATTCTTGCAACCGATGCAAAAGTTTCTTCATAATCTCTTCCTTGTTGCTGCTTGTAGCCTTTGACAACAAGTCTAGCTTTGTGCCTTTCAATCTTACCTTCAGCATTTCTTTTGGTCTTGTAGACCCATTTCACTCCAATTACTTCTTTTCCTTTTGGGAGATCAACCAATTCCCATGTCTTGTTTTTCTCTATGGCACTTATCTCTTCATCCATAGCATCTATCCATTTCTTATCTTTTACAGCTTCTTCAAAATGAATAGGATCATCTACATGACAATATAATGCAAATAAAGAGTTCATACCTTAATTTGCTGCCTCTTGCTCATAAATTTTATTCAAACTTCTGAATCTGGTTCCTCTTTCACTTACTAAACTTGTGCTTGTAGAAGCACTCAAATCTGCTCCTTGTGGTGTGATTGGAGAAGCACTGACATCACTTCTCAAGGGTGTTCTCATTCCTTATTGTGGTGTCCCTTGCTATCCTTGTGTTAGTGGAGGTGGTGCTACTAATGAGGGATGTATTTCAGCCATGTCTTCCTCATTATCATCATGAGACAAACAACTTTTTACATTCATTGTTTTCTCAATGCTTCCATCCCAAGCTTCTTCCTCAATGAACTGTACATCTCTTCTCATAAAAAACTTCTTGGTGGATGGGTTATACATTCTATATGCCTTTGATTCTTCACTGTATCCAATAAATATGCACTTCTCCCCCTTACTGTAAACTTCTTCCTTAGTTGATCTGGAATTTGTGCATAAGCCACACAACCAAAAACTCTCATGTGGGTGACAAATTGTTTTATGACACTCCATGCTTCTTCCGGAACTATGTTCATTACAGCTTTGGTTGGGCATATATTCAAGATGTATGTTGCACAATGTACAGCTTCAGCCCAATATTCATTTGGCAAATGTTTTGCCTTCAGCACACTTCTTACCATGTCCATGATGGTTCTATTTTTCCTTTCAGCAACTCCATTTTGCTGTGGTGTATACCTTGCTGTAAATTGCTTGTGTATCCCATTTTCTCTACAAAAATGGAGAAATTATCTTGAGATATACTCTCATCCTCTATCATTCCTTAAAACTTTAATATGCTACCCACTTTGATTCTCTACAAGTTCCTTAAAGTGGCAGAATTTCTCAAACACTTCACTCTTCAACTTCAATAAATAAACCCATGTTTTTCTTGTGAAATCATCAATGAAGGTTAGCATGTAGTGGATTCCCATTAATGATCATTTTTGCATTGGTCCACAGAAATTTGAATGGAAAATTTCTATGGGTTCCTTTTCCCTTATGCTCTTTCCTAATGGAAAAATCTATGTGGTGTTTGCCCAAGATGTAGCCTTCACAAAGGTTGTCCGGTTTTTCAATCAATGGTAATCCCTTTACCATTCCTTTCCTATGCAACAAATTCAAACCTCCAAAGTTGAGATGTCCAAATCTCAAATGCCATAACCAATTTTCATCTTTTTCTTCTCTTTGGTAAGTCTCTTGTGTCACTGCTGCAATGGCATCTCCTTTCTTCAAAACTGCTCTCATCTTGAGAGGGAACATTCTGTTCCTTTTCATATTCACTTGTGAAATGAATTTCTTGCTTGGTGTTTTATCCATGATGGTGCATACATCATCTTCAAAAAATACATTGTAGCCTTTCTGAATGAGTTGTACAATGCTCAAAAGGCTACACTTCATATCAGGCACATAGTAAACATTTGATATGGTTTTTCTTTCTCCCTTCTTTGTCAAAACACTTACTCTACCTTTTCCCATGACAGAGACCTTACTGTTTGTCCCCAAAGTTACTTGAGACTTCACATTTTCAACAATCATGGAAAACATAGAAATTTTTCCAGTCATATGGTTGCTACATCCTGAATCTGGAAACCATATATCTTCACTTTTATCTTCAGCCACATTACATGCTAAAAAAAATTCTCTTGACTGATATTTTCTTTAGTGAAATTAGCACTTGGTCTATTACCCATGTCACTTTGTTTCTTCCTACATTCATTAGCATAATGGCCATACTTCTTACAGTAATAAAATTGGACTTGGGATTTATCATACCTTTGTCCATGTGCTTGATTTTTTCCACCTTGTTGGCTATTGCCTTGGCCTTGTTTTTTATTTTGGTTGCTGCCCCTTCCACTTGTATTTGCAGGGTTGCTTCTTCCTCCTCTATTTTTTCTTCTGCCTCTTCCTTTTCCTCTGTAGTTTCCTTTGTCTTTACCTCTTCCTCTTCCAAAGGACATTTGGGTCTTGAAGGAATGCTCCAAAGATGAGTTTGTTGTTCTACCCAATCTTTGTTCATGTGTCATCAATGATGCATGAAGCTCATCAACAATAAACTTTGAGAGATCCTTTGTCTCTTCAATGGTTGTGACTATCACATAAAACCTTGAGGGTAAGCTCCTCAAAACTTTTTCCACTATTATTCTCTCTTCTATTGTCTCTCCATGAGATCTCATTTGGGTAACCAACCCAATCAGTAGAATAAAGAATGAGTCTATTGTATCAGAATCCTTCATGCAAATGACTTCAAAATCTCTTCTCATTAATTGAAGCTTTGTTGTCTTTACCTTCTCCATACCTTGGTAGGCTGTCTGGAGGGTATCCCATGCATCCTTGGACCTCTTAGTTGTTTCAATCCTTGGGAATACACTTTCATGCACTACTTGAAAGAGATAGAAGAGGGCTTTTGAGTCCTTCTTCCTATTACTCTTCAACAAATCCTTATCTACCTGTGTTAAGGCATTAAATGCATTTTCATCTACTAGTTCTTCTAGACCATCTTCAACAAGCTCCCATAAATCTTGAGAGGCAAACAGGGCTCTCATTATGATCTCCCAATAGTCATAGTTCTTCCCATTGAATTGTGGGAATTGAGTATTATCTATACTCGTGCTTGTGCTAGCTCCTGCCATGGCTAGCTTACTGAACTATGCAAAAAAAAACTTTCCTGTGTTTCACAAATAAACCTTCTCACTACTGAGAGACAAAATCTATCTCTGAGGACTACACTTTTTAAAACAAAACAAAACTCTGTTTTGAGTTAAATACCTTGCTTGCTGAACCTTTACTCTGCAAGTCAAAAGCTACAGCAAACTCCTTCCATCAGCTTCTTTGACAACTTCAAATAACCTGGACTAGCTCTGATACCATGTTGGAATTTATGAATGATTCCAAACAACAGAGGAAATAAAATTCCTCAACTTCAACACAAATATTTAATGTAAAAATGTTGGACAGAGATGCAAGCACAAGCTCAATAGCATAGGAGACCATAGACTTCCTAAGCTAGCTTTAAATTCCAGCCAAAACCACCTAAGGCTTAAATGAGGTTGGTATAAATACACCAGGGTTTGGTTAAACCATTGGGAGATCGATGAGAATGTTGCATTGCAAAACATTAATAACATTAAAAAAATTGTCACCTTTAAGTTCAAAGAAAAAATGTGGTGTGAGAAATATCTAGCAGCTAAAAGAAAATTAAGATATTATAAGGAGGTCATCAACCCCACCCTAGAACATCAAAAGTGTCTCTCTATTTTAACTAGCTCAAAGAAGAAAATTAATATAGCCAAGATTAGAACAAACTCTCATGAGCTCCATAGTGAAACAGGTCGTTGGACAGTTCCTAAAACACCATGGATGGAAAGGATATGCCATCTCTGTGAGAATATGAACATCGAGGATGAAAATCACCTCCTATTAGAGTTCCCCAAGTCCAACCACATTAGAGCTCAATTTCATAATATTTGTTTCAATACTAGCCTTCCTAGCCTTTTAACATGTCAAAATTATAGTGAGCTCGGGAGGCTTCTCTCCAAGCTTTTTGAGCATAGGAATAAAATATTAAATCAAGCTAAATAACTCTTTTCCTTAGGTCTGATAGACCAAATATTGGTTTGAGTGGGATTTAACCATCATCATCATCATCATCATCATAAAAAACTTCTATTCCATTTAAATGTGAAAAGCTATTACAAAATGGCTCAGAACTGTTGTTCTGGCTTTTCAAAAAAAATACAAACTGTTGCACACACAGTGTTGAAATTTTCCCTCTGTCTTCTTTGTTTTTTGCCTTCTGGCATAACCAAAATTACACACAATCTTGCATATAACACAGTGTCTCACACTCTATTTTTTTACACTTTGTCTCTTTAAAAAAACACACACACAACACTTTTTTTAATGCCTTCGGGCCTTTTTTTTTTATATATGACATAACAAAAATTATATATTAAAAAAATTAAAATAAACTAATTTTATATATATTATAAACATTGAAAATTTTTATAATTATATATATTACAACATATATGTTTTATCCTAAATCTTTGAAACGTAAGCCTTTCGCAGAGTATGTTAAAACATTAAGACTTTGACTTAAGTCTAAAACAATATTATCACCGTGCATAAAAAGAAACATTAAAATTTTAACTGAATGTTTTAAACCTTCATAACGGATTTTAAAAAAATAAATTAAACCCGTTTGAATAAAATTATTGCATTCCAATTTGAGCTTGCTAACATAAGCATCCGGACGTGCGATAAAACTTAATTCGCGTTTTAATTTTTTATCGGGTCTGTTGTGAGCTTGCCCACGTAAGCCTTTTTTCTATGTGATCGGTTGTAGATTGGCTGATGGTCTTCGTGATGTGGAATATGGGCTCCACTTGAATTTTAAGTGGCCCATTCAAATTGAAATTGAATGCGTGGTGAGGATGGCTGCAGTAATGGTGGTAGGTGTTGGGTTTAAGTGGCGGGATGGAGAGTTTGAAGAATGTGGTTGCGTGGGGATTGAACCACAGCTCCTCATCACAAAAACTGGCTATGACCATGATAAAAAAATGGTTTTACAGGCTTTGAAGATAGCCCTTCAATGCACGGTGGTGTGCAGACAAACCAAAAACAAAAACAAAAAAACGTTGCAACTGTACTCTTCGTCCTCTTATAAAAGATTGTTGTTGGGTTTAATACTTCAACAGGTCACCCCCAATGATCACAGCTACCTTGGAGTGCAATTAATGAATTTCTTATTTTTCTTCTTGGATCGTAGACCAAGCCAAAGAAGCCCAAGAATTAACGCAGCTCACAAGTGACAATGCTCATGTCACTATCGGTTCACTACGCTTTCGATGCGCCATATGTTGAGCACATATGCACTATATGCCAAATACGCAACATCATTCACAGTCTGCAAATGATATTGGTTTTATTTAGTAGTATGAGCACACATTAAACAAACTAGTTGACCCATTTACAACAGTCATTTAACTCTCTAATCAATGAGAAACCTCCATGCAATACAGTGAGTTGGTGTATCAATATGTCCAACAATCAAATAATAAGATTTTGTCTTCCTTCAACACTTTTAGGCTCATCATACATTATGTTTTATCTCACCCACAACCCGTCCATATCCACGTCGAATGGGAACACTCTCTAGAAGATATAGATTAGGGCATGAAACAAAAAATAACAGTGTTTATTTGCACCTAACAAATGGGTGACATCGAGGTAGTGGAATCCGAACAATGGAGTTAACTGTGCGGAGGAGTGTGAGGCGACCGATGAGTGCTGACTATGTAAATACAGAGTTGGGAGATTTTGTGCTTAAATTATCATGCAACGGTTGTGTGACTACATCAGATTTATATGGAAGCAACTGTAAACATATGACCATATGCCTCGCTTGCGGAAAATCTATGGCAGAAACTAAAGCAACTTGCTCTAAATGTAGAGTCTCAGTCACACGCCTAATTCATGAATATAATGTCCAACCAAGTAACATTAGTGATAAAATATATTTCATTGGAAGATTTGTTCAAGGTTTACCTAATTTTTCTAAGAATAAATGTTCCAAATCTAAGTGGTCTCTACATAAAGAAGGTCTAAAAGGTCAGCTACATTGTTCCAAAATACATGAATCAATACATAGTAAGTTACATGTTTTTCACCTTCATCAATTTTGAATGCACATCTGCGATGACATAGCCACCCATCTGCAATGAAAAAGAGCTTTTCTTTGTAATGCCAAGAGCATTTCTTTGGCATTGAAGAATAAGGAAATGAACACACACAAGTTCCAAGGCTACGAATAATGCTTGGGATAGGTAGCGGACTTTCTATTGGTGAGAAAATAGGTCTCGCAGGCAAGACCCAGGTTCAGGGATTGGGGCCAAAAAAGGAGTCCAATGTAGTCTAGAACCACGCCGGCATTTTCACCCTACTCCGGAGAGCAAAGAGTCTCACCCGAGGCATGCTGCGACCACATGCAAAAAGGGAACAGATCAGTAGTGGTGGATGGATCCGCAACTCGAATTTAACATGGAATCATTTGCATACATAACATCATACATAGAAGAGCATCTCAAAACATTGTGTAGATACTAAGCAAATAAAATTTTAAGGTACCACAGACATCATGCATGCATGTAACTCATATAACAAGATAGCAACCTGCAAGTATATTAATAACCTTCAGCTGGATCCACAGTTACATCGGTCAACAGGAAGAGCTTACATTTCTATTACAGACGTCCCACAGGACAGAGAGATAGATATTACAGCCATGATAGCTCAATAGAAGCCTAGGAACTACAAGGATATCGAGCTCAGGACAGAGCTCTTCTGCAGCATCGGCTCGATCCTTCTCAATCCCTCTGTATCTGTGCATGATCTCCTTTTTGGCTGGGTGACGACCTATTTATTCACCCGCCATCGCAACAACTAGTTCCTCTTGTGTTCTTCTTCAGCTACTTTCGGCTTCTTTCTGTTGCCTATGAGTTCCGTTGTTTGTTCTCTATCGTATCTTCTCTTCATCTGCACTTATCTTCATCAGTCTCATCAGTTATCTCCTATTCTTCCGCAACCTTGGCGGCTCCGCTACCTACCGTTGTTGAGCCTTCCATGTGTCGATACGCAACCCAAAATCTGTTCTTTATTCAAAATTCAAAACAATTGCCCCAACAGGCCCCGACCACAGTTTCTTGACTCATCCCGAGTTAAACACAAATCATTGTCTCCACTTCCATCGCTCTACCAAGTGCCATATTTTACATAATAATCCATGTCTCCCGACTTCTTTGCTCTTTTGGAGGTGGTCTGGCATGCAGAGGATACATCTGGGCCATCCTGTGAGAGCCCTGTGAGACAGTGAATATCCTCGGCATGGATTGGAATTTCTTTGCCCAGCCACAAGGACCCGTTCTAAATTCGACTGAGCAAGAACTTGGTACATTTCATGGCTACTCCTGTCATCCTGAATACTGGCAGATTCTTCAAATGAAGAATGGAGGACTGCTGGATGCCTCGAAACTCAGGAAAAATCCTTGTTGTTGCGCACTTTGCTTCTGTAGTATAGCTCTCCATATACAACTGTCATTTAAGCGCTGGGAACTCGAAAGATTCTGTGAGTTCTACATCTATGAGGGAAGCACGGTCATACTTCCCAACAAGGGACTCCATTTTATGAATCCGACTGTTGATCTGTGGTTCTGCTACTACTGGATTGGCTCTTGTCATCTTTGCGCAGCATTGATACACTTTCAGAATCGTTCTCGGCCCCTTCTCTTGGCTTTTTTCTTCGGGACACCTCTGCTGCTCTGGTTTTGCTCCAATTGTCTTTGCGTCTTCAAAAATTTCTAATTCTAACTCAGATGTCTCTAGAATTCTCACGCTTTTCTTCATGCAGGCTATGTAATTAACCGGCACGAGTGAGGTTGATGTGACCCCATAATGAATTAATTCCTGCTGGCATCCTCCACGGCGATAATCGTGTGATTAGTCGTATGCTAAGGTGTGTTCTGACATCCGCTGACGGTGGTATGGGGAAATGGGTGGACGCAACGGCTAAGGTTACTTCGAATTATGGCAAAATGATTACTGCAAGGTTACCTCTAATTATGGCAATTTATGTTGCAAATCTAGGCGATCCTACGGACTGACACAAGTACTAAATGAAATGATAAGGACTGACACTTGACACGTTTGCTTATCCTATGGGGATGACACGCTGGACACGACCCTCCCCGACCACAATCGATTGAGGTGTGGTCCCCGCAACCTAACGGTTATTGACGACCTATGCATGGACAACGAACACTACCTATGCTCATCCGGGTTGCAGGACAGTTATTCAACTAATCTACTCTACGGGCTTCTCTCGGGTGTGAGAGTTATTAACGGAAATCGAAAGAAACTTAGTCATGGTAGGGCTTCAGGCGTGCACCATTCACCCACCCAGGTAAAATAGTACCATCCAGTTGAGCCAACTGAACGGCTCTAGAATCCTTAATCTCGACGACGAAGTAGGGTCCCAACCAGTGCATCTGAAGTTTTCCCGGAAACTTCTGAAACTTGCTATCGTATAGGAGAACCTTACCTCCAACTTGGAACATTTTTCTCTTGATGTGGCGATCATGCCACGCCTTCTGCCTGTCCTTCTGAACCTTTTGATGAAACTCGGCAAGGAACCTGGCCTCATCAAGTTCTTGTAATTCGTGTAGGTGTTCCTGTATTGATTCCTCCTTCGAGAACTTTAGGGATGTGGTGATCAGAAGACTTGATATGGTGAACTCAGCGGGAATCACAGCTTCACGGCCATACACCAGCTAGAACAGTGTTTGATTGGTCAAATGCTTCCCTGTTGTTTGATAATCCCACAGTGCTGCTAGAAACCGTTCGTCCTAATCATCTCGCTTGGCCTCGCAAATCTTCGTCAAACCGTTTTCGAGGATTTTGTTGAACGCTTCAACACTGCCATTGGCCTGCGGGTGGTACGGGATGCTTTTGTGATGTTGGATCATGAAGGTGTCCAGCAGTGATTTGATCGTTTCATTAATGAAGTGCGTACCTTGATCACTGGTTAAGCTCCGTGGGCAGCCAAACCTACTGATGATGTATTCAAAGATGAACATGGCTGCCGTATTTGCTGTATAGTCCCATACCGTCGCTACCTCAGCCCACCTGGTGAGATAGTCTGTGGCGATGATGATGTACCGGGCCTTGGAATGCATAGCTACCGGGGCTATGGGGTTGATGAAGTCAACAGATGATTTCTCAAATGGCCGCAACACGTTCACCGGGTATAGTGGTAGCTCGTCTCTATGAGAGGGCCTCCTTGTTCTCTGACAAACATCGCATTTCTTGACAAATGATTTACTATCAGCATGGACTGTCGGCCACCATAGTCCAGCTTGTAGCACTTTCCTGGCAGTGGGTTTCGCCCCCACGTGTCCTCCTGCAATGCTGCTATGGCACTCCCACAGCATGGCTTCGCATTCATGGTCGAGGACACACCTTCGCAGAATCTCATCAAGGCCCAATTTATACAACTGCCCCGCAATCAGTTGATATTCAGCGGCGCAGACAACCAGGTGTCGTTTCTGGATAGGAGTGTAGTGCTGAGGGCACTACCCTATGGTTAGGTAAGTTTCGATGTCGGCCAAGTAATCTGGTATGGATTCTACTTGGAAAAGATCAGCATCAGGTAGTTGATCATCGAGAGAGCCCTCGTTCTCCCCCATCTCCAACCTGGATAAGTGATCGGGCCCGACGTTCAACCTCTCGGGCTTGTCAATCACGTCAAAGGTGACTTCTTGAAAGAGTAAAAGCCATCAGCATATCTGTCCTTCCAAAACTGGCTTATTGACTAGGTACTTCAATGCGGAGTGATCAGTAAAGAACTTAAACTTACCTCCTAGGAGATAGTGGCAGAACTTCTGAAGCGAGTACACCATTACGAGGGCCTCCCTCTCCGTGGTGGTGTAATTCCGCTCTGCATTGGACAGTTTGCGGCTGGAAAAGTAGACTGGGTGGTCAACTGTCGTCTCCCCTGGTTGCCCCAAGACAGCCCCAAGCACAATACCGGAAGCATCGATATGCACATGGAACTGCTTATCCCAATCTAGATGGACCAGAATGGGAATTGTTGCTAGCTTCTCCTTGAGAGTGTCAAGGGCCAACTTGCAGTCATCCGTCCACTGGAACACCTCTGACTTCCATAGTAACTTTTCCAAAGGAGCAGTGATCTTCACCTAGTTCCTGATGAATCGTCTGTAATAACCCGTGTGCCCTAGCAGTGACCTCAACTGCTTCACCGTTTTTCAGGGCTTCCATGTGGACGATAACTGCTACCTTGGCGGGGTCGATGCAAACCCCTTTCCTGCACACCACATGTCCTAGGAGCGTTCCGAAGGGAACTGCGAAGAAGCATTTCTTCAGGTTCAAGTAAATTTGCAATTGTCGACACCGATCAAACATAATGCTAGCAGGGTGGCGTGGTCTTTCAGCAAACTGTAGACGGTCCAATCATCCATGTAGACTTACAGGAATTTATGAATGTATTCCCAGAAAGTAGCTATGACAATCCTGGAAAACACAGCGGGGGCGTTCTTCAACCCAAACGGCATCACGTGATATGAAAAAGACCCCCACTCGGTGGTGAACGTCGTTTTCATTTTTTCCTCTTCCGCAATGTGCACCTGATGGTAGCCTAAGAATCCATTAGTGAAGGAGTAGGCCTCATTTCCCGCAACATTGTCTAATACTTCGTCGCTGAATGGGGTGGGAAATGGGTCATGGATGTAGGAGTTGTTCAAACTTTGGTAATCCACACAGATGCATATTTCTGACTTGTCCTTCTTCTTTTGAATGACGATGGGACTCACCCACTCTACTTATTCCACAAGGAATATTAGACCTGCCGTCAGCATTTTATCGATCTCCAGCTTGATTTTTTCCTTGATCTGCGGGTTCAATCGGTAAGGTCGATGCTTCACGGGCCTGGTGTCCAGTCTCAGCACAATTTTCATTTCTCCGAGGTCCCCTTTGATGCCTTTCAAATCCGCAACCGATGAAGGGAATAGGTCTTCGTATTCCTAGAGGAGGCTGAAAATTTCCTTTGTCATCTCCTCATCCCTGTAGTCCCCAACTGTATCCAGTTTGGGTTTTTCCTCCATGCCAATGTTTAGCTTCTTTGTCTTCAGCGGAAGTAGATGGACTCCTTCAATGGTAGGCTCTTCTTTGATGTTCCGCTCGCCTTCCGTCTCTTCAAAGTATAGGTGCCTCAGGTCCTCCAAACTGTCACCATTTGGCTCGCTATCGATCCGTTGGCAATCCAACTTACGTCTGCCATCAGGATTCAGTACTAATGGCCTCCCTTCAGTGCCCGGATCGTGGAAAAATAGTACCCTTTTTATGGCCTATAATGCTTGGGACACCAGCTCTATCTTCCCTTCGAATGAAAAGCACTTAAAAAACTTGTTCGTGACCTCCTGCCAAGAACTGGTCCCTCTCTTTCTTTCTTCTTCTAAGCACCAAGCATGTGGGATGGTATCCAGGGAGTGGACAAACCGATGTACCCACAACTCCTCCAGGTACCCTATGCTTCACCACTGCTCCTGACAAGTTTTCAAGTGGGCTCTCGGATCATAATTTCCTTGGTACCTTTGCTTGCTCCGAGGCCCCTCGTCTTCCTTGAACCGTGCCCTCAAAGTCTCCACCACAAAACTCCACTGCGACAGGGAGTTGCGGTGATTTTTCCACCACTTGGTTGATGTGGAATAGATTTCTATGTCTAGGAGTGATATCCTATTTTCCTCCAATACCTAGTCTTCCACCTTTGCAATGAAGGTATTTACTGTGTGCATGTTGGACCAGGTGGGGTACTCCCTTATCTCAACTCCAATCAAATGGACTCTGGAAATATGGGCACATCTCCTCGTGTTGGTCTCATACCCACCTTGTTGCCAGTCCTCCCAGGCTAGTTTCGACCCCAGCTCCGAGCTCTGGACACTGCGCCAGCTTACGTAGTTGATTGTTTTTGGGTTAATATAATCCTCTCGCTTCCCTACTATCAGCTGATAGAGGTTTTCCAACATCTGAGCATCCTCCCTAGTATCCATAGTTTCTGTATATCTCGGACCTTGATACGGGTAGAAAGGCTGAGTGACTCGGACCTCTCCGTCTTCAAAAATCATCAGCTCCTTTTTGAGGTCGATGATGACGTAGTTTTCAAAAGCCCAGACGATTCCTAGAAATGCATGGTAGGGATCTTTGTCTCCCATAATATCAATGACCTCAAAGTCTGTGTAAGTCTTTACCCCTGTGATGCCGACCTCAACATCTTTGAGTCGGCCGATCGGCATAATGTAGTACTGGTTTTCCATCCTAAGCTGGATTGGCGAGTAAGTCAATCGTCGCCACCCAAGGGCCTCCCACGTCTTCCGAGGCAGAATATTGACGTCAGATCCCAAGTCGAGCATGGTGTCTCTGATATGAAATCCCGCAACCTGTGTGTTGAGCCAGAACTCTTTTCCCGTTCGTCGTTTGTTCTGCTTGACCCGCTGTACATATTGGGTTGTTGTGTTCGAGGATTCCCTCGGCCCTGTGTTCCCCTGCAATACATCTTCCAGGGTATGCTTGAGTTGTTCTCACATTGAAGCATTGTCAACAATTTTGAGGAATAGGTGGAGCCATTCCTCAATCAGAGTCCTCGTAGCACTCTGTTCTCCGATATCGGTCTTCATGGGTACCTCAATACCTTTGTCTCCCCCCAGCTGGGCAAAGGTCTCTACTGCCTCCTGGAAATATTTCTTCTGCGCTTCCAGCCTGATTAGTTGTTTCGGGGATGCGGGCCTGAACACTCGTATCGGCTCCTTTTCGCTAGTGTCATCCCTCGTCTTCTTTCCTCCTCACGTCACGATGGCTACGTTCTACATGGCTGGAGTCGTTGTCCCTTGAGGTTCTGCGTTTACCAAATTCGTGCCCCTCTGCCTTGCTCGTTCCTCCCACTTCTTGATAAGTTCAGGGCAGTCCTCTGTCGCGTGGGTGTTCACGCGACACTGGGAACACCACGGTCTTCTGGGTATGGGGCATTCACGGGCCACATGACCCTCGTGATCACAGTGTATCATTTCAGTGGGCCCCGTCCCCCTGTGCGGCCTCCGCGCATACTGCCTCCTTTGCCTCTGGGAGCCTTATTCACCCTGTAGGAGGGTCGGTCCAATCGGTCTGCCAGTGCGTTGAGAGCTCTGCACTGCTCATTTTTGTGAGTTTTGGAAGCACAAAACTCACAGTATACATTGTTCGGAACATTGGAGTACTTCTGAAAAATCGGGCACGTCCGAGGTTGATGACCCACCATCTGGCGAATTTCACAATAATCTGTTGCGGCTTGGGTTGGTTGAGGCGGGAACCCTGAATATGGTTTTTGCGGTAGATAGACCCCTTGCAGGTTTATCGGCATGCCTCCCTCGATAGGGGGAGTCCCCTGTACTGCCGCTACTCAGGGCCCCACACCCGGGCTACACAGTCGAGGACACTCAGTTTCCACGTGCCCTTCGACCAAGTAGTGTGTGCACCAAACATTCGGCCTGGCTGTTCTTATAGGCTGCATCTCCTTAAGTTTTTTGGTAAAATTGGCAATCTAATGTTGCAGTCCCAGTAGGGAGGGGTCCTGTGGGGCCGGCCCTCCCCTATATTCCTGAGGGTAGCCCACCATTGCCTCTATCTTCATAGCCTATTCCAAATCATCCTGCAAGTTGTTGATATTTTTTTGGGTGAGGGGGGTTCGTGTCAAGGGAAGCATAGCCTTGATGAACCAGTCCCTCTGATGGTTTGGGTCGATCGGGTAGCTGAGTTTCCCAATCGCATCTTTGAACCTGCGCATCAGCTCCCACGCAGTCTCTCCTTCTCTCTGCTTGATCTCCCATAGTTCGGACAAACCTTGTTGGTCTATTTGGGGAAGCTTAAATTCTCAGAAAAAATCCCCTTGACGTCTGCAATTGCTGGATTCGGGTGGGCCTCTCACTTTATGAACTAGTGTAATGCCCTTTCTCTTAGCGTGTTTTGGAATTATATTAGCTTTCCTGCATCTAGTGTCTATCGAGCCCTCCATATGGCTTCACAAAGGTACCATTGTTGTTCCACATCGTCGTTACCCCGCCCAGAAAATTCGAGGTACCGAGTGAATGACCCCGCCATATTCACTTGCAGTGTGACTAGAATGAACCCTCTGGGTCATGGTTGTGTAATTATACCACTAGTAATTGTTATACTACCAATAATGCTGCTATTAGCATGCATCGCTGCTGATAATGGACTATTATGCAATTGACTCAACTCTTGTAACTTAACGAAAATATCACTTAAAGGTTTATAGAGTACCAGGGGAAGGTAGGGATCCTTGCCATTCAAACTTTGGGAAGTAGGAATACCTGGAGATATGAATTTCGTCCGTTCTTGGAATAACCACTGCATCGCGACGTACTGCTCGCCATCGGAACCTTCTTCGGGCCGCACATCTGCATCGTCTTCATTAGACATCGTCTCCCTCTTCCTCCTGGCTGGGCTCCCATGCACCCACCGCACTCCCACAACGGTCCCTTCCATCTCCTAGGGACCCACCTGGCCTTCCATATCCACTATCCTCTAAGGCGCCTCCTCTTGATCCTTACTATTACTCCCTCGTCGTTTTAACTCCCGCATCACCCTTTCTCGCCACTTGTCGGCGATCTACGCCCTCCAACGTGCACATCGCTCCCTCAACCTCCTTGTGGTCTCAGCATCCATTCCCCCACTGCCTCGCTTCATATTTCACGTAGTATTTTTCCCTCAAGCTTTTCCCCCAGCACTGGAGGTTTACACTTCCATGCTCGATTTCTAGAATTCCATCAGCCCGTCGTCCATCATCAGGGCCTTAATCCACAATAGAATTTCCTTAAGCAGCTTCCCTCTTAGCCCAGATCGAAAGATAGCCTTAGCTTTAGAGAAGGACTGGTAGCATTCTGCAACAAACTCTACAATATACCCGTCCAAGGTAGACTCTACCCAGAAATCTATAGCGCGGGTCAACTCAGTATCCAGTCGATGCAGGGCCATCAGATCTCTATGCACCCACTTGTGGTTGATCTTCCATGATTTTTCCTTAGTCACCTTGGTCTGCAACCTCCGCAACCAATTATAGAGGTCGCTAGGGAATTTTTCCTAGAGGATCTCGTAGGTATCACTAGCGGAATCCAAGAAAAGGACTAGATCCTTGAGCACCTTCTCCTTTTGATTCGTTAGCTCCGCTTGCTGAGCTATAAACTGGTCCAGGTGGTTATCCCACCATCTCTGTATTTCTCCTTCGAAGATCCTTGATACCATGATCTATTTCCCCTAATGAAGTTTAGGGTATTGGCAATGGAACCATTTGTTGGCGAGAAAACAAGTCTCGCAGGAAAGACCTAGGTTCAGGGATTGGGGCCAACAAAGGAGTCTGATGTAGTCTAGAACCACGCCGGCATTTTCACCTTACTCCGGAGAGCAGAGAGTTTCACCCTAGGCGTGCCACGACCACATGCAGAAATGGAACAGATCGGTAGTGCCGGATGGATCCACAACTCAAATTTAACATGGAATCATTTGCATACATGACATCATACATAGAAGAGCGTCTCAGAACATTGTGCAGATACTAAGAAAATAAAATTTTAAGGCACCACAGACATCATGCATGCATGTAACTCATATAATAAGACAGCAACCTACAAGTATATTAATAACCTTTAGCTGGATCCACAGTTACATCGCTCAACAAGAAGAGCTTACATTTCTGTTACAAACGTCCCACGGGACAGAGAGATCGATAATACAGCCATGATAGATCAATAGAATCCTAGGAACTACAAGGATATCGAGCTCAGGACAGAGCTCTTCTGCAGGGTCAGCTCGATCCTCCCCAATCCCTCTGTATCTGTGCATGATCTCCTTTTCGGCTGGGTGACGGCCTATTTATTCACCCGCCATCGCAACTGCTAGTTCCTCTCGTGTTCTTCTTTAGCTGCTTTCGGCTTCTTTCTATTTCCTATGAGTTCCACTATATGTTCTCTTCCGTATCTTCTCTTCGTCAGCCTCATCAGTTATCTCATGTTCTTCCACAACCTTGGTGGCTCCGCTACCTACCGTTGTTGCGCCTTCCATGTGTCAATCCGCAACCCAAAATCTGTTCTTTATTCAAAATTCAAAACAAGGGCCCCAACACTTTCGAAGATAGAGTAAGGACTGAGTGAAACAACCAAGTGAATATCAGACCAAGGTCAGAATGGTAGGAAAATGAGAGAGATGCAAGTTGTTGGAAATAACGGAAATTTCATGCCACTTCCGATTGATTAGGAACATATACTTTGACAGATTTTGAGTGCACAGTCTGAGGGGAGTTATCAACAGCACCAAGTTGTGATGGCTCATGCAAAAATAGGTGTTACATAGATGGTGCCATAAAGAGCATAGCTTAACCAATGAATGGGTGTGCTAAGAAATGAAAACTTTCAAGTGCACAAATATTTCATTCTTTTGATGGACTTCTCCAGACAAGACCAGACTAGCGCTATTCAAGGAAGCTCACACAAGCTTGGCAGGGAATGGAAACACGCCATCATCATCATCATTATTATTATTATTATTACCTAACACATAACACATAACCTGATAGTGAGGAAGAAGAATACCATACAGCATGGCTCCTATACTATGTAGAAACATGCACAATAGATGAAGGATAAACGTGAGTTACTTATGTTATTCACATCATATACATTTTATAATACATTGGAGTGACTATTGGATTCCATATTCCAAATTCTTTTGGACTCCCTTTAATTGTCCAACTCCCACACCTTAACCTTAGCTGATTAGGTGTCCAACAATTTATTTGATATGTTTTTAAATAGTAATGAGTAGTTAATTTATATATATATATATATATATATATATATATATATATATATATATATATATATATATATATATATATATATTATTTTTTTATGTTTTCAATGTTTTCAAATAGTAATGAGTAGCTAAAAAAGTAATTGGTTGGGGTGTGGATTTTAGTGTTTAAAATAAAATTAGGTTTTGGAAATAATTTGATTAATTATTTTAAAGTACTCAAATTTAAATTGACTCAATTTTAGCAAGTAATTTGTGTTAATGAAGTTGAATTTCTTATTAAGTATTCACTTTTGAAGTTAATCAATTGCAATATTGATTTATTTAATTCTTCTATATACACTCTTTTGTATTTAATGCTTTTAAGTATGAGTAAACATTATGTACTAAGTAGTAGTGTATTTTATGTTGTTAGTATGTTTTACAACTTAATAACATAAAAAGTTGTGTGTATTAATTATTTTGGGAATAAATGAATGCAATATTGGATAAGTGTAATATATTTAGATAGGTGTGTTTTTAAAGTGTTTTTTTTCTTGGTACCAAAGAAATCAACAATTATGTTGGGTTTGTACTTGCGCGACATGGGGTTGGGGTTGATTCTAGCTGCTACTACTATATCTCTGGGACCTACAACAACCCTCCTCTTCATAGTCCAAGTTACTTGTGGGGGATTTGAACCTTGGATCTAGGTCAAGCTCATACTCTCATGACACAAGGTCGATTCTGTTCGCTACCATTATACCTATGGGGAATATGATAGTCCTCCTCTCTGAAGACCAGGGTACTTGGTGATCACCAACAATTAAATTTTCCCCCTGGGATAGGGCATGTCTATTTTGAAAGAATAGGGTTTTCAAAATTTTAATTTAGCTATCAACATTTATTAGGTGGATGGTAGGGATTTGACTTCCATGGAATATTCTAAAATATTCTTATTAGTGTTATAAATCAAAGGTTAATATTTATCGCAAAAGTATTTGTATTTTTCTATCATTTTAATTAAACTGATTAATTAAAATCAACACTCCCTCTTAGCGAGGAATGCACCCTAGAAAATATGCCCTTATGCACACTGTTATGACTCTGTAGCATCTTTTCGTTGTTGATGTCTAACATGTTGTCCACCAACTATTGTGTTTTTGCTACATTGTACTGCTGCTGACTGCCATGATCAACACAGCATCCATACTGCAACTCCCTCTCAAATTATGCATTTGTTGCTAACACTGTCACTGCTAAATATGCACTACAACTTAGTTGCTGAGGGAAGCAACTGAAAAACATCCAAAAATATTAAAAAGTGTTCAGGATGCATCTCAATGTTGAAACTATGAATGATGTTAGTCACACTTTGTCCCTCTAAACCACTACGGTGTTGCTACTCTGCATTACGTCCCTCTGCTTTGTTGCAACTCTGTTATGCACTGATTAAGATTTTTGCGCTACTAATCATTTCATCTGTCGTTTCTGCACTCCTCTCCACCAACTAAAAACTCATCCAAACTGCCTTTTTAATCTTTGGCACTTGTAGCAAGGTCATGATCCAAGAGGTGGACTCCTCAAGGATCTTTCCCAACTGAATTTCTTGCGAACTTACAGCTCAATGTCGCCCCATCTCCCTCCTAGAGATGCATAGGTGTTACATAGTAATTTGTCACCATGCTCATTCTCTCATCCTTGATCCTAAAATTCCCCCTAACAGATCTTGTGCAATGTTTCCACCATGAATAAATATGTTAAGACATCCCCTAAAGATTCAAAGAAAATTTCCTTGGAATATTACTGAAGAAAATTGGTCAAACCCCTAGTTTCCTAGGTCAATGCTTTTCTTGGTGTCATGCTCGTGCTGATGTCATATTCACATTTCTGGCTCCGCACTGCCAGCTCCCTTATTTCTTGGAAAACTGCGATGATCCCTTTCTAGAAGTGTTTCCTCAAATGAAGGAGAAGCTTTGACCTCTAGAAGTTCCAGGGCAGCGAGTTGGTTGTTAAACAGTGGTGTTAGAGTCGAGCTCTCTTATTTTAGAGCTTTGATTTCATCCATGGGGATTTGTCCCTTAGAAAGTGAAAGTGGGCCTTCCTCCTCCTTTCATGGGCTCCCAACCTCTTCTCCCTTCCTATAAATTCATATCCCTCATACCAATAATGTTAGCTTGGTTGGTCAAGGTCAGGCTATTCTGAACTCTCATTCCCTTTGCATCCTCCCATTGTGATAATTCCTAAGTGTTCGAGAGAAGGAATGACTTAGAGCTATGGTGAAGGACTCAGATTTTCACCAAAGGAGGCCTCCAACATCAAGGCATGGGTTGTAAGCTCTTCCTTTTATATTTATCAATAAAACATCTAATTTTTTCTTTCTATATTTGTCTAATTGTTTATGCAAATATTTTGGTACTCCTTGATCTGCTAGATAGCTAATGTTTATGATTATTATGCATTGCATTACATTTTTTGTTTCCTCTTGATCATTCATGGGTATTCATTTTCCATGAATAGTAGAGAGCAAGCCTAAAAGGATCGTGGATCAAGGTCATCATCAACGAATTCAAACTTAGCGTTTGGAAAAAGATACTTCTATCTCTTTTCTTATCGCATTGTGAATGTTAGTTAAGACAGCTTTGCATCAGAAAGTATCTCGTGTTGGTAGACTCATTCTAGGGCTAGAGATATCACCTATGTCTACAGAGGGGATTTATCTTGACAATAGAATTGGTGACTCCACTGGGGAGTTCCTTTTTCGTAAATTTTTACGAAGCCCGAAAAAGAGATAAAATACAACTCGTTTACATCAAGAATAATCACCAATAGCGTGAAAGTCTTGTCACTGCACAAAAATAGCAAACATCACTGATATCGAGGAAAAATAATAAAACAATGGCGAAATTTTTTCAAAAATATATAAATAGACCAAAAAGTAAATTCATTTTCACCTTTCTATTTTTAGAGGATCTTTTTATCCATTTTCCCTCCAAACTTGAAATCAATGGTGTGGCAGATCCAAGACACAATTCATCGATCCGTCAGCATTCGGTAAGAGCTCTAAGCTTCCTCTTCATTTTAATTGCATTCATGTATCATTTAGTTTTAGAAATTGGGAAATGTGGGGGGAAGGATTTAAAACCTCAAAATTGCTTGCGACTAGCACGATTTCAAGCTATCAGGGTCATGTTGGTCGTGTTTAGCCTGTTAGGGAAGTGCACCACCAGCACCGAATTAATTCAGATAGTCGCGCTAGCCGCGAGGAGGATTTTGAAACAATAAATCTGCCCATATCTATGGATAAGTTCCAAAATTACTCCAGTGAAAGCTCCTAAAATTCCTTTTAAATATGTTTTACAGGTGTTTTCCTTAGATATTTTGATTGAATGGAAAGAATGAGGCCACTAGGTGGAAGACCACCAAGCACTGCACGACCAAAATTTCTTAAATGCATTGCACGATTGTGGCTTGTTGAAATTCTTCCAAACAACAGGGTTGCGAGCTTAGTTGGAGTTGCTCCAATATTTGATTGGTCTATAGGATGTGGATCGACAAATATTTGTCATCGGGGACCAAGAATTGGAATTAGATGTGATGGACATCTATTTCATTACAGGTTTTTCCAGGAGAGGGGAGAGAATCCAACTCTCCAAAGCCCGTGCAGGCGGTGAGAGTACCAGTATGCTCATCCAAATACACTTTCTTGAGGCTCAAAAAACTGAGAGCAGGAAGATATATATTTCTTCTATCAGGGTGCTTCCTTTGCGCACAATTCTTCACTGCATAAATAGAGTGGCAGGAGTCGAGGCATTGAATGAGGCAACGAAATCTCACTTCCAGAATGCGGTGGACTATCTGGCCCCACCTATGTTTAACTAGTGCAAGGGGCTACTGGACAATATGAAGAGTCATTTGACCAAGTGCAAGATAGGGTGGCTAAAACAATTGGGGTATGTGTCCATTCTAGTGGCCTTCTTCTTAGAGAGATTACCATTGTTTCAGTACCAACGGTTGGAGATCCATGATCCAGCCCCAAGGGACCCAAGGCTGATGACATGGTGTGAGATCATACCCCAATAGGGTGGGGGCCAATAGATTCATTTTACGACAACCTTTTTTATTTGGTTGCATCATCAACTCATCGTGGTTGGGGACTTTGCATATGTCGGCGTCGACTTCATAGGAGATCTGGATCTTCCTATTCCACCGGGCACACAGTGGACTAATGTAGGTAAAAAAAAAAAAAATTACATTTTTTACTTTTTGAATGTTTTTGTTATGTATTCTAAAACGTAAACTTATGATGGTTTTATAGATATGGGTCCTCAGAGACCACCCGGTATGTCGTCGATTGTGCAGAGGGTAGCCTGCCCAGTAGAGGATGATCCTTATGAGGAGGGAGCAGATACACTAGCCGAGTTAGAGCGGAATCTAGTTGGCCTTATGAGAGGCATCCCAGAGTATCCTACTTTTGATGAGATTCCTCTGTGCCTCTAGAGGCATACAGTCGGGGTTCTGAGCAGACTACGTCGATTACTCTGGCGAGTCATTCGAGCAGTCACCTGCTACCATGAGCACCATGTGGGTGGATAGAAGCCCTGTTTTTACATTTTTGTACTTAAGTAGGCTCAGAGAGCCATTTTTGTAATAGTACACATATTTTTTGAGATTTTGGATGTAACACACTTAACAGACCTGATATATATATATATATATATATATATATATATATATATATATATATATATATATATATATATATATGCATGTTTCTATAGCTACTTGTGTATCAGAATGATGTCTTGGTTTTTACATATTACGCAAATGTTTATCTAATACATGAATTGCTAATGTATATGTTAATGTGTTTAAACATCTTGGAATATGTTGGTATGCGATAAAATAAAAACTTCTTTCAAATAATCGAACACACAAATATGTATGCAAAATTTGAGGATTTCGCATAGAATAATGGTCATTTAATTGTAACACAACAAGTTGTGGGTCTAACTTAACAACCAAATCCTTGATCCTGATATCAATGGCATTCGACAATAGCTCAATTACTACACTATATTCGGCAATATTGTTAGTTGTTCGACCCAAAAAAATACCTTCCAAATTAATCAACTCGCCATCAGGGGCAAAGAGTGCCCATGTTGTGGAGGACAAGTTCATTATGCTATGGCAAGTTCCATAAGCAAAACTGACGTAATGATTCGAAGACATATGCAAACCAAGTGGAACACAGAGCGGAGGAAACATGTTTGCAAAGCAAACAATCGCACCAAAAATCCAATCAAACCACACTAAAATCCTTAAAATCCCCTAAAGAATTGGTATCGCACTTTCTCTATGCATTCCCTGCGGTACCGCACCTAAATCTCAGCCTGCATGCGGAACCATACCGCACTTTCTTTGTGTAATGGGTGCTGACCTCTGTAAAACATAAAAAGGCGAGAAAATGAAGATTAAAAAGTGAATTCCAGGTGAATTCTAGAAGATTCTAGACGGGAATTTTCGGAATGGATACGCTTTGAAGCTGGTTCATGCATCCCTCTCTTAATGGAGCTAACCCCTTGATGTAAGGAACTTATCCCTTTGAAGGAGGATTCTATCCCTTCATATTTGGAACTAGAAACCTCCTCTCTTTCACTATAAAAAGAGGCCTTGGGTAGCCTCAAAGGGAGCTCAAGCTGATGAGATTTGAATTTAAATGCTGTTGAGATTTAGACTTGAGTAACTTAAGACTTTCTGTGAGGTTAAATCACTTATCCTCATTTGTCTTAGTTCAAAGAGTGCAATGCTTGTCAGAGTAAAGGAGATTCCTGCTTCGGACCCCGGGAGGACCTGTACAACATCAAGGCACAGGTTGTAAATGTTTTCTATCTTTAAAGTTAATACAAATATACTCATTTCTCTCATTAAACTGTCAATTTGTGGTTTATTTCATAAATTCCTTGATCATTATGATAAGTATGATTTATGATAATGTCTATACAGGTGCTGCTTAATCTTTTTCCTTGTTTGTGATTGCAGATATACAAAGGACGTTCTTTCAGTGCACGGGAAGGACTTCAACAAAATCAAGTAAGCAAGCAAAGCGTTGGACATAAGGTAGGCCTTGCACCCGTATAGTGTTTTTTATAAATTGCATATGCTTAGAGAGAGATTAGTATAATTGGTTGTTTGTTGCTAGTTACCTTTTGTACTAGAGAGATCGGTCTTGTCCGCAAGACGGATTAATCTACACAACAAAATGGCGACTCCACTGGGGAAGAAATTTTGTTTGTTCTTGGTTCTCTTTGATTTTTGACTTGAGAAAAGGTTTCTTTTTCTGGTTTTTGATTGATTCACATCTGTCTGGGTGCTTTAAATTTTTTCTGTTTTTGAAAAGTTAGAAGTTTTTTGGATTTTTCTATCATTTTTGCTAGGACCGCACTCTGCATAACTGTTACAGTGCGGGCAGTTTCGCACGTTCTTTATAAGATACAGTGCGGGACCGCACCTGTTAACACTGCTTACATGCGGACCCTGTAAAAATTTTGAAAAATATCTAGGTTTCTTTTTCTGGTTAATTTTTAGATCTTTGGTTTCTGCCCAGACTGGTTATTGTGTCTATCAAGAATTCATTGTTTATGAACTCCAACAGTGTCAGTGTTTTGAATGATTTTCTAGAAGTTTTGCCGATTGGATTATTTTTCTTGTTTGGTCTTTGTAGTGATTCAAATTTTTGACAATCTGTAGTATCTCAGATCACATAAGATCTCTTTTTGTCTATTGAATCCGACCTCATTGTGAAAACATCCTAGTTTGAGAAATTAAGCCTTTTTGATTTCTTTGCAAATCTTCGAAAAGAACTTGTTTGAAAAGTTTTGAATTTCATTTATTCTTTGAGTGTTTTGGAAAACATATTTTGAGTGTTTTTAATCTGATTGATAGATTCTTAGTTTGCTGAATAACTAAGAGAAACATTCATAAAAAAAAAAAACTCTAAAAAGCTTTGACTCAATTTAGATTAGTTTTTTAAGATTAGTCTTCATAGTTTTGAATAGTTTTAATTTTTGTAGATTTCTTTCGAAAGAGAATTGTTTTGTAGCTTCTTGTTTGGAAAAGAAAATAGTTTTTCTTGTAAGCTTTGATAGTTTAACAAAAGACAAAAGAGTTTCTTTCACTTAGTTTTCATGTTTGAAGAAGAAATTTGAAAGTTGCATTCTCTAACTCTTCTTTAGATAGAAAATTCATTGAAAGAAAAAAGAATTGAATATCATCATAGGTGCATTTTAGTGTTTTTGGAGGTCGAGTCTTCACATCATACAAAGTTTCATTTCCACGCCCATTTGAATTAAGAAACAGCTCTTAAAAGTAACGCTTAAATAAAATTCATCTAGTAATCTTTTTATTTTTAGGGCTCTCATCACCAACATAGCTTAGGCTAGTATCTTGGAGTAGGGAGTAATTAACTCTCCAAGGTAGATAAAACAAACAAGTAGATATATCTTGCGGTAGGAAGAATTCCAGCTGTTGCATGTATGCTCTGGGAAGCTCCTCTTAAAGGAGTTAAGCACGAGATCATATCTGAACCAGTGGGGTAATCAATCCTTCCTCATTGGGAACGATAGAAGATATACACGTATTAAAAACGGTAAACCTCGGATAGACCATTGTCGAGGAGCCAGGGGTCACTTGTCAGTAAACCTTGGATTTTGTTCAAGGAGCCTTCAAGGGGATTGAGCTTTGTTACTCTGCCCTTGCGTGTGTATCGGATCGTAGACTGTTCCCCCAGGTATATTTGTTTCAGTTGGTAACCTTAGAGGCCATAATCTTTAGGATTCTTTCCTAAGGTGACGGTGGAGGGAAGATCCCACTGTACCTGGAACAGACGTCAACTAGACTCACTTGGACTCTCTGGGGGGTTCTCTTCACTCGAGATGGTTATGTGAAGAAACTTGTGCCAGTCTGTTTCATTAAGCAGGTTGTCGGGGTAACTGTTCCAACCGCCCTTTTCGTGTTAAACTCTACTAAGTTGGATTTCATCACCAACTAGTGATTTTAGTACGGAAAGTTACTTGTTTGTGTGTGGTTTGAACTCTTAGATTTTTAAGCGTATGATTCAATTGTTTGTTTCTTAGAGACTTTAGGTGTTTTCATTGAAATTTTTCTTTGTTTGCGTGTGATTAGATAATTTTTCATCGTGGCGGAATTGCCAAGACAATCCCGGAGAATACAAGGGAAACCCCCTGAATTTACACCAGGTCATTTAGAAGGGCTTCGGGCTCTGGTACCACACGGTAGCTGTAGAATTAGATCAACAGAAGCTGAAAGCTCTGCTATTGTGATACATCCCGATCATCAAATTCCCACAACAGAATATATTCAAGAACCGATTTCAGTTTCTGAAGTCACTGAAAATATTTCTCCTACAGGAGAATTATCTGACGAACCTGAAATCTCTGAGCCTGAAACTGAATCTTCTGTGTTAGAAACATCTTCAAGATTTATCTCACCAACTTCTAGCGATCTAGGTTCACCAAGGGTTAGAAATATCATTACTGAAAATCTTCCTTCTGGACTAATTTCTATAGAAGAACTTACTAATCCAGACGAAGACATATCTCTTCCCAACTCCCCTCAATCGTTAAATCTTAGGGAGCGTGAATCCATTTTCTACAGCCCTATTCGAACTAATCCCTGGTATCTTTCTTTAACTGATTTTTTAGAGAATCTGGGTCTTACTTTTTATCCACCTCGAGCTCCATTCCATCCTACACCCAGAGGTTACTATCCGTCATCTATTATGGCGGGAGAGTCGTCCATGTTTTCGCAAACGCCTGAATATTTTTTACATGGTGGTCCTTCTGTTCCTGCGGGATATCAGTCTTTGTCTGGTACTTTCTCAGGAGCAACTCCTCAACCTATCGAAAATGTGTTATCATCTGGTCTTGGTGGACTTAAAATTGAAACGTCGAACGCAGAGCAAGTTTTCATGATGTCTGGTAATATTCCTAATCCTCAAGCTCAAGGCAATCAGTTTCCTTCTGGGGGTCAACCTCAGGGAATTCAGTTACCACTTGGGGGGCAACCTCAGGGTGGACAATTACCGCCTGGGGGGCAACCCCAAGGTAGTCAGTTACCACCTGGGGCTCAACCTCAAGGTAGCTTTTTCTCAGGACAAACTGTGGATCAATATTATTTTGGGGGGCAGCCCCAAGGACAGTACATACCTCAAGGTTACCAACCCCAATGACAGTACATACCTCAAGGTTACCAACCCCAAGGACAGTACATTCCTCAAGGTCAACCCCAAACTCAATATGCTCCTCAGGGTCCTCAACAACCCCAGCTTCAGTACGTGCCTCAAGGTTATCAACCTCAAGGGCAGTACCCAATACAAGGATACCAACAGCCTTCTGGTCAACCATCTATTCAAGGAACCAGAACTTTACCTTATTATCAACCCTACGTTCAACCAGGTTTTGGTCCTTACGTTCAACCTTCTACGGGATAGTACCACGGAATGATGGTGTGGGATCCGTCCCAATATCAACAGCCTTTGCAGCATAATGTGCAGTTACCTTATCAACCTGGTCAGCCAATGGTTTCTGGTTCAATTCAGCAGCCTGGTCAGCCAGCTATTCAAATTCCTGCACCTAGTTCAGTTCAGCAGGCTGGGCCTAGTACACCTCAGACTCCGCCCCAAACTGCTGCAACTGCTGCAACGTCTGTTCAACCTGTTACACCTATTTCTGGAGTGTCTGTAGCCCCGAGTTCGGCTATCCCTGTCTCCGGGCAAATCCCTCAAGTCTCTGTACCTCAGTCAGGGCCTACAGCTCAGACTACAGTGCAGATGCCTGCAGGACAAGCCGGGACAAGTACAGTTGTTACGAGTCAACCTCAATTTACTTATCAACCGTATCAAGGACAGCCGCAATACGGTCCCTATGTTCAGAATCCAAGCTATCAGCCATACCCTGGTTATACTTATCAACAACCTCAGTATGGTCCGATTCATTCTGGTTATCCGGGAGGTTATACAATACCCAATGCTAATCCGATTCCTAGTTATCCTGGGTATCCGCCTCCTGGATCTGCTTTGGCTTCTCAAGGTTTTCGTGACCCTAACCGTTAGTTACCGTTCATCGCAACTTTGGACTTACCAGATTTGACGCGCCTTACTAATGATCCTATTTTCTATTATCAGAACTGGCCGTCAATGCCTCATAAGTTGCCCAGTGATATACCGAAATTTGAAGGTAAGTCAGGAGAGGATCCATCAAATCATGTGATGACTTATCACTTTTGGTGTGCATCTAATTCTATTATTGATGATTCGATTCGCTTACGTCTTTTCCAAAGGACACTCATAGGTCTTGCAGCCAAATGGTACATTGAGTTGCCACGAGGCTCGTTTCATAATTTCAGTCAGTTAGCAACATCTTTCTTAACTCATTTCCAGTTTCCTGTCAGATACGACAATGGCACAGAATTATTAACTTCACTAAAACAATCTACGTCCACGTATATTTCTGATCATATTCATGAGTGGCGACGTAGACGGCGATTGGTGAAGGTCTATATTCCGGATCAAATTTTGGCAGAGTGGTTTGTAAAATCATTACTGCCTAAGATCACTGAAGATGTAGCTAAGGCTAGTGTCGTTACTGAAGAGCAAGTAATTGCTCAGGCTCAGTACCTAGACCTCGTTTATACGCAGTCAGGTACTTTACATGAAAAATTTCCGGATTTACCCAAACAAGGTCAAATTGATGCTCCTCCTTCAGGGTCTCATGCCGCTGACGGTATGATTGGTACGGTTAGTTCCAAAAGTAAGAAGAAATCTTCAAAGAATTCTTCTCCAATCATAACTTTACCTGATTCCCCGAAGGGAGAATCCTCTCAAGAAGTTTCTGCCGATATTCATGTCGTTGAAACATCTACGGCAAAATCAAAAACCGGTGGTAAAAAGAAAGGGAGAAATAAAAACAAGAAAAATTCGAAAGAGAAAACAGATAGAGAAGAATCCAATGATGAGAAACGTAAACCTCGTTATCCTTGCTTCATTTGTGAACAAGATCACTTCACGAAAGAATGCCCATATCGAGAAGAGGTTACGAAACTCATTAAAGGATCGCAACAACCTGCTGTCTTGAAGGATCCTTTTCCAGCTCAAGATAGTAAGATGATTGGTTCTTCCTCGACCACTTTAGAAGAGCCTATTATGATGATGTCTCATATAAGGGTTGCGACGCGATCGCAAGATTACGGTTCTAAGAATCCTGTTGATGGCAAAGAAGGAGAGTCTTCCAATGCCAACGCATCAAATACAACTCCTCCTGTTTCCGGTCCGCTACAGATCGAGAAACAAAATCCAGACTTGATAATCAAGCCACCTGCTAAAGGTGTTCTTCGTAAATCAGCTTTCAATCCACATGCGATAGCTGCTCAGAATTACAACATTGTTGAAGATTTAGCTATTTCTCCTTCAGCAATGTCGGCTTTGGAAGTGCTGCAGTCGTGTCCAGCACAGCGTAAATTGTTATTGTCTGCCATAGGAGCTGTTGATGTTAATGATTCTAACCTTATAATCTTCGATTTAGAAACTAGTGCACCACGTCTTCCTCATCAAATGGCTTTCCAGATTCCAGTGTTAGTCAAAAACAGTCCTATTTTTCGGACTGTGATTGATGAGGGAGCTTCAACGTGTATTATGTCGCTTCAGTGTTGGAAATCTCTTGGTTCTCCTACACTTAACCAATCTCCGATGATTCTAAAAGCTTTTGATGGTCGAGGTTTTCAACCTTATGGTATTTTGCAGGATTTACCCATAGGGGTTGAAGGGAAAATTGTTAATCTATATGTGGAAGTGGTTGATGCCCCTCTAGATTACAACCTTCTACTGGGTCGTAGTTGGTCTTATGCTATGACTGTTGTTGTCTCTTCGGTCTTTCGACTTATAAAATTTCCATATCAAGGAAGGATCGTGACAATAGATCAGTTAACTTATTTTTCGTCAGACCCAGCCTCTACAGAAACAATCCAACATGTTGGTAAAACGACTATCTCTTATAAGGATGTTGGAGTAGGTTTGATTAAAGATTCTGGTTTATTAGGAAATTTTTCCTTTCCTCCTCCTAACGTATCGTCTTCTACATCAACTATTCATATGATTTCGTCAGACACAGTTTTGACTGATGATCCTTGGATACTACCTTCGGAATCCGAGATTGACTCATTTGATGGCGTGATGCCTTTGAGTCCATTTGAAATTGCGTACCAGACTGTACAGTCTTTTTCCAACACCCTTTCAACCAAAATTGATCCAATGAATGGGATCCAAGAGGAATCACTTTCTATTTCTAGTTCAGACGCAACGACATTTCCTGAAATTGTTCATACAGACGAGCAAATTCGTGAGTTTTTGTCTGTTGATGATTTACCATGGGAAGATCTCCATCATAGGTCTTCATTCTTACCTGAATTAGATCATTTTGAAAATGATTTCGCTTCAATCTTTACTGCTGAATATGCCAAGGAACCTCAGAATCCATTGAAAAATCCTGATTCTGAGTTAAATTTAGAAAAGATATCTAGAACGGTTCCAATTGACATTTCAGTAAAACCTGGAATAATTGAAAACATTCATATAGGTGCTTGTTGTTCAGACGAAGAAATTCAGACTTATAAAGCCCTATTTCAAGAATTCCGTGACGTGTTTGCCTGGTCTTACGAAGAAATGCCAAGAATTGATCCATCGATCGTAGTACATGAAATTAAGACTTACCCGGATGCTAAACCTGTTCGTCAACGATTACGTCAAATACATCCTAGAAAAGCTGCTGCTATAAAATCTGAAGTTGAAAAATTACTTCGAGCAGGATTCATTTATCCAATTCCTTTAACAGATTGGGTATCGAATATTGTTCCTGTGACTAAAAAACAAGGAACAATACGAGTATGTATCGATTATAGAGATATTAATCGAGCGTGTCCAAAGGACAATTATCCAACTCCCTATATCGATCAGATAATCGACGATTGTGCTGGAAGTGAACTATTTTCCTTTATGGATGGTTTTTCCGGCTACAATCAAATAAACATACTCCCTGCAGATCAACCTAAAACAGCTTTCATTTGTCCATGGGGAACATTTTCCTATTGTAAACTACCTTTTGGACTTAAGAATGCTGGAGCAACTTTTCAACGGGCCATGTCTTATGCGTTTCATGACATTAAGCACATTGTTCAACCATATCTTGATGATTTACCTGCTCATTCATCACGTAGGGCCGATCATCCCACTCATTTAAGAGCAATTTTTATGAGATGTCGGCATTATCGGATAAGGTTGAATCCGCATAAATGTGTTTTCTGCGTAGAATCGGGTCGTTTACTGGGATTTTTTGTCTCAAAATCAGGCATTCGTGTTGATCCTTTGAAGGTCGAAGCTATTGTTAAATTGCCTCCTCCTTCGACATTGCGCCAACTCCAGAGTTTGCAGGGGAAAGCAAACTTTTTACGTAGATTTATTCAGAACTATGACGAGCTTGCAAAGGGTTTTACCCGGTTGTTGAAACAAGACATTCCGTTCTTTTGGGACGAGGTCGCTGATCGATCTTTTGATGCACTTAAACACGCGTTGACCCATGCACCGTTATTACATCCTCCCAACTACAACCAGGATTACTTTCTATATCTCGCTGCTTCTCATTCCACTATTGGGATGGTGCTAGTTCAGGAGGATGAATCTCACAACGAACATGTGATTTATTATCTTAGTCGAAATTTGAATCCGACTGAAATCAAATATACACATGTGGAGAAGTTGGCCTTGGCAGCTGTTCAAGCTGTTCAACGTTTTCGACATTACATATTGTTACGTAAAACCACAGTAATTTCTGATTGCAACCCTATGATGTATATTTTGACCAGACAATTACTAGGGGGCAAATATTCTAAATGGATAGTTATCCTACAAGAATTTGACTTGGAGTTTGAAAAATCCAAGGCAAAGAAATCTTTGGTTTTTGCGGAACTAATGTGTGATTTTCCCTCTACTGATATTGAAACAGTGGCAGACGAGTCCATTGTGGACGAATCTTTGTTTCTTATCAGTACGCTTGATCCATGGTATGGGGATATTATTGTATATCTCCAAACCCAATCTTTTCGGCCTGAAATTTCACGAACTCAACGACGGAAAATACGCTTCCAATCCCAACAATATAACATCATTGGTGATACTCTTTATCGACGAGGAGCGGATTCTGTTTCCCGACGTTGTTTAACTCATGAAGAAGCTGAAAAGGTACTCAATGACTGTCATTCTGGAGCATGTGGCGGTCATATGTCTGGGTATGCCACTGCCCAAAAGATATTGCGTGCAGGTTATTTCTGGCCAACATTATTTAAAGATTGCATTTATGCGGTTAGGAAATGCCACAACTGTCAAATTTTTGATAGAAAAATGCGCGCGCCACCCGCTCCTCTTCACCCTATAATTGCTGTTGGTCCATTTGCAAAATGGGTTATCGATTTTATCACATGTAACCCTCACTCGGCCGGGGGGCATGCCTATATTATTCTCGATGTAGATTATTTTACGAAATGGGCCGAGGCGATGCCTACATATTCAGCTGACGGCAAGACTGCTGCAACATTCGTATTCAATCACATAATTGCTAGGTTTGGTGTTCCTCAAGCTATTATTACAGATCATGGAAGTCATTTTCGGAACATCATGATGACTGAATTAACAGAACAACTTGGCCTACGCCACGATAATTCCACTCCGTACTATCCACAAGCAAATGGCCTGGTTGAAGCTATTAATAAAGTTTTAGTCACCATGATTAAACGAATCATTGGTATTCATAATACGAATTGGCATTCCATGTTATTTTCAGCGCTTTGGGCATATCGAACCTCAGTCAAAACATCAACGGGTTTCACTCCTTTTCAACTAGTTTACGGTTTAGAAGCTGTGCTACCAATTGAATGCGAAATACCGTCATTAAAATTAGCCATAGAATTACTTCCAACTACGTCTGAAGAGGAAAAACGTTTATTGTACTTGGCCCAATTAGATGAGAATCGGCGAAGTGCTGCAATAGCAAACGAGGCTCATGTTAAAAGGATAAAAGCTCAGTATGATAGAAATGTGACCCCTCGAAATTTTTCAGAAGGAGACCTAGTTTTACTTTATGATCAAGCTAACGACAAGCTAGGAGCTGGAAAATTCATGCCTATGTGGCATGGTCCTTACATTGTGAAACGAAAGTTAGCAAAAGGGGCCTATGAGTTAGTAGATTTTGATGGTGTCCCTTTAGATAAACCCAGAAATGGGCTTTATCTAAAGAGATATTACGCTTAAAACAAGGTGTGGAGATTTTTTGTTAGTTTTAGATTTCTTTACTGTTGGTGTGTTTTAGATTAAAAAGTGTGCCTAGTTTAGAAGTGTGTTTTTCACTATGACTTCTTATCTGAGTTTTACTCTTGATATTGCAGATGTCGACGTCTCTTCAAACCTACATTGGTTTTGCTGATGGTGCTTGTCGTAGTACACGGAACATTTCTTCCGCACCTTGGGTTATCTATTCACCCTCTGACGAGTTAGTATCCATGCATGGGGTAAGCCTTGGTCAAACAACAAATAACATTGCCGAGTATAGTGCAGTGATTGATTTATTATCTGAGTCCATATCATTTGGAATTCGGAGTTTGATTGTAAGGTTGGATTCTGAACTTGTTGTATTACAGCTTAACAGGGTCTATACCATTAGAAATCCGGTGTTATTACGGTTATTTTTGAGAGTTCGTCTCTTGGAACGTGAGTTTGATTACATTGAATATCAGCATATTCCAAGACGTTTAAATACATTAGCAGATTCAATTGCTTCTAGTATGATAAATAGACATTTGCAATAATTAAAAGCAGTAAAACAAAAACATTCATTTATGTACGCAGATAGCCGTCAGAAATAGTGATATATATCATAGGAGTGTGTTCAAAAAATATACATCGTCTTCGATCATAGGTTGGAAACACCTTATGATCGGCAAAAATGGTAACACAAAAAGTACAAAAATGAGTCTACATGATCATCTCATCACTGATGATGATCTCGATAGGAAACAACTGCTCGAGCCACCCTGCATAGGAACCTCCTGAAAGGTCCTGGGACTCCAATCACATATCTTTGAAGCCTGAAGGGAATATCATCTATACTCATCTCTGGTATATCTAGAGTCAAGTGCTCTAGATGATGTTCCAAATCAGTCAAAATTTCTACTGATTGGCCTGCTGGGGCTGGTGCGGGCGCAACTGGTTGTCTCCTCTCGAAAGGTTGGAGATGAGCTGGACGTTGTGGACCCACATCTGTATTTAAAAAACTTTTGGTTATTAGTTTTCTAAGACGATAAAAAATTAAAAAATTTAGAACTTAGCAAACGTTGAAAATGTTTTACCTGAATCGTCCCACTGTTCCCTTGCAGGGAGAGACATCTCTCTATCTCCGCGGAAATCTATCCCTGCATATGGAAAATCCTCTATCGTAAAAATTTGGCGATCCAGCCAATGAAAATATGAAACAGGGAATCGTACAATCTCAGTGCCCTCGATAGCATGACGAGCCATCAACGCGGACCAGCGAACCATCCTTGGTTCTCGAAGTCGACCGGAATCAACTGAAATACTCTGTGGAGCTAACTAAGGGACCCTCTCCAAAGCAAAAGAAACGACAATGGAACCATATCCAAAGTTTTTTAGTTTCCCGGTTTTTTCTCTGGTAAGTTGGCCTTTTATATTTGCCAACACAGCTTCGCACCAGTTGAAGATGGTGCCACGAAAACAGTCCACAGCAATGCGCATTTGGGAACCAGTAGCTACATGAAGCGCGACACTCCCACATAGTTTGGTAACAGTGAATGCTATAACTTTCAGTTCAGGACGGATGATATGTTTTATGTCAATCCGTTTGTCCCGAGGATCTGCCTGATCATCGCAAAATTCGAGTTGAAGACTAGCGACAGTCTGGCCACCTGGCCTAGTCCCAAACAAAGATACATGTTCGCCCCTCTTGGACAAACCAGTCAAAAAGTATATATCCTCCAGTTCAATTTCGAGCCGGTGGCCACCAATGAAGAAACACTGGTCCTCCACATGCCATCTGTCTACCAACCATGTTAAGAGTTCCACTTGTGCCCTCATGCCAGAGATGGCCCAGAATTTGTATAAGCAGCACGCTTTTAATGCCCTTTGTGTGGGCAAATTGAGTATTGCAGCTTCATCCACATCCTCATGTTCCCTTTCTCGCCAAATAAGCATCTTGTTAATCCTGCAACATAAAATAAGGCATATTAGCATGATTTCATTTGAAAAATTTTGGCAGAAATTTGAGAAAACTATGCTTGAATTTTAACCGCGCGGGTACCGCACCCGCCCTTTGTAAACAGAGCGTAGCTCCGCACGCAAGGTGTGTGTCGGGTGCGGCACCCCCGATTTTTTCCAGTTCAGAAAAAATCGGGGTCCGCAGGCAACCTGTGTCCCGCCTGCGGACCCCGCGGGCGCATTTTTTGACCTATTTTTGCCCTAAAAAATCAAACTAAAGCCTAAAAACAAATTTTAAACAGATGAAAAACAAGATAAGGAGGTTGTGGATTACCTGGGGCTGACGATTTTCGATTCCAACGGTTGAATTTTCCAGAATCTTCACGGGAACTTTTTATCCAAAAGCTTTTTACTTTTCACTCTGCAACTGAACGGTAAAAATGAAATAGAAAAAGTCCTTTTTATAAGTTTTTTCTAATGAATGAATTGTAAATTTATTTATTTTTCACTTTAAAAGGGATATTTTTGAAAGCATTTTTATTTATCTTAAACAGGTATGTGTAATGTTTTGAGTTTTTGTGCAAAAACAGGATTTTTCAGGTGAAATAATCATTTTTCAACAAAGAGCATACTTTTATCACTTTTTCGGACTCTTTCAAAAATTTTACGAAAAAGCGAAACCTTGGAGTCCTCTTTAAGCTCTTTTCAGACTCTCTAAATATGAAAAGATTGTCGAGTACTTGACTATTCAAACTCGTTAAAGTAAATGAACAGTCATCCCTTCAGTATAAGTTTACCCCTTTTAAGGACTGAAATGGACTATTTACGAAAAAGTATACGTTGACTAAATACGGTCAATAGAGTTCTCTCCCGCATTATTTTATCCTTTTTCGGGCTCGAGAGACTAAATTTACGAAAAAGAACACTCATGGAGTTTTCTTAAGTTTTTCTTCTGACTCCCTAAAACTGAAAAACATCGAGTTTCTCCTATACTGGACTCGTTAAAACTTAACAGTAAAGGACCTGTTTAATTTTCAACAGGAACGAACCACTCCTTCTTAGGGTTCAAATTTTAAACTAAGTTGGACTCATCCGAAGGGTGAGCTTATAACCAAGCAAATGTTATCCTCCTCAAGCTTGTCAAAAATAAAGAGGTACTTGCCAGAAATGGTGGGGGAAAAGAGAGAAAAATGAGCATGTTTGTTGTATTTTAAAATTGTCCGAAACCTCAGTCGACCACTCTTGGACACGACACTTATATTCACCTGGGTTGGGAAATCCTTTGCCTAACAGTTAATCAAACCACATTGAAAATTTTCAGCCGGTTTCTGGGTATTAGCTTTGAGTCAATTGTCACCAAGCCATCTGCAGTGTCGTTATGTGTCCAAGAGAACAGTTCAAACAAAACCATTCATCTGCAAAATATCTGTCATCCATCATTGACCATCCCTGAGTCAGTCCTTGCCAACATATTTTAAAAACTTGATCTATGATTTCGTGTTGTGGGCTTGCCTACGACAGATCGCTTTCTATCGACATCAGCACATTATCTAGGAAGTTGATCCAGAAATCGTCAGTACCTTAAAATCTGCATGCCTCAATGGCAGGTTTCTCGCTTTCGACGACAGGTTACATTAATGACCTTCGATCGAATGACTCCGTGAAATGTTCGACTTCAGCTCATTCATTCACATTCCATGGACTGTACTGAGTACTTTGAGAGCCATTGACATTACTGGTGGTTTCTCTCACACTTGTTAACAGTTCACATCATTGATTGGTAATCAAGTGGTTTCTACCATTTTCGACTTCAATACATTCATTCACATGGATAGAATCGTACTGGTTCGAGATACGGAAATCAAGACCCTGGATCTAGTTTCCACCATCCAGGCTGCGAGGAATTTTGTTGTCATCTATACAGTAGACTTTTGATAAACAGATGGCTGCGTCCATACTATGTCTACACATATTTGTACTATGATGTATTCAAAATCATTCCTGTATCAGAACGATTTCAGTTAGTTTATAGTTAGTTCTTTATCTGAGTATGGGAATGCCTACCTCAGTGATGACATATACATGTATATATTTTGCATTGAATGTTTTTACAGGTACCGACTGGGGTGTCCACAGGATGATCTTTGAAATGATAAAGTACTGCACTCTTCATATATGACAGACTATAGCTTCATCTATTACAGACTTTGCACTTTAGGGGGCAATTTGTTACACCGAAAACTGTCACCTTGACATTCTGCTGACCGTATGAGCTCATTATTACTCATACTTCCTCCTTTTGCAAGTCTAATATACCAGCTCCTCATATCAAGCTTCAAAATCAGAAGAAAATCCTTAAAATCCCCTAAAAATTGGTATCGCACTTTCTCTATGCATTCCCTGCGGTCCCGTACCTAAATCTCAGCCTTCATGCGGAACCATACCGCACGTTCTTTGTGTAATGGGTGCGGACCTCTGTAAAACATAAAAAGGCGAGAAATGAAGATTAAAAAGTGAATTCCAGGTGAATTCTAGAAGATTCTAGACGGGAATTTTCGGAATGGATACGCTTTGAAGCTGGTTCATGCATCCCTTTCTTAATGGAGCTAACCCCTTGATGTAAGGAGCTTATCCCTTTGAAGGAGGATTATATCCCTTCATATTTGGAACTAGAAACCTCCTCTCTTTCACTATAAAAAGAGGCCTTGGGTAGCCTCAAAGGGAGTTCAAGCTTATGAGATTTGAAGTTAAATGCTGTTGAGTTTTAGACTTGAGTAGGTATGCTTTTGATGACTATTTCAGTGGCTTTTTAATAGAATTTGTGAACCTTTTTGTATCATGAATTTGGAAAGTAATAAGGAACCATAACAAAACATGTGAGAATTGATATGCAAGACTTAGCCACTGATAATGGTTATTTTCTGTACAGGAAAAGGAGAAAACGAGGAATTTCCGTTCCAAAGGAAAGGACAAAGTCGAGATAACTGCTGTCCCTCTGAACGAGAACCGAATGCAAACAAGGCTAAATAGATTACAGCAAATCGGCTCGGAAAAGAAGGAGAAGACACCAGCTCGGCGCCAAAGAAAGGAAAGGATGAAGAATTAACAGTTTGGCGAATCCCTCAGGATCTTCGATCCTGAGGGATCGCTGCTTTATTTATCATGTTACTTGGACATCTCCGCCATCACCTTTATATAAAGGGACAACACTGTTAGCTTGATAGATAGGATACGCTTTTATGTAATTTTCTGTAAAACATCAACTTTGATTATTGAGTCTCGTTGAGAACTGGTTCAATGTATTTTTGACCGATGCATTAATAAAAGCTTGGTGATTATTTCATCTCTGCGTCTGGATTAACTTAAAGCGGTGTATCCTTGGAGGCTAAGGGCCCGGCCCCGAAGGACACTTGCTTCTGTACCATTACGACTTGACTTTTGTGTGGTTTGTTTATCATTGTTATTTGGTAATTTGATATGCTTTATAAGTTCATATTACATGCTTTGTTAAAGATTGAATCATTGAGGTTTTTTACAGATAGAATCGTGTGTTGACTCCGCATCAAGTTATTAATCCTTTCAAGAGTTAATTGCATGTTCTTACTGTTTTGTTACAGAGCTGTTATACTAAACGTTCGTGTTGTGCGCGTTTCTGATTTATCAGTACTGTTCCATAATTCATTAATAGTTATTGCTGTTCCATTAGTGTGATTTGTGTGAATTGCTTTTAGAGTGAAAGAATGTTATTTGATTGCAAAGAATGCATTTGAGTTAATAGATTAAGTTTGGTTACAACCTGCGGGACTTAGTTATTCAATTGCTGTTCCATTTTAGACTTGCTGTTCTATTTCAGAATTGTTGTTCAATCCTTTATTTGCTTTGCTATTCCAT